>CM069443.1:12543062-12994627 GCA_035610835.1 Ophiura sarsii
GTTGTGTTAAATCTAACAACATTGAATTTCTAAACTCAAAATTCCTATTTTGCCTATATCTCAAAAAATATATCATATTGATGATTCTAGTGTTTGCGGGTTTACCGAGTTCATTTTGGTAATGACGGTGTCAAGATTGGAAATATTCGCATCATTGGAAGATAATAAAGCAGACTTTTGCCCAAGCTTTTGCAACATCTGCAATTGATAGATTCACTGCTATTTGGACACGATTGGAGTCGACTATTCACCCTTGCAAATACGGTACCTGCACAGGAGAGGGTGAATTCCAACGGTAGCATAAATCAAGACGAATACGAGCAGAGACGAGGGACCAATACCAGTCTCTCGGTTTGTGACCGTTTCTTTACCAACACAAGATTGTAATGTAGACAAGGCAACCATTATAGCTTTGTCAATGACCATATAATATAGCAACATGATAATCAAAACTGTTAAACAAAAATGCTAAGTTAATTATACAATTATTTATTGGTTCTAGTCAAAGAGTATGTTCTTCGATCCGCATGGAACATTTTATAAACATTATTCAGTTATGATTGAACATATCATTTCTGCAACATTAGATTTATAGCGCAAGTTAAGACTTACCAACAATGAACAAAATAAAAATAAAAATGTCAAAAATGATGAGCGTGTTTCCACAGCACCAATCGCTATACCATTCCACCATAACCGCCACAATTATAAAGGTATAAAGCATACCTGATCCACCACAGACGGTGAGATAGGCAGCTGAACCTGGGATCAGTGGGCAGTCAGTGCGATGTGTCGTGGCTGTATAAAAACAAAAAACAAATAGGGTTCCTTAAGTTTAGTTTTAAACATGTTTTACGATACCAGAACTCTTGAAACTGAATTCAAATTCATTAAAACTGTTTACAGACGGACAGGGGTTCTACGATAGCTCGCTATGCCATTATATAGAAACAAAAATGGAGATAATTAGCTATTAGCTGTGAGTTCATTTGTCCGGAACAAAATGAACTGTCTTACGCGTTGTTACTGGATTGGGAAAGACGACCATGCATAGTGTGTGGACTTATTGTTATAGGTGCAAGTCATATGACAATTATCTTTTCTTTTCAGGTTTTTATGTAAATTTTGCAAAGAAATGGTAACGATCATGTAACCATTTGCTATCTGTGACAATTCATGTATATTCTGTTGACCATCAGACCATATAGTCGCTCGTTTTGGAAAAATGTACTTTAGGTCCCAGATTCTGAACTGTAGGCCTACTACTACTAGTATCGTCCGATACTGGAACAAAGTCAGTGTTCTATAGTATAAAGTGTTCCAGTATCGTCTCACTGGTATCACGTAAACAATTTCCAGTATCGCTCGATACTGGAACACAAGTTGGTAATCCAGTATCGACCGATACTGGAACAGTAAAATCGTACCAGTATCGACCGATACTGGCAATGATAAATGTTCCAGTATTGAACGGTACTGGTATACCAGTATCTGGGACCTAAAGTACACTTTTTCCCTCGTTTTAATTCAGTTGTGACCAATTTTGCTGTTGGCTTAGCGGAGTCGAAAATGATTTGATAAAACCAGTTTGAATACCCCATCCCAGGTGCTTTTGTAAATATGTAAAGCAATTAAGCATGATGTTCTTGTAAGCAGTAGCCTCTTTCATGCACTTCATAGTCACTGTAGTAGTCCGTGTCAACTAAACTGCTACAGAAAAACAACACCCTTGGTCATTATAAGGGGCACTAAGAGATTGCTGAGAAAAATTAAATTTTGGAAAAGAACTAATTCTTTCAATAGTTTATAAAGTACGTAGTGAACCCTAAAATGTATGTAAAAAAGGGTTAAATGGTGGCGCTGGATAGAATTGTGGTTGAAGCAATGGAGAGTGATGCTGATAATTTCGATGTGATGACCAAATCGTGAAATGTTACACGATAGGGACACTAAGAGATGTGTTGGAGGCTGCGCCCTCAATTATGATCAAAACTGGGAATAGTATATTTTCATAATTGTATTAGGCCTACATGAACTTACACCTATAAGGATTAAGAAAAATCAGCCCTCTTTGTACAAGAAAACGTCGATTTAGTCAAAAATGCTCGTACAGCCGGGACGAGCATTTTACGTCCGACAGTATCCCCCTGCAGTACGCGTGATACATAACGCGAACCATATTTGCATAGAGGGCGTTTTCGATAAATAGCGATGATATTGTTTTAATCAAGTTTTGCTGTGTTTTTGTTAGTAGAAACAACATTGATGGAAAGTTTTAATGTTCATCTTGAAAGTAAATTTTTAAACATCTAAAATTTTCAACACCACTTTAATGTCCCTAATAATCAATAATAATAATATTAATTGTCCACTATGAAAGCTTACCGATGATTAAAGATGACGTTGAAATTCCAATGGTAATGCACACGGCTAACGGTACCCACACCAAGAGGGATCCCTTAACGTCATGTTGAACTGCGAACAAATAAGATTGACTGTCAGACTGATGCACATGGCTCATAAGAAATACACATGCTGTTGCGCCCTTTCAGTGGCGTATCTATAGTGGATGGCGAGGATGGCATGCCAAGGACACCATTTGAATTGAAACAGGACTGAGCAGTTTATAGTCAGACATACTCCTGCGGATGATCAACAACATTCTCAGAACTAGGATGGCCAGGTTAAAGCACGTATCATAAAACATCGTGCATTATCATATGTGCTCATAAACCCGCACTGAAGTTCAAAATACTTATTGACGACTTTATATCGGGTACATTGCGACCACAACCTTGAAGTATAAAATACCGAGCTCGAGCTGATATTATGGTAAGTTCTTTAAAAGGGGCGTTACTGTTAAAGGTTGGACAGTGACAACGTCAATACTTGTCTTGGCGATATTTTCCGTAGCTACGCCACTATGCCTATTTTGAATGAAAGCGCATACTATGAACGTATAGCTATCTGAAGTGCCAATTTGAGCAAAGGTCAAAGTTTAAAAGAATAGGTCATGGGTTCACATCTCTAATGCTTAGTTCTTGTTGTGTACGACAAGTAGGCCTACATCAAATCATTTTCTTATATTTTAGATATTTTTGTAAGCTACATCAATTTCAAATGATCTATCGCTCGGACACCGGTTTCAGTATTTACCCAATTACAAAGATAATCTTTGCCAGCGTGTTGGTACCACCAGGGACAATCGAATGAAGGGACAAGAAACGGCCTATTGTATCGTTACATCGTCGTATTCAATTACAAAACATGCGAGTTGCGGGTGTGTTTTTATTCAAGGAACTCAAAGGTTGCCCTATATTCTTTCTTAAAATGATCAAAATATATTTTTCCAAAAAAACTTAGGCCTAGGTCAAACTAAATACAATTTATACGTGATTTGTTCAAAAAATAACGTTCTATTGTTAATAATAATCGGTATATTTGAGAAAAATGTGATTATTTTAGATTTATAAAAAATGTGAAAACATGCTAGAACAAAGTAATTAATAATTTTCCTGGGAAGTTTAAACCATAGACATTTTGTTCCTATTGATTCCAATATCCAAATTAATCTGAAAATGATGTTCTTTGATGGTATATATTTGCATTTCTAGAGTATAGTACTAGTAGTTCAGTAGGAATTGCACAGGTATGTAGTCAAGTGGATATTTTCACAATTACGAAATGAAGTAGGGTACAAATTCATTTTTATTGCTGAAAATGATACATGAGGGAGGATGTCTAGATTCAGATTTTTTTATTGACGTCAAGCCACGCCCTTTTCGATAGTGTTACAATTATGACAAACATAGTTTGTCTGATAAACATAATATCATGTTTGGTATCAAATTAAAGCGGTTGACTCCTGGAATACATATAAAATGATTGTAATAAATACATTAAAAAAAAGTCAAAAGAGGTCAAATGTGATTCAAATGAATATGAACCTGAAATATTCATACAGGTCATGTCACCTTCATGTCACCTGTAATTTTATGTCACCTGTAATTTCATGTCACCTTTAATTTCATGTCACGTACTATATATACAACGCCATATCCTGCCTGTCAATTTGAAGATGTGATACTTCATCCATGGTACAAAGAAAACTGTCAACTGTTTGTTAGTAATAGATTTGGAGTTAGAAGCATTATCAGCAAACTAATAATTATTTGTTTTGAAAACGTTCAAATATGTAATACAAGTAGATTGAGACTATGGTCTTCATTATTTGTGATTATTTTGATTAATTAAAACCGTGCCTTGTTGAAGGGCTACAGTATAATACTTTATCAAACATAACAATTCCAACTTCAGAACATAAGAAACCCCTACACTGCAGTTACCAGTATTCTCATTATATTACTTCTCCATTGATTTTCTTAAGGACATATGAATAGTTGCGTACATGCATGTAAATCTACATTAGGCCTACATTATTTTGAAACAACAAGCAAAGACTTAGGGCCTATATTTTGAAATTAACAACATTGAGAATAGCTTAGACACATAAAACGATTGCGTCATTACTCATCTGCCTAAATTTGAATATATAGGCCGTGCTTTAAATTTTATACCAAACACGATATGTTTGTGTTGCAAATATATTTGTCATTATAACAGTGGCGTAGCTAGGTTTTTTATATTGGGGGGGGGGGGCAAGAAATGAAAGTTAACCGACAAGATTGTGTAAGTAAAGAATATCGCGCGTAGCGCGCGAACATCTTCGACTTAACACTTATTTTTGCTATGATCATGATGATTATTGAGGTACACTTTAGCTCTAATTAAGCTCGTTGCATATGGGGGACGCGCGCAAAAAATTGCCATCTGTATAGTTTTGACCATCAATATTCCATGATTCCTCTTGTCAAATGAACCGACAGTGCCAATCTCAACCGACATGACAGTCAATATTGGGGGTGGGGGTGGTCGCCACTGCATTATAACATACTCGTAAAGGGGGTGTGGCTTAACACGTCATTAAAAAGTTGCCCAATAGTGCCATTTTGCACCCGGTGGTCTGAATCTAGACTTACTCATCCATGATTTTCAACAATAAAATCACAATTGTACCCTACTTCACGTCATGTCGAGCTTTCACCCGACTAAAAGTCCATCAGTATCGAGCAAGACACACAGCGAGTCGTGCAGTATGATTGCTGAGATTTGTACCAGTGCCCATTCATGAATGTATTGTATATGCTTGCTCAACTGATGATGTTTGCACCCCCGCAGCACGCATACTTATATAATAGTACAATAGTGTCTTGTCCCTCCCTTCATTCGATTGTCCCTGGTACCACCAAGGTTCCCTGACCTGCTAATCCCACCCCTAACTATATAACCACGGAAGTATAACCATAGACTATCCTATACTGAGGTCTATCACGGAAAAGATACTTGTTGTTCAACGATCAGTCATGTAGACCAAAATAAGCGACGTCCCAATTTGTAGGCATATAAAGGGGAGGGAGTCCATTTTAAAGATTGAATGGACCTATTTTCATTAAATGAAAGATTGAAATCTTGGGTACATACAACCACAATTTCAGTACCCTATAGGCCTAGAGTAAAGGATAAAGACAGGTGTCTTAAAATGCCCCACCCGGGGCGCGATATTATTTACCGTAAACAACATTTGATACATTGACGGAATGAGCGTATAGTATACATGATGAGACTGATAATACAGTGTTTGCCCAACGTTATTAACGGTTAATAAATTCGCCCTCGGGGCAGGTTCGTCCAGACCGGGGGAAGTTCGCCATGGACTCATAATTAGGCTTCATAAAGTATGTATCGAATGGATATACACACTTTGTTATGCAATGTGATTTTCTTCCAAAATTAAATTTAGGGAGTCCAAACTCGTTTAGAAATTTAAAATGATAATAGGCCTACTAAATACCACATTTTAAAACATTATCTTCGAATTTTAGTGCTACTCCATTCCAGATAGCTATTTTTATAATTACAATTGCGGACTACAGGAGGTGAATTACAATTTTGAAATCATATCAAATCTTAATCATGTAAATCCCCATGGGCGAACATGCCCCTTCATGTAAGAGCGAATGTATAATACAATAAGTGCATTAAAACCACACGTGTCCCACATACAATAACGGGTTTATAACTGCATCAAATCAAATCCATAACCAATCCCATACCTACCTAATGGTGATTTACATTAAAATCGTATGTACGAATATCTTTAGAAAAAAATCTGGTTTTTAGACGATCATTTGACAAACACTATACGGAGATCTGTCATGTTACCATTGGAACAGTGGCGTAGCCAGGTTTTTCTCAGTGGGGGGCAAAGGGGGGGCCGGGAGTTTTGGTGGGGGGGGCAACAACCAAATTGAGGATTGAATTTCCTTGTGTTGTGAATAGGTTAGTCCCAAATTATTTCAACTGACATTTCCCACAGGGGGGGCAACAGGGGGGGCAGAGAACCCCACAGGGGGGGCAGCTGCCCCCCCTTGCCCCCCCTTGGCTACGCCACTGCATTGGAAGCTCGCAACAAACAGCGGAATATATTGCGTGTTCGTCAAATTCATCCAGTGGCCGCAATGATGAGAATCACGTGATGGGCGAACCTGCCTCGAGGGTGTACACGCCCCGCTCTCCCCTATATAGCTTGTACAATTATTATCAAGCCAATACCTTGGTAATATGAACATATTTTTATTATAGCCTATACTTACCAAACATATTATCCGAAGCTTTTCCGCTGTTACCATAAAACGGTCGATCAAGTTGGATCTGGAGCTATAGAAAAGTACATTTTTCATGATATATTAATGTCAGGATTTAAAGACAAGCCCATCATGCATTCATTCATAAAAGTTAATTTTAAAAAGGCCATAGCAGTCATGAACCATATTGCGGCCAGTATACAATAATACAACAATATAATTATCAACAATATCAACAATATAATGTACACAAAATATGAGCAGATAGACTAAAAATAAACATTAAACGCACCATACTATGTACAAAGTAACCACGCCAAATTAAAAACCCAAAAAATGCAATCTAAATTAACAATACACGTGAAATATTAAAAAGCATTGACATTTTAGGGCAAATGACATACTGGAATGCACTACTTCTCAAGACCCTTCCTATTTCAAAATCAAAATGTCTATCAAAATTCTCAAAACCAGTTGATAATGGCATAGACGGTAATAGAAACCAAAGCAGAGAACTTACCGTAGCAGTTTAGCATATAATACATGTACCAATACCAAGCACATTCATCAATTATTTTGTTTCCACGATAAACAAAACAAAGACCACACGCAAATAATTATATTGAGAGCAACGTCACGCCTCATGGCCAAATAAGAGTTACACTACAGTAGGAAGTCAAGTATCATAAAACTAATATCGATCGGGATTGCAAATACTCGACAAGGCCCGACATGAGCGATAAGCCGTTTAAAACTATCAGATAAAGCGAACGATATAATAATTGATAGAGGACCAAAGGAGGGGTCCCGCAAGCACAGCATTGAGCCAGGGATACTATTAATTTTGGGATAGGAAAGTCCTATACTAACACACGTAGCGAAAACGGGGCGGGGCCGTTTGCATAAATTACATAAATTATGGTAATCATCGGAATGTGTCGGTGACCGGCGATGAACGCGTTTAACAGTGTTTAACCAGGTTTAACGTAATATTTGGTCAGCATAGGTTTGAGGGCGTTGTGGATTTACACAGACGACGGTGGCCACGCAAAACCTAAATGTTGAATACGTAATGAATAAGGTGAATATTACACGTAATCGCGAATGTTAATCTTATCATTTTGACAAATTCATCATAATTAGAAGAATTGTCATCGTTAACCGGGCGATGACTGTTAAAAATAATTCAAAATAGTGCACTCCCGTTGACATATTGGGTCGTCTGAGAGACGCGTGGCCAGCGTCGTTTCGTCTGCTACAATCACGCCTGATCAGTATAGCGCCACCAGTTCTATGCTGACCAAATTTTCATTTAAAAGTGGACCCGATCGGCAAGCTCACTGGCACACCCCTGATTGAGCATTATATGTTAGAAAAGTAATAATCGAGCCGAAATTGCGACACTATAGAACAAAACATGATACTAGTCACAAAAACGAATAAAAACTGCCATCTCTCAACATGCAATTTTTAAAATTCTCGGCGATGGAAAGTCCCGATGTCGATGACGTCTTGGTCATTGGTGCTCAAATTTGCGCATGTGCATTGTATAACTGTGACTTCATCGACACCGGGACTTTTGATCACCGCGAATTTTAAAAATTGCATGTTGAGAGCCCGGGTTGAGAGTAGCGGTTTGTATTCGTTTTTGTCATAAGTGTGATGTTTTGTTCTACAGGGTGTCCCAAATTGAAGCTTTGTATTTCACAAAATATAAGTCGTATTGAAAATATGAATACATATTTAGAAAGAGGAGATGTGGGAAATAATTGTTGATACCAAACATTAGAGTAACATCTGTTTGTAATGCCACCCTAGAAAAAAATATGTATTACTGCAAAAATGTAATTTTATACTTCGGAGGAATAAAGTTCACATTATTAACAAAAAGACGGGTAGAGTTGGTTACACGGAAAGTGATCCGTCAAATTTAATATTTAAAATTTTACCTTACAGTGATCCCATTCATAATAACAAACTATATCACACATAATTTTCGTTTCTATTGAAATCTAGTTTAAATGTTTTGTTTGATCTGAATCTTGTATGGAAACTTCTTCAAGTCCTTACGCATAATTCTATGAACAGTTGATCTTTTAATCTTGTTTTCTGCGGAAAGTCGGCGAATAGATCTCTCTTTGGTCTTATAACATCAACGTGACTTGTTGATCAACCAGTCTTTTTTCTACCACATCGAGACAAATCATGCACAGTTCCTGTGTTCAAAAATGTATCCACCAACTTCACAATGGATATTCTTCCTGGTGCGCGTTTCACTTTGAAATGTTTTCTGAACTTTTGTTGAGTAAGTTGAACTGAATTTGTTTCAGCGTAGAACCATACAATTTGTATTCGATTATCTATGCTGTAAACCATCTTGAATGAAGACTTTTGATGTGCAATGTTGTCTACTGATGAGCCCATCTCAATGTATATAATTCTCATGATTTCATGAGTGTATGATTTATCTCTCTTGTTTGTATAAGTGTTTTTTCCTATCTTTTGATGTATCTTACTTTATATTTGTTGGATGCACCACCATCTGTTGGTGGGTGCCGCTGTTTTGAAAGCGTTTTCCGAATAAATAAATAAATAAATAAATAAATACTGCGCCTATTTATGTTGTGTGTGACCGAGTTTGGCAACCATTACCCAACGTTAGATATTGACGTTGACACAACATTGCACCAACCAATTTGTGCCCACTGGGTCGCCTTATTGGAAACTATCACTTCTTACTGAAATATTACTGCGGCCAATCACTCGACTACTGTGTAACATGTAGCATTGGTAAGGGTAAAGTGTATTCATATGTAAAGTGAAGGCGCTTGATCCTTTGTTCACAGGACCCAGGTGGGGAGGAGTCCCTATCGCTCTTAATAAAAAATAAGCTAATGCGACTCATTTCATGTTTTGTCAGATTACTCGATCACTATATATTTCCTATTGACTATGCTTGATGATAGATTGCGTTACTTACCTCGTCTATGCCAATTTAGCTAAAACATGATAAATGGATTTGATTACTTACAGTACACCGTATAATTAGGGTTTTGAGATAACAATTTTGTACGAGACAGGTTCAAGCGATATGAATATTGCTCCGCTCATCCAATTTGAACAGTAAGGTAATAATATTTGTGCTGGCCTATTATATGTACTTGTATGATATTAGTAGCGTAACATCTTTACTCTGTACATTTGTGGGGGTTATCTTTACGTTTAGATTTAAACCAGCGTTATATCTTCTAAAAAGAATTGAAAATACTATGAATTAAATGTAAGCACAATGTCCCAATTTTGACGGACCATAGCAAGATGGCATTAAAGGTCACTGGAAATGAGTATGCAGCTTTAATACTTACAGACATCTTGCTTTAGTTGAGTTGCGCACTGCTCGACAGACTTAATGCCACAGTGTTTTGACGTATAATAATATCAGATACGATACATGTATTGGCTCATTCGACAACCTTTATTGAACAGAATGAAACAGCTGGGATAATTTGTGATGGGTCGGTAGAAACCAAACCTGTGGGTCTTTCTAACAGGACGTGGCCTGATAAGGACTAGAAAATAAAATAAAATCGATATCTGCATCAAGACATTCATCGCGTGCATATTGCTGCATGGTATGGGTAATGCAGGGGGAAATCCCAACTACTATTGCATGCAACTTGAACGTGTATTTTCACCCAATATATTATTTATTTGAGCACACCCCCACGAAGTCACAAAATGATCAGCTTTGGCATTCTTTCGATATCAGCGGGAATTTCCCCGCGGTGTTACCTCCTATTTTGACTAGGCCTGTGAATAGCATTTAGTTGTAGGCTTAAGCATAATAAGTAGAATCCATGACCTAACTGCGTGCAATTATTGATCACGCCAATCACCGTGATTGCTAGCTTGTGACCAATATTAATCGGTTGGTCGATCATGTGTTCCACATCACAGGAGCGGAGGAAGTGCCCGTCTCTGTTAATCAAATTTTGCCAAACACGTCGATCTTTATTCAGATAATTATTGGATTCAAACATTTAGGAGGGTCAGTCCAAATGTGACACTCTTCCATTTTATCATGTTTATGCTATCCCAAAGGAATACAATTTGACCAATCATGACGACCTCAACATCGTTTATATGAGTCCACGTCAACGTCGATCACAAGGGCGTCCCCATAGGGGGGGGGGGGGGGGGGTATTTCGGCCGGTTTTGAGGAAAACGTCATCGCTAACCCCCCCCCCCCCCCCCCCCCCACACCCCACACCACTTATCAATATTTCAGCTGCTTGTGGAGAAAACAAATTGTGCAAGTGTTACGATTTATTTTTGAGTCTGTACAAAATATGTATATATATACATATATGTCGGTACATCATGCCTTTCGTCGGTACAACTATGTCGTGCCCCCCCCCCCCCCCCCCCCCCATGAAAAGGGTCTGGGACGCCCCTGGTCGATCACTTTTCTGATCATGAACTTCATCTACGACGGGGTTGCTATGGATCGTGTTGCATGGCAGCTAATCATGCTTCAATGACAAGATTAACATTTCAATTCACTTGGCGACTAATTCATTTTAAACAAATAAATTAGGAGTGATTTATCAAATGAATATATTTCTGGTGTCAGCTCTAAAGGGTCCAATAATGGGCGGAAGTTATCTGTACATAGAGTTGGGGTAGTGTAGTGTTCTTGCCTGGAGTAAAGAAAAGATTTTCACGTTATTCAGTATAACATGATATTCATTGAAGTTCGTATCATGATAAAAACTGGGATTTCTACATTGTAACAATTGTATTACATACACAAACTTACATCTGTAAGAATTAAAAAATAAGCCGTATTTGTGCAATCAAACGTCGTTTCAAAATATTCCATTCAATTCAAAATTACATACGATATTACATAGAGACCGTTATAAAAGAAAAGTTTCAATAAAGTGCGAAGATATTTCAACATATTTTAACATTGTTTTAATCAAGTTTTGCTGCCTTTTTGTGAGTAGAAACAACAATAATGGCCAATTATATTGACTATCGAAGTAAACTTTGTTAAAACAAACAATCTTAAACATCTCTTAGTACCCCTTTAAGGGGGCTGTGCACCTTCAGGTACAGCCTCCGTAAAACTGCCGTAACTTCTTCATTATTCATTTAATATATATAAAAGTATACATTTTTGTATGAAAGGGTTCAATGAATCCAACCATGATCATGAAATTTACCATTTTGGAAAAAATTATAAAAAACACGTTTTTTGACCCATTTTAGGTTCTGCAAAGATAACTCAAAATATATTTTGTCAAATTTGTCATACTAGTTTTATTATATTCCTCATACAATTCCCTAGGAATCTTTTTTTTGTTGACAATCTTTATTATTTTTTGAATTATCGACCAAAAAGTGCCAACAATTTATTTTTTACCAAAAATGGTGATTTCCACGATTTTTGAGGTAAAAAATCACGTTTTCAAGATTTTCAAAAAAAAAAGTAGTATGACAAAATTTGACACAATATATTTTGAGTTATCTTTGCAGAACCTAAAATGGGTAAAAAAACGTGATTTTTATTTGGATTCATTAAAACCTTTACTGCAAAATAATGTATACTTTTATATAGATTAAATGAATAATGAAGACGTTACGGCAGTTTTACGGAGGCTATACCGAAGGTGCACAGCCCCCTTAAAGGACATTTGTGTACTACAAAGCCTTATTGGTATCATCTCGGATATCACTCTCGTATCTCGTATCTCGCATCTCGTATCTACGAGTGCATTCCATTCTGAAACGACTCCATAAACAATGACTCCATATAATATAATTTGTTCTGATATGATTGTAATATACAGTTAAAGGGACTTAGTGTCATGTTGAATTTATTTAATTTTAATTAATTAACTTCAGAATTCAAGATGAACATTAAAAATTGCCATAATATTGTTGTTTCTACTAAAACAAACCCAGCAAAACTTGAATAAAACAATGTTTTAAATATGTTGGAATACCACCCTTAAAAATGCTGATCTCGGCTAGATCAGCATTTTTGAATCAACGTTTTGTTGTACAAAGAGGGCTGATTTTTCTAAATAATGTTCATCCGTCTATTGAGAGGCAATCGGTCATCACAATCCGTTAGAAATACTTCCGTTTGTGGTTGTGGTCTCCACTAAAGCAATTTCTGAAACCATCGATCGAAGCGTTTGTCTTATGAGCATGTAACTTAAAACTGCATCAAAAGATGCGAACAATATTACATAAAGGACATTTCTAAGAAAGGTTTCGACAAATTGCGATAATTTTCCAAAATGTTTTAACATTGTTTCAATCACGTTTTTTTTTCGTTTTTTTTTCTTTCTACTTCTTCTTGACAGCTGACATAAACATAGTACTGTCACTTACTCAGTGACCTTAGGCTACATACACCTTTTTACATGGGTAACATATTGACAAATATATTTAAATGAAACTTATCCGTTAATCAGTGCAGAGACTTTGCCATTTATGCCATTTTTCCAGAAAAGTATTCAAGTCTGAATTACATGTGGCTTGGTATTTTAGAATATTGTAATAATACTTAATTTCGTGTTTGAAAGTGTCTAAATCTGGCTGTTTTTCTGTCATCTTTGCTCTATAAATATGGAATTTCGCCATTGTCATTATCAATGTTAGGGTGAAATCCAAATTTGATCCAAAAAGTATTGTTACTGGAAGTCCACATTTGTTTGACCTTTAACCCACCTTTTAAAGATATTCCAGAATGATTTTGAGATTTGACAAGTTATGAAAAGATGCGTAATTGTTTCAGAGGTTTTTTTACAAAAAGTGCATAAGTCATCTCCTCTAATATTACATTTTAGCAAAAGACTATTCGTTCCTAAAATACTTTGATTGATTCTATATTGGAACCATCTATACTTTGTGTCATCGGAAAACTTAAAATTTAAAAGACATATTTTTTTCCACTCCCTATTTTCTATACCAAAGTCTAATTGCCACTTATTAATGGATTGTTTCATTTTCTTTGATTTTATAAAGACTTTGTAGAATAAAGTACAACCTTTTCGCTGTTTGAACAGTAGTTCCACGTTACTAGGTCTAAAAGGTGATACTAGTTTCGACCCATTTAATTGACTGATATTGAAGTTTGACTTAATTACTCTTATAATACCATTATACTCTAGGAAATTGGTTTTCACTTGATAAATTTCTTCGAACTCGTCTTTTGACATAAAAGTCCCATTATCTTTCAGTAAATCATTGATAAAAATGACACCCTTTTCCTTCCAATGAGCATAGTTTATCGATTTACCTCCAATTTTTATTTTATCATTCCACCACAAATATTGTTTTGCAATGCGATTGAAGTCTAAAACACCGTTGTTAACAATGCATATCAAAGATGACCAAGAGAATAGAGTATCATACCAGAACTTGTTGTCTATCTTATTTTTTGTTGCATTAAAATGGAAAAAACCTGTACAACAAATATCGTCTTTTTTGGCATTTAAACATAATCTATACAATTTTATCCAACTTTTTTCACCTTGCAAAACCCTTCGAATCCAATTTATTTTCAATGCATTTATATGAGATTCCACATCTGGCATTTTTACACCTCCGTTCTCATAATTTTGCACAAACTGAGATCTTTTTATTCTGTCTGGCTTGCCACCCCATACATATTTAAAAATCATATCATTAACCGTTTTTATGAAATCTTTGTTCGGGTTTGGAAGCATTTGAGCAATATAACTTAACTTAGGTAGGACCAAAGATTTTACCACTACAACTCGACCCAAAACAGTTAGATTCCTTTTTTTCCAACTTAAAATCATTTTTTTCATCAATTTAAGTGACTTATCATAGTTCTGTTCAACCATTTGTGTCAAATCAGTATTAAAATAAATTCCTAAAAAATCAAAATTTCCATCAAAATTCCAGGCTATCTTGACATTTTCACACATTTTCACAATTCTGTTTTTATATGACCCAATCCATACTGCTACTGTTTTATCTATATTGATTTTTAAACCCGACATCTCACGGAAAATGTTCAAAGTATCAAACGTGCTTTTTAGTGACCTTTCTGTACCATCTAATATTAAAGTTGTATCATCTGCGTATTGTGTTATCTTAAAATTCATGTCATTTATCTTGATCCCTTTTATGTTTTGATTTCCTCTAATCATTGAGGCCAGAATTTCCGCGCATAAAACAAAGACATAAGGCGAAAGAGGGTCGCCCTGCCTACAACTACGTTGAATTTGAAACGGTTTTGAAATATTCCCATTTATTAACACTGACGAAAAAGCATTTTTATATAGAGTTTGAAACCATTTACATATATCCGTACCAAAATTGAAGGTTTTCAAAGTTTTATATATAAAATCATGTGATACGGTATCGAAAGCTTTTTCAAAGTCTATAAGTAATAGCATACCAGGTATTTTTTTGATTTCCGTATAATTTAACAAGTCATAAAGAAGGCGAATATTTTCTCCAATAAATCTGTTTGGAACAAAGCCAGTTTGGTCCTCTGAAATTAGATCTGGTAAAACTGATTTTATTCTGTTAGCAATACAAGCAGATGCTAATTTATATGAAACATTTAAAAGTGATATTGGTCTCCAATTCTTCAAAAAATGGCGAGGTTTGTCACCCTTTGGTAGGAGAGTAACATGGCCAGCTTTTTGTTCTTTTGTGAGAGAGCCTTTCCTGAACCCTTCATTTAATGAACGAAGAAGACAAATGGAAATGTCGTCCCAAAACATTTTATAAAATTCTGCTGTAAAGCCATCCGGGCCTGGAGTCTTATTATTTTTCATGTTTTTCAAAGCAAAAGAAAGCTCAGCCAAATCAATTTCTCCCTCTAAATTAGCTGACTCTAATTGTGTTAATTTGTTAATATGTACAACATGATCATTAATGTTAATATTACTCTCTTCATATTTATACAAGTTTTCATAAAATAATATTATTTCTTTTTCAATATCCTCCTGAGAGATTGCCTCTGTGTTATCTTTTCTAACAATTTTACATATTTGTTTATTTACAAAGTTTCTTTTTTCAAGATTCAGAAAATATTTTGATGGTTTCTCCCCTTCTTCTATCCATTTAGCTTTTGACCGAACAAAACATCCTTTAATTCGTTTAGCACGTAAGTCTTCAAGCTCATGTTTAGCATTATCAAGTTCCTTCATTACCGATTCGAAATTGTGGTCTTTATTCAAAGCTTCTTCACATGATTTCTCCAAATTATTGATCAAATTATCAAGTGTTTCTTCAGTTTTATCAATTTCTTTCTTTCTGTTAGATGAAAATGCCATGGTAACACCTCTAATTTCCAGCAATAATACTTCAAAAAATAGCTGATCGTCGATAGTCAACATTAATTCAGATGGGCTAATATCATTTATACATTCTCTATCATATGGAGAGGCCGCATATATTTTTTTTACCTTTGTAATTGAATCTTTAACCATATCTACATATTTTTCTTCTATAAGCAAATCATTGTTTAATTTCCAAGATCCCCGACCTTTTTTTATATTTTCACTCTTATTTAGACCAATGATCACCAACGAGTGGTCAGTTCTGTAACCAGGAGTTATATCAGAAAAATCCGTCAAATTAAGCAATTCTGAAGAAATCAAGAAAAAATCTAGCCTAGCTTGTTTAATTGGATTATTTTTTCGCCAGGTAAAACGTTTAATTTCTGGATTCAAAACTCTCCATGGATCACATAATTCCAAATCTTCTTTTATTTTTAGAACCATTTCTTTTGATTTAGGATTATTTATATTTATATAGTTGAAAGTATCCAGTTTTTGATCCTGAACTAAATTAAAATCACCGCATATAATATAGTGAGGATTACCAACATTTTCTACAACTTCTTTCAGATGATTATAGAAATCCGGTTGATCATCATTTGGCCCATACAAACAACATAAAGTGATGTCCATTGATAACAATGTAATATCAAGAACTATCCAATTACCAACCTTATCACGGTGTATTTTTCGTACCTTAAAATCAAAATTATTGTTCATCAGAACTGCTACACCCCTAGAGTTTGTATTATGACCTGCCATATAGATCTCATAACCCCATTCCGATCTGACCATATTTTCAAATTGTTGATCCCAATGTACATCTTGAAGACAGTATATCGAAAATTTCTTTTTCCTTAGATAATTCAGAACGTCACGTCTCTTTACTTTATTATTCAGGCCCCTGCAGTTTATAGAACATATTTTTATTGAGCTATCCATACCTTAAACCTTCATTTAATTTTGATAAATCATGTAGTACCCGAAACTGTTTACAATACATCAAAGCTGTCAAAAGCAAGAAGCAAATAGCAAAAATTATCATTATTAATGTTCCTCATGAATTCTGCTTATATAAAAATAATTCTTCAACACCACTGTGTACCCATGTAATGAAAATGACTTGTTTAAACTCATGATTTTGTCATACCCCCACCTCCACACACACATTGTACTTGGCCCATTGCATCGCACTGTAACCATGGTAACACCACTATCCCAATTTCCGTCCCTACCGCCGCCATTATTATAAGAAAATCACCGAACGGTACGAATCGAATCAACGTATCAACACACATTTCAGAGAGTTTTTCAACAATGACACATACATCTGTCATTCAGGTTAACTTATGTTTCTATCAGATTTCACACAAACTCATATTTTCCCGCTAATGTGTATTAAGTTTTTCTACGAAAAGGTCATAAAGATCAATTTGTTACTTCCGGAATTGAAATGAGGCAGAAGCAAATACATTAGGAGTGCTTTATCAAATGAATATACGTCTAGTGTTGCTCTTCCTATTTCAATGGAATTTAGTAACAAAGATATCCCAATAAAGCCAGGATTGACGTGATGCTAAATTTCCACTACATTTGCTAAATAAATGGACGGTGTTGATTATAAATTGGCAACACGATTCCGACATAACTGGATGAAAGCATGATATATTACCCAGTATTGGATTAAAGGGTCCAATAATATTGAAGCGGAAGTTATCTGTACAGGGTCGAGTCGTAAACAGGCCCGTAACTAGGGGGGGTGGGGCAACCTTTTACGATTTTGTGGGTACCAATGTACCTTTTCCAAAAAATACGCCCCCCCCCTAAAAAAATCCTGCTTACGGGCCTAGTCGTAAGTAAAGGGTAAGGTAGTGAATCTCGCACCACCAACAAAGATCTATATGAGAACCTGCTACCAATATCAGAGAGGCTAAAACGGAGACGATTAAAATTTGCCGGCCACTGTGCCAGAAGGGAAGAGGAAGCCGTCTCCAAAGTTCTCCTGTGGCAACTCAAGCATGGACACAAGGCTAGAGGACCACCACGAAAGAATTACATCAAGCTTTTATCAGAGGATACAGAACTAACTAGGCAGGACATGAAAAACTGCATGCTTAAAAGACCAGTGTGGAAGGCCATCACCATGATCACAGAAGTTCGACCCTTCGGGTCGCCTTAAGCAGGTAAGTAAGCAGATGCTATGTTTGGGTTTTATAAAAATAAGCGAAAATGAATACAAGTACATAAATATACTAATTATAAAGCAAAGGAATGCATAAGTAAATTTACATATGGGAAACATTCACATTGGATATTTTTATTTGAAAAAGGGTTGAATATGAGAAAATTGTTAAAATTAAGAAATGTGTGTTACATTTTGAAATATAATGTATAATATATTGTTTTGATGTGTAAACGCACATTTCAAGCTTTGAAACATCCCAATATAATATATTTATTTAAAAAGAGTTGAACAGGTATTGATGAATTAATTAATTGTCTCTAAAGTGAATGTATAATAAGTGATGTAGACATGTGACAATCCAAACATGTAAATGATGAATCAAAATATATTTGAAAGATAAGAAGAATTATAATAACTTAGAACACTATAAGCAATATGTGTACAACTTAAAGAGGAATTGAGAGATGTATTGATATACTAAATGAGCAAATAACGTAAAGATAATCATCAACATAGCCCAAATCCAAAATGTCATACAATTCCGACATCGCCTTCATGCCAAATAAGCAAATAACGGCACTTCCGGATTCCGAATTCAGCACCTAGTTTCGATATGATCATATCGAAACTAAGAAAATCATGAAAATGTATATGATAAACGGCGAATGTTGGTAAACTGTTTCAGATGGTAGTTAGTTAAGTATTACTTTGATGCAAAAATATCGTATCTCTCAATGCCCCTTTAAAGAAAAACATGTTTTAAAGTGTTAATCATTTGATCATAGAACCTGTTAGAAAAACTTCTTGAACTTGAGGTTTTGCCTCTTGGCTGTTTCGATGACAGACAGGGAGTAGGAGAGTTCTTATCACACTTAATGTCTACGTTTTAAAAACCATTTGTCAAAGATAACATCAAGGATAATTCAATATAAACCATTAACGTCATCCAAAATTCCTATGGGTGTTTTCACAACATCCAGTGATATCTACGACTTCCATATCTTCAATTCAGTTTTTCAACCAAGTAACGACAACGGGCCCTCGATTCCCTAAACAAACTCTTGTAACCTCAAATGCGGAAACCCCGCCTTTAATTATTGCAAATCATCCGTTTGCAATGTACCGTTAAGTATCTTCTAAACGTCGCATCTCGCCTTATATACACGATGATTGTAATCCAGTGACTTGACAAAATTAGTAGATAAGCGATTATCCTGAGATATGGATAGAAGTGATCATCCTTCAAGATTGTGATTATGACAATGATACCAAATGGAATCCAAGTGAAAATGTAAGTAAAGGTGACAATAATGAACGTGAATGTTGCTTTATTATTTCTTCTGTTATGAATATTCTTCAACCCTGTTGCTCTTGTAACTCCCCGTTGAGATCGCTGTACAAGAATTAATATTCGGGCGTAGATACTGATAGTTACCATTAGAGGTAGCAATATTAATATGCAAACGAACGTTAACAATACAGTTACAACTTGTGACTCCATCTTATTAGAGGAAGATACAAAACACATTTTCCAATCTTCATTATAATTCGTTAGTGTTGCAAACTCCACACTGTAGACTACTGCAACAATTAGTACTAAAATCCATTTTACTAACATGAATAGTGTCGCTGTTCTTGACGTGAGTATAGAAGCCGCACGAAGTGGTTTCTCAATACTTATATATCTCTCCACGTTGATAGACAATAATGATATCACAGAAGCCGTGGTTCCTGTAAAACTTACACCCGCGATGACACTGCATAATTGATTGGCTACCCAAGAATCCAACAAATGTCCCCACAATAACAATATGGATTGTAAAAGACCAAATCCAACTCCGACATAAATGTTGGCTGTTAGCAGCGAAGAGAAAAAGATTTTTGTCACAATTTTCATGTGTGTTGACTTCTTGTAAACCACTATTAAAGAAAATCCATTGCCACCGATAATGAGCAGAGTCATAATCACGTAACATAACTGAATGCAAATTAGAAAAGGTTCTGAAATTGAATAAGTATCGCTTGGAACGGTCGTAGACTCATTCATTTTCGTTTTAGCCACGGAAAACGTTGAACCAGCCGTTGTCTGATGCACCACTGTCGTTAATAAAGTCGCAGTGACACTTAGTAAACCTATTTAAGTAAACAGTTAATGACTATATTCTCTGAATAATGAGCCAGATAATTATGATTTTGACCTTTACTTATTGGTTACGAAGTCCGTAACCCGCATATTGTTTCAATAACCAGCGGCTGACGTGGTACTTACACGCTCAAAAGTACTTAAAACCAATATAATTCATTTGCATGTTTCGTGCAGACAATTTGTCATACTTTCGATTGAACTGACATTTTATATCACTTCCAAATATATTGCAGTGTTGTACAGTGCTAAAACAAGTTACTTACCAGGTAATAAATATGCTCATAACTCTTAGACTATAGCCTCAACTTCAGGACATTCTATTGTAAAATTATAGGATGATTTCTCCTCGTCTTTAATTTGAGATATTGTCCGCTTTTGCAGATTTTATATACGCAGGATAGTGTGTAACAAATGTGCATGGGTCGCATTGATAAATTAAAGCATCACCGATCCTCATCCTATCGACCGGTGAGTTCTCGCTACCTTACTTTAACTTGACTTATGTCGGGTGTTTTTCCCGAACCACGATGCTTCTCCCAATCTTCCTTTCCAACATAGCTGTCTTGATTTCTTCTACTTGCAATCCTGTGTCACACTTTAGTACATCAATGTAAGTTAGGGCTGGGTTTCTTACTCAATGTTTTGAAATCCAATGTATGAGTTTGGAGACAAGCTCATTTGACCCTCTGAAGCAGTGTCCGGCAAATTTTGCTCTACGTTCTCTGATCGTATCCGAGACTTTTGGCATATCCCTGCACAGGTCCTCATTTGTCACATGTTGTCTCCAGTTGATGTTGAACATGGTTCTTAGCATCCTAGTACAACAGCCGTCCGGCTGTTTCCTAATCTTTTGGGGTAACTGTTCATGAATCCATAGATGACGACTGATTCTACTGTAGCTATACTTTCTGTATAGTGATTTAGCCTTCCATATCTGAGTAAGTTTAAGTTTTCCACAAGTTCTCCAGGCCGCTGTTTTGCGTGTTTTGGTGTCCTTTTTAGTACTATTCATCCAGGCTCCAAGGTATTTGGAGTCCCCCACTTTATCAAGGAGCATGCCTTCGCTTGTGGTGATTACAGGCACTTGCCTCTGATTGAAGAACATATACTTCGTCTTGCAGCGAGTATGGTTGCGCTTGAGACACTTCCTCAGACAACAGCGCAATGTCGTCAGCAAAGTCAAGGTCAGTTACTACGGTGGTCCTATTCTTCTGCTGCTTCTTTTGTTAATTGGAATCCTAGCTCTTCTTTTTTTGCCATATATGGCCTCTCCTAGGAAATGATTAACTACGGCCATATCTCATGGGTAACAACCTAGAGAAGATGATCATACAAGGCAAAATTGAAGGTAAGAGAAAAAAGGCAGACCTCGTTCCCGGTGGATTGACCAAATCAAATTGATTACTGAACACCTCTCCGTGATTGTTACTCCTTTGCTGAAAAACGTTCTCTGTGGCGTAGTATCTTTTAAGGTCACGAGCTGTCAGGACCGAACCAACCAACAGTTTCCCCGTTAGGTGATATAACCTTTGCCTTGGTGTCTTTGTATACATCTGCTCGCATTTATAATTTGATCGGGTACACCATAGGCCTTCAAAATGTGCAGCATTCGTCCCCTATGTGCATTGTGTCAAATGCCTCTCGCTACCAGTTCATCAATAATCTGCCTATTGCCACACCAATATCTCAAAATACATTTCTTCCCAAGTTTATGATTTGATAGTTTTACATATCGGAGCTATCGTTTATGAACATATTTATAACCTGGTTACTCTGCTTGAGCAATGTGTATTTCCAGGAGCCTGTGTATGATAATAATCCATTAGTTTCATCGCTACCTTACTTTAACTTGACTTATGTCGGGAGTTTTTCCCGAACCACGATGCTTCTCCAAATCTTCCTTTCCAACATAGCTGTCTTGATTTCTTCAACTTACAATCCTGTGTCACACTTTATTATATTAATGTAAGTTAGGGCTGGGTTTCTTACTCAATGTTTGAAATCCAATGTATGAGTTTGGAGACAAGCTCATTTGACACTCTGAAGCAGTGTCCGGCAAATCTTGCTCTACGTTCTCTGATCGTATCCGAGACTTTTGGCATAAGGTATCCCTGCACAGGTCCTCATTTGTCACATGTTGTCTCCAGTTGATGTTGAACACGGTTCTTAGTACCGGTGTTAAATTTTTGGTGTTATATCAACACCATGTAGTGTCAATTTAACAACTGCAAGTGTGAAAAATAACACTGTAAGTGTTAATGTAACACTGTAAGTGTTAATGTAACACCAAGATAGTGTTAAAATAACACTAATTGGTGTGGACCTCTCAGAACACCGAACGGTGTTATTTTTAACACCGGTGTTTTTGCAGTATACTATTCATCCAGGCTACAAGGTATTTGGAGTCCCCCACTTTATCAAGGAGCATGCTTTTACTTGTGGTGATTACAGGGACTTGCCTCTGATTGAAGAACATATACTTCGTCTTTGCAGCGAGTATGGTTGCGCTTGAAACACTTCCTCAGACAACAGCGCAATGTCGTCAGCAAAGTCAAGGTCCGTTACTACGGTTGGTCCTATTCATCTGCTGCTTCTTTTGTTAATTGGAATCCTAGCTCTTCTTTTTTGCCATATATGGCCTCTCCTAGGGAATAGTCAAGAACAATGACAAAGAGATATGAAGCCAGGGTGTCACCTTGTAGTACTCCAGCCAGTATTTTAAATACCTCAGTTTCCCCGAGGTTATTGAAATAAAAATCGGGGTGTCTAAACGACTTCTTTATGCTATCAACACCTAAATGCTGAACTACATATCGGAGCTATCGTTTATGAACATAATAAACCTGGTTACTCTGCTTGAGCAATGTGTATTTCCAGGAGCCTGTGTATGATAATAATCCATTAGTTTCATCTTTAAATCACTTGAGTCACAACGGTTGATAAAGCGTATTAATATTTAACCTTTAGGAGAAATTATATATTTATTCTCCACCCTTACAGCACCATCAATGTGTAATCACATGATTTGTCGGGGGAAATGTCAATATATCAGTCAACTAGGTTGAAATACGTATCTAGTTATGGCCACGGGAATGCATTGTGTCATATGTCACCAAATCGGAGAGGAAATTGGCAGAAATTTGAAAGGTATTTAAAGCCTTTGTATTAGAAGAAGTACTTAAATCCGTAAGCTGATCGGGTCACACACCTGTAATTTCCACATGATATCTGAAACACATCATACCGTAGTTATCAATAAAACCAGTTATTTCTCACCATCGATGCTCAGAAGCCTTTGCAAAGAAATTTCTCAAACCTTTAGTCTATAGAAAAGATGTCAAAACGGGTATCTTTTATTGATTCACCTGCAGGTTCAAATCCTGGATGGTCAGTGAGAAAGTTTCACTGACTATCGTTTATAATGTGTGGAGTTATGAAGAAATAATTTATTTACTCATATCGATTTACACACATGATGAATTTTGTTATGTTTATATTACGATGATGGATAATTTCAGAAAACCCCTTCATAGGATAGGATTCAACCGAAGGCCTATAGATGATATAATCGCCGTTCTTCCCCTCTGACTCTATAGCTCAGTTGGTAGAGCACTGGTCTAGAGATCTAGATGTACCAGGTTCAAATCCCGGATGGTCAGTGAAAATATTTTACTGACTATCATTTATAATGTACGGAGTTAAGAAGAAATGATTTTCTCATACATGTATAATATGCTGGTTTTCAAATTATTGCAGCCTTCGATTCACGCTAAAATGAGAGACCTCGAACTATATAGAGGATCATAATATGTGCTGTACTCATCGTAGTACAATACATTTCATAAAGTTCTGTTATATAATGTATTATGGTTATACTTTTTAAGGGAAACCCAGTCAGAGGGAAATCTATATTAGCAAGATAACGAGGTTTTACAAATAATTATTACAAGCAGTACTCATGGGTTAAATCATACAGACAGTGATTATAATCAGTGATCCAGAGAACTAAGGCAGTGAGAAATCTACTTTGGATAAAATAAAAGTTTCACAGATAATGGTCATATTAACTGTTCATGTTGGAAACCTCGGCGAAAGGAAACATCTACAATAGATAGATAACGAAGCTGCATTGATTGACAATTCTCATTAGCAGTCCTTTCGTTTGGGCTGCCGACAAAAAAATGTGATCGAACACGAACCCTAACATGTGGTTTGTACCAGATAATGGACACTATTTGGGTAACGTGAAAATAGAAATTCGTTTACGACAAAAAAAGAGCTGTGTTGCCCTTATCTGGCCGGGTCAAAATTACGAAAAATGTAGGCCGGTTGGACTTAATTAAGTTTTTTGTTGAATCTTGTGAGTGCTGTAATTTTTGAACTATGACTCAAATGTACATTAACGAAAAATGTTGATTTTTTGAGAAAATCACAAAATTCTCTTTTTTGACCCAATTATTTTGAACACTGCTAACAAAAATAATTGTGAGTAAAAATGCCCAAATCGCTTGATTATGATGTAAAGTCACTATTGAAGGGATGATTTATTTTTTAAAACCTAATCTAATATTTTTGGATATTTTGACTAAAAAGTGTAAACAAAAAACACACAATTGTTCACTTTTTTTTTCACGTCAAAATTTCAAAAAATATTAGATTAGGTTAAAAAATTACCTTCCCTTCATTAGTGTCTTTACATCATCATCAAGCGATTTGGACATATTTTAGTAAAAATTATTTTTGTTGGCTTTGTTAAAAAAAATGATTTTCTCAACAACAACAACAACAAAAAAGTCAACATTGTCGCCAAATTTAGATTCTCTGATTCGCTTCCTTTCCAAAAATATATACTTTTATATGCATTTGATTAATAGTTCAATAATTACAGCACTCACAAAATTCAAAATATCAAATCAAAAACTTCCTTGAGTCCCCCTTAAGATTACCCTTCCTCATATCCTCCCCCTTCCCCATCGACCAATGTTACGAGGTCGTGTGCTGATGGTGTACAAATTGTGGGACTCAATATTGATCAAAAAATCAACACTTCACATTAGATCTGTAGAATGTTGGAGCAATATATTCTACCATTGTAGGCAGTGTAATGAGTTTTTACACAAAGAAGGGGAAACCACGGACCTGGAAAGTTTACGTTATATATTAAAAGACTATTTTCATAGAAGGCCTTCTTGACAGTTTCAACCGTTTTTTGAGGAAACAATATCTCTGAGTGCTATTAATCGATCAAGAGCTACCAGATATATAAACTAGCCTTCTCAAGATGTCTGTAGCTTTTCTAGTTTGTGAACTGTAGGACTGGGTTACAGTATGTTGTGCCTTTAACAGTTACAAATGAGGAGAGCAGGGTACAGTTTTGGTTGTGGGTAAACTGGGGCAGTCCAATATTGGTCTTTCCCGAGTGGTCTCAGCTTAGCTACGGTTTGAGAGTTTTCTGCATGGATGAAATTAATCTGGAATGCCATAACATGTAAGAACTTGTTTCCATAAAGTATCGAATATTCATAATCATTCATAGATATGTATCGATGATAGTATCAAGGGAAAGCCAGGTAATGGAAAACCTACCCTAAACTGAGAAAGAATTTTGACTAATAATGGTACTTCATGTGGGAATAAATTGCAAAAATGAAATAACGACAAGTAATGACTACTCTACTGTCCTCATCACCTGGTAAAGACAGCTAATTTCCACTGTGTTAATATGTGAAATGACTTGGCGGGAAATTAAAGTAATTAGTATCTGCTCATTACGTTTAAAATGGTACTCGGTTTTTGATTACTTATTTTTTAAAGTTCATTACAAATTGGTGTTTTGTTGTTTTTGTTGTCAGCCTGACATTTCATTTCCATTTTCTAAAAATGGACACTAAAAATACCCTGGGCATAATGCTGCTGCTGATTTGCATTTAGGTTTTTTTCTGACGGTGCAATAGTCTAAAGCCGTTTTAAACTGCATCAAAAGATGCGAACAGTATTACACAAAGGACATTTCTAAGAAAGGTTTCGACAAATTGCGATAATTTTCTAAAATGTGTTAACATTGTTTTAATCACGTTTTGTAGCAAAAATTATCATTACTAATATTCATCATGAATTCTGCTTATTTAAAAATAATTCTTCAACACCAATGCGTACCCATGTAATGAAAATGACTTAACGCTTGTTTGAACTCATGATTTTGTCATACCCCGCCCCCCTCACATTGTACTTGGTTCATTGTATTTAACTGTAACACCACTATCCCTATTTACGTCCCTACAGCCGCCATTATATAAGAAAATCACCGACCGGTACGAATCGAATCAAAGTATCACCATACATTTCAGAGAGTTTTTCAACAATGACACATACATCTGTCATTCAGATTATTTTTCTATCAGATTTTACACAAACTCATATTTTTCAGCTAATGTATATGAAGTTTATTCTACGAAAAGGTCATTAAGATCAATTTGTTACTCTGGAGTTGAAATGAAGCATAGAAGCAAATACATTAGGAGTGCTTTATCAAATGAAATACGTCTAGTGTTGCTCTTCCTATTTTAATGGAAGTTAATAACAACGATGTCCCAATAAAGCCAGGATTGACGTGATGCTAAATTTCCACTACATTTGCTAAATAAATGGACGGTGTTGACAATAAATTGGCAACACGATTCCGACATAACTGGACCATGAAAGCATGATATTATTACCCAGTATTGGATAAAAGGGTCCAATAATATTCTCAAGCGGAAGTTATCTGTACATGGTCGAGTCGTAAGTAAAGGGTATGGTAGTGTTTTGCTTGGAGAGTCAATATTGATCCTCACAACAGGGTGTTTCCGTAATTTGACCCACTGTACGCTTACATACCACAGAATCAGTGGCGGCACTAGAGGGCATCCCCCATGCCCCCTCCCCAGTCACCACATTCCCCCCCCCCCCCCATATATTAAAATATGGGAAACATTCAACTTTGATATTTTTATTTGAAAAAGGGTTGAATATGAGAAAATGGTTAAAATTAAGAAATTTGTATTACTGTGTTATTTTGAAATATAATGTATAATATAATGTTTTGATGTGTATCATGTGTTAACGCACATTTCAAGCTTTGAAACCTCCCAATATAATATATTTATTTAAAAAGAGTTGAACAGGTATTGATGAATTAATTAATTGTCATGTGACAATCCAAACATATGTAAATGATGAATCAAAATATATTTGAAAGATAAGAAGAATTCTAATAACTTAGAACACTATAAGCAATATGTGTACAACTTAAAGAGGCATTGAGAGATGTATTGATATACTAAATAAGCAAATAACATAAAGATAATCATCAACATAGCCCAAATCCAAAATGTCATACAATTCCGACATCGCCTTCATGCCAAATAAGCAAATAACGGCACTTCCGGGTTGAGATTTGCCGCGAAAGGCCGCATGAAAAAAGATAGCATAACTTCCGAATTCAGCACCTAGTTTCGATATGATCATATCGAAACTAAGAAAATCATGAACATTTATATGATCAACGGCGAATGTTGGTAAACTGTTTCAGATGGTAGTTAGTTAAGTATTACTTTGATGCAAATAAACTGATTTCCAGGATAATTGAGGGCGCACTTTCATTCGTATCTCTCAATGCCCCTTTAAAGAAAACATGTTTTAAAGTGTTAATCATTTGATCATAGAACCTGTTAGAAAAACTACTTGAACTTGAGGTTTTGCCTCTTGGCTGTTTCGATGACGGACAGGGAGTAGGAGAGTTCTTATCATACTTAAGGTCTTCGTTTTATAAACCATTTGTCAAAGATAACATCAAGGATAATTCAATATAAACCATTAACGTCATTCACAATTCCTATGGGTGTTTTCACAACATCCAGTGATATCTACGACTTCCATATCTTCAATTCAGTTTTTCAACCAAGTAACGACAACGGGCCCTCGATTCCCTAAACAAACTCTTGTAACCTCAAATACGGAAACCCCGCCTTTAATTATTGCAAATCATCCGTTTGCAATGTACCGTATCTTCTAAACGTCGCATCTCGCCTTATATACACGATGATTGTAACCCAGTGACCCGACAAAATTAGTAGATAAGCGATTATCCTGAGATATGGATAGAGGTGATCATCCTTCAAGATTGTGGTTATGACAATGATACCAAATGGAATCCAAGTGAACATGTAAGTAAAAGTGACAATAATGAACGTGAAAGTCGCTTTATTGTTTCTTCTGTTATGGGTATTCTTCAACCCTGCTGTTCTTGCAACTCCCCGTTGAGATCGCTGTACAAGAATTAATATTCGGGCGTAGATACTGATAGTTACCATTAGAGGTAGCAATATCAATATGCAAACGAACGTTAACAGTACAGTTACAACTTGTGATTCCATCTTATTAGAGAAAGATACAAAACACATTTTCCAATCTTCATTATAATTCGTTAGTGTTGCAAACTCCACACTGTAGACTACTGCAATAATTAGTACTAAAATCCATTTTACTAACATGAATAGTGTCGCTGTTCTTGACGTGAGTATAGAAGCCGCACGAAGTGGTTTCTCAATACTTATATATCTCTCCACGTTGATAGACAATAATGATATCACAGAAGCCGTGGTTCCTGTAAAACTTACACCCGCGATGACACTGCATAATTGATTGGCTACCCAAGTATCCAACAAATGTCCCCACAATAACAATATGGATTGTAAAAGACCAAATCCAACTCCGACATAAATGTTGGCTGTAATCAGCGAAGAGAAAAAGATTTTTGTCACAATTTTCATGTGTGTTGACTTCTTGTAAACCACTATTAAAGAAAATCCATTCCCACCGATAATGAGCAGAGTCATAATCACGAAACATAACTGAATGCAAATTAGAAAAGGTTCTGAAATTGAATAAGTACCGCTTGGAATGGTCGTAGACTCATTCATTTTCGTTTTAGCCACGGAAAACGTTGAACCAGCCGTTTTCTGATGCACCACTGTCGTTAATAAAGTCCGCGCAGTGACACTTAGTAAACCTATTTAAGTAAACAGTTAATGACTATATTCTCTGAATAATGAGCCAGATAATTATGATTTTGACCTTTACTTATTGGTTACGAAGTCCGCAACCCGTATATTGTTTCAATAACCGGCGGCTGACGTGGTACTTACACGCTCAAAAGTACTTAAAACCAAATGTAATTCATTGGCATGTTTCGTGCAGACAATTTGTCATACTTTCGATTGGGTTGATATTTTATATCTCTTCCAAATATATTGCAGTGTTGTACAGTGCTAAAACAAGTTACTTACCAGGTAATAAATATGCTCATAACTCTTAGACTATAGCCTCAACTGCAAGACATTCTATTGTAAAATGATAGGATGATTTCTCCTCGTCTTTAATTTGAAATATTGTCCGCTTTTGCAGATGTTATATACGCATAGTGTGTAACAAATGTACATGGGTCGCATTGATAAATTAAATCATCACCGATCCTCATCCTATCGACTGGTGAGTCCTCGCTATCTTACTTTAACTTGACTTACGTCGGGATTTTTTCCCGAACCACGATGCTTCTCCCAATCTTCCTTTCCAACATAGCTGTCTTGATTTCTTCTACTTGCAATCCTGTGTCATACTTTAGTATATCAATGTAAGTTAGGGTTTGTCCACCACGGTTTCTTACTCAATGTTTTGAAATCCAATGTATGAGTTTGGAGAAAAGCTCATTGGACCCTCTGAAGCAGTGTCCGGCTCTACGTTCTCTGATCGTATCCGAGACTTTTGGCATATTCCTGCACATGTCCTCATTTGTCACATGTTGTCTCCAGTTGATGTTGAACACGGTTCTTAGCATCCTATAGTGCAACATCCGTCCAGCTGTTTCCTAATCTTTGGGTGTAGCTGTTCATGCATCCATAGATGACGACTGATTCTACTGTAGCTTTACTTTCTGTATAGTGATTTAGCCTTCCATTGCCACAAGTTCTCCAGGCCGCTAGCCCGCTGCTTTGCGTGTTTTGATGGCCTTTTCAGCACTATTCATCCAAGCTCCAAGGTATTTGGAGTCCCCACTTTATCAAGGAGCATGCCTTCGCTTGTGGTGATTACAGGCACTTGCCTCTGATTGAAGAACATATACTTCGTCTTTGCAGCGAGTAGTGATTGCGCTTGAGACAATTCCTCAGACAACAGCGCAATGTTGTCAGCAAAGTCAAGGTCAGTTACTACGGTTGGTCCTATTCTTCTGCTGCTTCTTTTGTTAATTGGAATCCTAGCTCTTCTTTTTTTGCCATATATGGCCTCTCCTAGGGTATAGTCAAGAACAATAAAAAAGAGATATGGAGCCAAGGTGTCACCTTGTAGTACTCCAGCCAGTATTTTAAATACCTCAGTTTCCCCGAGGTTATTGAAAAAATCCGGGTGTCTAAACGACTTCTTCATGCTATCAACACCCAAAATGCTGAACTACTTCGGCCATATCTCACGGGTAACAACCTAGAGAAGATGATCATACAAGGCATAATTGAAGGTAAGAGAAAAAAAGAAAGAAAGGCAGACCTCGTTCCCAGTGGATTGACCAAATAAAATTGATTACTGGACATCCTCTCCGTGATTGTTACTCCTTTGCTGAAAATCGTTCTCTGTGGCGTAGTATCTTTAAGGTCACGAGCTGTCAGGACCGAACCAACCAACAGTTTCCCCGTCAGGTGATACAACCTTTGCCTTGGTGTCTTTGTATACATCTGCTCGCATTTGTAATTTGATCGGGTTCACCAGGGTACACCATAGGCCTTCAAAATGTGCAGCATTCGTCCCCTATGTGCATTGTGTCAAATGCCTCTCGCTACCAGTTCATCAATAATCTGCCTATTGCCACACCAATATCTCAAAATACATTTCTTCCCAAGTTTATGATTTGATAGTTTTACATATCGGAGCTATCGTTTATGAACATATTTATCACCTGGTTATTCTGCTTGAGCAATGTGTATTTCCAGGAGCCTGTGTATGATAATAATCCATTAGTTTCATCTTTAAATAACTTGAGCTATAAAAATTAGAGACATCGAACTATATAGAGGATCATAATATGTGCTGTACTCATCGTAGTACAATACATTTCATAAAGTTCTGTTATATAATGTATTATGGTTATAATTGTTTTTCAAGGAAAACCCTGTCAGAGGGAAATCTACATTAGGCCCCCAAAAGAAAGTTGACCTGCCCTTTCAGGGTCAAAGTCAGGGTCGGACGGTCGGATTTTTTTTTTGTTGTTGAACATTTACTGCACAAAAACACGTTTTCATCTTTCTTTATTGTTATGTGCTTCTTTCAATTTTTTGAAGAAAAAAATAAAAATAAAATAGCGACCCTAGATTTCCGAAAATTCGGGTCGGTCGGAAAGGGCAAGTCAACTCTTTTTTTTTTGCCTTAACAAGATAACGAGGTTTTACAAATAATTATTACAAGCAGTACTCATGGGTTAAATCATACAGACAGTGATTATAATCAGGGATCCAGAGAACTAAGGCAGTGGGAAATCTACTTTGGATAAAATAAAAGTTTCACAGATAATGGTCATATTAACTGTTCATGTTGGAAACCTCGGCGAAAGGAAAATCTACAATAGATAGATAACGAAGCTGCATTGATTGACAATTTTCATTAGCAGTTCTTTCGTTTGTGCTGCCGAAAAACTTAGAAAAAATGTGATCGAACACGGACCCTAACATGTGGTTTGTACCAGAAAATGGACACTACTTGGGTCACGTGAAAATAGAAATTAGTTTACGGTTGCCTGAAGATTAGGCCAACAAAAAAGAGCTGTGTTGCCCTTATCTGGCCGGGTTAAAATTACGAAAAATGTGGGCCGGTGGGACTTAAGGAAGTGTTTTGTTTGAATCTTGTGAGTGCTGTAATTTTTGAACTATGGCTCAAATGAAAACAAAAAATGTTGATTTTTTGAGAAAATCACAAAATTCACTTTTTTGACACAATTATTTTGAACAAAGCTAACAAAAATAATTTTGAGTAAAAAATGCCCAAATCGCTTGATTATGATGTAAAGTCACTATTGAAGGGATGATTTTTTTTTAAAAACCTGATCTAATATATTTGGAAATTTTGACTAAAAAGTGTAAACAAAGAACACACAATTTTTCACGTTTTTTGGCACTTTTTGGTCAAAATTTCAAAAATATTAGATTAGGTTTAAAAAAAACCATTCCCTTCATTAGTGTCTTTACATCATCATCAAGCGATTTGGGCATATTTTAGTCAAAATTATTTTTGTTAGCTTTGTTAAAAATAAATTGGGTCAAAAAAGTGAATTTTGTGATTTTCTCCACAAAAAAAAAAAAAGAGTCAACATTGACGCCAAATTTAGATTTACTTTTATATGCATTTGATTAATAGTTCAATTATTACAGCACTCACAAAATTCAAAATATTAAAATCAAAAACTTCCTTGAGTCCCCTTAAGATTACCCTTCCTCATATCCTCTCCCTTCCCAATCGACCAATGTTACGAGGTCGTGTGCTGATGGTGTACAAATTGTGGGACTCAATATTGATCAAAAAATCAACACTTCACATTAGATCTGTAGAATGTTGGAGCAATATATTCTACCATTGTAGGCAGTGTAATGAGTTTTAGGGGAAACCCAGGACCTGGAAAGTTTACGTTATATATTAAAAGGCTATTTTTCATAGAAGGCCTTTTTGACAGTTTCAACCATTTTTTGAGGAAACAATATCTCTGAGTGCTATTAATCGATCAGGAGCTACCAGATATATATACTAGCCTTCTCAAGATGTCTGTAGCCTTTCTAGTTTGTGAACTGTAGGACTGGGTTACAGTATGTTGTGCCTGTAACAGTTACAAAGGAGGAAAGCAGGGTACAGTCTTGGTTGTGGTTAAACTGGGGCAGTCCAATACAGGTCTTTCCCGAGTGGTCTCAGCTTAATAGCTACTGTTTGAGAGTTTTCTGCATGGATGAAATTAATCTGGAATGCCATAACATGTAAGAACTTTTTCCATAAAGTATCGAATGGTCATAATCATTCATAGATATGTATCGATGATAGTATCAAGGGAAAGCCAGGTTATGGAAAACCTACCCTAAACTGAGAAATAGGTTTGACTAATAATGGTACTTCATGTGGGAATAAATTGCAAAAATATAATAACGACAAGTAATGACTACTCTACTGTCCTCATCACCTAGTAAAGACAGCTAATTTCCACTGTGTTAATATGTGAAATGACTTGGCGGGAAATTAAAGTTATTAGTATCTGCTCATTACGTTTGAAATGGCACTCGGTTTTTGATTACTTATTTTTTAAAGTTCAATACAAATTGGTGTTTTGTTGTTTTTGTTGTTGTTTGGTTTTATTTGATGGTTTTTTGTTTTTTAGCCACGGAAAAACGTTGAACGTTAATAAAGTCGCAGTGACACTTAGTAAACCTATTTACGTAAAAAGTTAATGACTATATTATCTGAATAATGAGCCAGATAATTATTATTTTGATCTTTACTTATTGGTTACGAAGTCCGCAACCCGCATATTGTTTCAATAACTGGCGGCTAACGTGGTACTTACACGCTCAAAAGTACTTAAAACCAATGTAATTCATTGGCATGTTTCGTGCAGACAATTTGTCATACTTTCGATTGGGCTGACATTTTATATCACTTCCAAATATATTGCAGTGTTGTACAGTGCTTAAACAAGTTACTTACCAGGTATTAAATATGCTCATAACTCTTAGACTATAGCCTCAACTTCAGGACATTCAATTGTAAAATCATAGGATGATTTCTCCTCGTCTTTAATTTGAGATATTGTCCGCTTTTGCAGATGTTATATACGCTGGATAGTGTGTAACAAATGTGCATGGGTCGCATTGATAAATTAAAGCATCACCGATCCTCATCCTATCGACCGGTGAGTTCTCGCTACCTTACTTTAACTTGACTTAGGCCCTATGTCGGGATTTTTTCCCGAACCACGATGCTTCTCCAAATCTTCCTTTCCAACATAGCTGTCTTGATTTCTTCTACTTGCAATCCTGTGTCATACTTTAGTATATCAATGTAAGTTAGAGCTGGTCTACCACGGTTTCTTACTCAATGTTTTGAAATCCAATGTATGAGTTTGGAGACAAGCTCATTGGACCCTCTGAAGCAGTGTCCGGCAAATCTTGCTCTACGTTCTCTGATCGTATCCGAGACTTTTGGCATATCCCTGCACAGGTCCTCATTTGTCACATGTTGTCTCCAGTTGATGTTGAACACGGTTCTTAGCATCCTATAGTGCAACATCCGTCCAGCTGTTTCCTAATCTTTGGGGTAACTTGTCAGTACTATTCATCCAGGCTCCAAAGTATTTGGAGTCCCCCACTTTATCAAGGAGCATGCCTTCGCTTGTGGTGATTACAGGCACTTGCCTCTGATTGAAGAACATATACTTCGTCTTTGCAGCGAGTAGTGATTGCGCTTGAGACACTTCCTCAGACAACAGCGCAATGTTGTCAGCAAAGTCAGGGTCAGTTACTACGGTTGGTCCTATTCTTCTGCTGCTTCTTTTGTTAATTGGAATCCTAGCTCTTCTTTTTTTGCCATATATGGCCTTTCATATAGTATTTCGGCCTGTAACCATTTTTAAACATGAAACCACCGTACAAATTGTAATTGTAAAATTTGATGCAATTCAGTGTTTGTACTGCTATATCAATCAACAGCACCCACAAGAAGCGTATGTCCTAATGAACAATTCTCATTGTTTAAAATGCTGATCGCTTCATTATTTTAATCTTGAAAGAAGTGTGGGGATCCGCAACGCGTAAAAAATGTGATGTTTGAATAACTCCATACTAAAAATAACTTTATCAACGATTTTGCCAAAAGAGTTAATCCAGTGTAGAATAGTGGCCAAGATCTAGGGCTCTGGTTTGTTTTGTAACATGCTCATTCTGGCAGCATTAATAGTTCACCTCATCGGATGTGAACCCAGGATGTGAACAAAAGAGCCCCTATCTATTATATATTTTATAGTATTATGGGATGAACGCTTAGGCTGCTGTGATAGAGGATTAAAATCTGTGCTATACTAGAATACATTTCATAAAGTTCTGTTATATATATTGTCATAATCTGCTTTCAAGGGAAACCCAGTCGGAGGGAAATCTACTTTTACAAGGGAACGAGGTTTTACAGATAATTGTTACAAGTAGTATTCATAATCATGAGGTTAAAGCACACAGGTAGTGGTTACAATCCGTGCTCCAGAGAACCAAGGCAGTGGGAAATCTACATTGGATAAAATCAAAGTTTCACAGATAATTATCATAAATTATTTACTATTCATGTTGAAAGCCTTGGCAAAAAGGAAAATCTATAATAGATAGATAATGAAGCTGCTTTGATTGACAATTCTCATTAACATTCTCTTGTTTGGGCTACCGACAATCTTAGAAACAAATGTAATCGAACACGGGCCCTTACATGTGGTTTGTACCAAAACATGGACACTATTTGGGTCACGTGAAAATAGAAATTAGTTTACGGTTGCCTGAAGATTACCATTGCTCGTACACCCCCACCCCCTTCAGGGAAAAGGGGGAATACTTCACTGTAGGCAGTGAATGAATCAACATTTAAGCAGGGGAAACCCAGGACCTGGAAAGTTTACGTCATAAATAGAAGGCTTTTTGACATAGAAGGCTGTTTGACAGCTTCAACCATTTGTTGAGGAAACAATATAGCTGAATGCTTTTAATCCACCCTTCAGGAGCTACCCGATATATATAATTATATACTAGCCTTCTTATGATGTATGTAGCTTTTGCTTCTGTGAACTGTAGGACTGGGTTGTGCTTGTAACAGTTAAGAAAATGTGGATAACAGGGTACAGTTTTGGTTGGGGCAGTCCAATACTGGTCTTTCCTGAGTGGTCTCAGCTTAGCTAGTGTTTGAGAGTTTTTGTTATGGATGAAATGAATCTGGAATGCCATAACATGGAAGAGCTTCTTCCATAATGTATCGAATGTTTTATAACTCATAATCATTGCATAGTTGCGTCGATAATAGTATCAAGGGAAAGCCGGGTTCGGGAAAATCTACCTTATACTGAGAATGGTACTTCATGTGGGAATAAATTGCAAACATAAAAATAACGTCAATTAATGACCACTCTACTTTCCTCATGACCGCTGGTAATGACACCGAATTTCCACTCTGTTAATAAATGTGAAATTACTAGGGATATTTCGCTGGCGGGTAATTAAATTTATTAGTATCTGCTCATAACGTTTGAAATGGTACTAGGTTTTTGGTTACTTATTTTATAGAGGTGATAACAAAATTGGTGTGTAGTGGATTTTTTTCTTTCGGGGGATTTGCCTGAAATTTCAATTCCATTCATCTTCGTTTTGGGGGGTGATTTATACCAAAAACATTTGGAAATGTATTATACCAATTAATTTTTGATAAGAAAACGGTGTCTTCGTATCATGAATATTAATAACAGCGCTCTCTGTTTGCTGATTCAAGCCATTTAGAACATGCACAGTGATTTTTTAAATTTTTTTCTGGACATAAGTGTACCACATTTGTATAGGTTTATCTATACACCTATGATTCTAATAATAAAATCTTATTTTCAGAAATTAAGTTTCATAGTTGCTCTATTCCCTCTCGCTAATCCTGTTTTCCCTCAGCAATACCATATTGGAAGTATGCTTTAACGAGACAGTTAATTATCGAAAAGGCAATTCCGATTTTGTCATATATATCTTGACAATTTACTGAAGTGCCTCATGTGTGTAATTTGTTATAATAGGCCCAGGCCTGTAGTGTGATTCTGTGGTCCTATAATACATGTATAAAGTGTTCAATAGAAGTAAGTCCCCCTAAATGGACATCACGTTTGTTTGCATACCACACAATCAAATGTTCTGAGAAGAAATTGAAACGTTTATGAAATGGGAAAACGCTTGGCTACGTATAAAACGTGTTTTTTTTCAATATCATGTTTACTTTTCCCAGAATAGGAACATTTCCCCAAAATTAGTGTAAAGAGTTAAGCAAACAAATTCGTATAGAATCATCATAAGCTCCACTTTTTCTGAAATCTTCATTTTCGGGAAAATGTGATTATTTTGGGAAAAGTCAACATAATATTGATATTTTATGGGTATCCAAGCGTTTTTCCTTTTCATAAGTATTTCAATCTCTCAAAATGTCTAATTGTGTGTAAGTGATGCAAGGTTATTGAATCTCACGAATTATTTTGTCTTACTGTTCTAATGGTTTTCTTTTAAATATTGAGCCAGAGAACTTTTTTATTTTGAGTTCTCTGTTGCTTCAATCTTTTTTCACAGACTTCAATGTGAGTCTCATGATGTCAATGCACACATGTAAGGAATATGGGAATGCTACCACAATTTGACGTTCTAAAGGGCAAAATCGGTGGAAAATACCATTACCGAAGGGATGGAAAAGAAAACATCATTCTTTTAAATGACATCCATGATTTTATCTGCAATATCTGATAACGTAGTATTATGTGGTGAGGATTAATGGCAGTTCAAAAAATTGTTTCAGAAATTTAGCATAATTTAGTTCCTAAAGACATGATAAGGTTGAACAAAAGGATCACACTATCTGTAGTTACTAAGTGTCTCAACAAATCTGCTTGAACGGATGGTGGCCTAAATTCTACTCCTCGAAAATTGAGTCTTGCTTGAGTCTGGGCTTTTTCTTTTAAAGGGAATTTGTATCTATGAATATTGATAACAGAATAAATAAAAACAAAATGTTTGCCTACTCTCTTGTGTTCGATCCCAGGTTGAGCACCCTGGGTTGAGTAGGCCTTATAGTACTTTCCCCTCCCGTATTACCCGGTGATTAGGGGATTAAAGAGCCCGTTGTCGACTAGTCGACTGTGTATGACCGTGTGTAATTTCACTGTCACACAATCGAACAACACCCTTTGATACTTCGTCATGCCAAAAACCGCTCCCATCCGAGGACCGCCCCCATACACGGTCTACTGACATTTGATCTACCTAAGAACTGCGCTTTAAACACACTAAGGACGATGCATTTGATGCATAATTCACGACACGATAGTATCACACCCCTTCATAACGCGCTGATATTGAATTTGCCGACTGTACATTTAGTAACACGTGAAGGCGATATTTCTGTGGCTGTGTCAGAGTTTATAGTTTATCGTAAAAAACGATCAAATTATCTGTATAAAGGCTTTTTACTACACGATATTGAAAGATAGAAAATAGCATGGAAATAGTCATATATGCGGAAATGTAGCTATATCTCTGGGAACATATTTTGGGCGAGGACCAATGTCAAGGCTTACTCCTAAAGCCTAAAGCAATTTTAGACCGAACGACGGCTAACCAGTTCTAGAAAATAGCCATTTTGAATTATCTTAAAATTCGAGGAAGACGGTATAATATAAACTTCGTATTTATCGTGTCTGCTATTGGTCAATTTTGATCCCCCGCAAAACCCCACACGAACAATTTGCTCATTACGCATTCATCCAGGTTTTTTTTTAATGTAGCGCAGTGTAACAGTATACGGAGGTCGAAAGGTCAAATCCAAAGCAAGCAATGTTTTTCTCCAGGGTAAGATCATATGATGGGGAGCAGTCTGATGGGGAGCAGTCACAGTGAGTGAGCCCTCTCTCGGTACATAAAAGGGTCTAACGCAGCCGACTAGTTGTCGACACGTTTACGATAATGCCATTTTATATAAGATTAGCTCTATGAACGATATGGATCGCAAAATGTCTTTATTGTATTAGTTCACAGTAAATAACAAATAGATGACATGTTGATGCTAGTTAATGGATATCCATTAAGATCTGCACGACTGCGTGAAAGGTAATTACATATGGGGCACTTTGTCTCATGCCACGGTAATGGCAAATAGTGGTTAGCAATTTCATCCAATTAGACACCCTCGGATGAAAACATATTTACTACGACTGAAATATCCAACCCTTTACTTATTTGATATCGTCATTGCGATTACACCAGTCTGACAGTTATTGCACTAAAAGGATGAAATAGTAATACATGTACAATGAATGATTCCACAGCTTATGAACCTTCTAATACAATTTCAACGCCAGAACTATTCAGAATATGTACACAAATAGTAAGCGTACTAATGACTCTCATTATCATCAGTGGAAATACGTTTTGCTTCGTAGTTGTTCGCAGATCAGCAGATACAATGAAAAGAGTGAGTAGGGTGTTTTTCATGTCCCTTCTTGCCGCGAATATATACGTTGGACTTGGATTAGGAGTTCTACAATCCATGCTGCTATTCTGCGGGCATCTGTTTGAACTTAAAGTTGCAGCAGTCATTTGCCGTGTTGCAGTTGGGGTAGGCTATTCAGGAGCGTCAGCTTCTATAATATCATTGCTGTCGATTAACATTGAACGCTACATATCTATTGAGTTTCCACTTCGAGCTGCAACTCTCATCACAAGAAGAATTGCTATAATTTGCATGACAGTGAAATGGGTTTTCACTCTGAGTGTCGCAATCATTTACAGTTTTGAGTTCGTAGATACAGTGCATTACGATTACGAGTGGAAAATGTGTTTTGTTTATTATTCAAGTAACCATAATGCGGAGTTTAAGACGATCTTTATGCTGTCGTACGTGTTTATATTGTTATTTCTTCCACTTACGATAACTATCAGCATTTATGCCCGTATATTGGCGATTGTACACCGACGTCTATCTACAAGGAAAAAGGCAAATGCAAGCGGATTCAAGAATGCCAGAGGAAATAATAAAGCCACCTTCACTTTCCTGATTGTAACTTGTACTTATATACTAACTTGGATTCCGTTTGGGATCATTATCATATTCACGTTATTGAACACAGATCAACTTTATCCGTACTTGAGGATTATTGCGTATCTTATGCTTCTGTCAAGCCACTGGGTAACAATCGGTGTGTATATAAAACGTGACGCGTCGTTCCGAAAGGTCGCCAGGAGTCTCCACAAGCGAAGGAATGGCAGTAGTTTGACAACTATTTCGCAAACCGCGTTGAAATAACTGAGGTCTTTAAAGGCTAGAAAAACAGTTTCGATAACGTTCCTGATAACGTGTTTTACGTCGTTTGTTTTTTAAACGAATGCAATTATGATAGTTTAGGAGGAGAGGTCGCTTTATTGTGATTGCATACACTATAAACGTATTCATGACGTGTTCTGCTGGTCGATCGCTCTAATGTAAATAGGCGGATGAGCAGGCTACCTCTTCCATGCCACGTGGTACTCACCCAACGGTCCAATACTTAATAGTATGTATATTTTTACTGATTGTGTATATTTAATATCTACGTTGTAGAATCATACACTTAACCAAAATGTTCCTGGCCAGGTGTTGCTATATCAATTCATAATCGAGCCCATATCAATAATATGAAATGTACAGTAAGTTGGCAAAATGTCTTTCTTATCATTTTAAATATAACACGGGTACGGGGTACGTTCTAAAAACAATACCTTTATTTTCTAAATCTCATTCACAAAAATTGAGTGGATAATTTTAAATAATGAAATACGTTCCAGAAATTAAGAATAAAAGACAATCGAAATTTCTTTTTATTTATCAAAAGGCGTTTTATTAACCTCACCAATATTAAAAAAAAACTATATGGCGACTAAAAGTAGAAATAACTGATGCATTTCAAACATTTGGAGGAGAAAACCCAGTTTCTTTGTTACAACAAATACAAAAGACTGTTACCAATACAAATATTGGTTCAGAGATTCAAATAATTACCCCCAATTTAAAGAAGTGGGTAGAACGTTTAGTAATAGATATCTGAAGTGATATTGGGTAGATCTAATGCTTAATATACCACTACTTCCACATTTGCAACACGATTCCGGCACAGGACCACTGAACGAAGAGTGGCAATATGTTGAGACATCAAGAATCTCCTCAACAAACGTCCTCTCCGATTCACTATACATGTAGGTACTAGCTGAGACCAGAACGTATAATGGATAATATAGCTGTTCTGGTTTATTTTATTTTATGAAATTTATGAAACATTGACACGTCTATGCATTTTTTCATCCCGGCAGGTGACAAATCCTTCCAAATTAATTGGGACCGTAAATAGTTATGATTTTTGTGCGAGATAAACATCACTGATTGTATTTACTACTATAAAATGAGTAGTCAAACATCGAGCACCAACTCAAACGTAATGAACGTATGCCAACAACTTGAATTACATGTAAGGGAAATATTCCAGATCATCTCACATCTATTAACACAATGGAAATTTGCTGTCATTACCAGTGATGACAAGAAAATGTAGAGTAGTAGTTACTTGTCAATGTTTTCCAAGCTTCTTGCCATCATAAAATATTATGACCATTATTAGTAAAACTTCTTTCTCAGTGTAACGTAGATTTTCCAAAACCTGGCTCTTTCCTTAAACTATCATCAATGCAACTACAGTATGAAATATGTAAGTATGTAAATAAGTATAACCATATTCGATACATTATAATAGAAGCTCTTGTATGTCACCAGCTATAAACCTTGAGATCCTTCGGAGAATACCAGTATGGGACTACCCAGTTATACGACACATCCAAAACTACCCTGCTCCACATATTTTAACGGTTACAGGCACAGCATACTGTAACCAAGTCTAACTGTTCTCAAAGGCAAAAACCACAAACATTCTGAAATGGATAGTATGGTGTTTGGCAATGCAAAATGTAGAAATTGGACCTGAAATAGTAATCATCATGTTTAACTATAAGTGCCATAAGAATTGTTACTGTCCATTTTGAGAGGTTTTTCTAAAACTATTTATGGCAAATTTACTTAGGTATAAGAAGAACTCGGCCATAAGAATTAAAATTCAACATAGCTAATATTTACTACATGTATTTCGGTCGCTTGAGACTCACAACAATGGCTTTGTTATACACATTAGCGATCGTTCATCTGTCTGTCATCCATGTAAACACAGCCTCTTTGGTCTAGTGGTTTGTTCTTCGACGCGATAGTGAAGAGGGACCGGGTTCGAGTCCGTGTATTTTTAAGGTCATTATTAATTTAATTCACGCCAGTTTACTCGAGTCTATAATATGAATTAAAATTCAGTTATTAATTGAGCATAGTCAATAAAATGAACATATCATACCAAATGTTTTAAAACATTTTCATTAAAGTATCTATTTTTTAACAATTAATGTGAAAAAAGTGTAAACAACTTAATCAATTAATGTATTATCTTATGAAGTGGGTGTGGTTTAATAAGTAAACTATCAAAAAGACACTGCGAATTCTATGCTGTTGATATATCAGAGCGTAATGGACTATGATCACGTGCAATCACCTTATTATGCATTCTGCTTTCACTTAGGTTGCACTGCACTGGCAGAGCATCCATGCGCTCGAAAGAGACGTCGTGCTGGAAGAGGTAAACAACTTGCCGGATTCGTTAATGGGTAAGATATCTGTTTTCGGGTTGTAGATAATTATAGTTACAGAAAATGTCCCTCATGGGACACTTTTTGACACGTCTGTATTAGACAATGGGCCTTGTCACCCCCCCCCCCCCCCCTTACATAGCTTACATCTTTTAGAAGCATCGTTTAGAAGCTCTGCTCTGATCATCTGATGGTATACGAGAAGAAGTAGAACTGAGTTGTAGGCCTATATTCCAAAAACAAGAAGCTTTAGAAGGTTACAATATTATAATCTCAATATGACACATCTATTTCACGTTTCGCTGTCATTTTCCTCCAGGTTGACATGGTTTTGACTAAACTGTTCTGCGACTATTTAGTAAACATCCATGTAGTGTTTGTATAATCACGTCTGGTGTTAACTGCATGCGATGAAATGAGATTGAAATTGAGCCCAAAAATCATTTTGAATATCTGATTTTCATCATATGGCATAAAAGGTTTTTTGAGGTGGAGTTCTAAATAGTTGTATTTCCCATTCAATTCTAGTTTATTGTCAGGAAACCTTTTTTGAAGAAGTGGGTGCAGCTCCGTTAGGATCTGTAAATAGAATGAATACATAAATAAACAGATGGAAGGGTAGAATCGGAATTCGACTCTTTATGAAAGAATTTGGCTCACAATACTCGGCAAATTTAATACCATATCTAACTTTTAATATGCTTATCAAAAACACAAACTGGCACGAGCATCACAAAGGCAACCAGAAATACCCACGCCTTAAACATGCTTAGAGAGACATTACTTCTAGAATGATCACGACTCAAAAATTGTATTGGCGACTAATTGGCGACGTACGTACCTGGGGTTCGCCATGAATTTGAACTCTCGCTGCAAAGCTCAGCACATGTTCTATCCATAGAAATTTTACTTGAAGACAATCTGACATCTGCAATTGTTCAATAATTCAAAACATTCCATATCATAATATGAATAAAACGGAGAATGTATGTAATAAGTTATTTAAACCCAATGATAAATGTCATCCCTTTAACGGTACCTCCTCCTCCTCCCACGTAATTTTCAAAACCAATTTCACAATTTGATTATTTTTTGATTATTTTTTTGAACGATTTAATTGGTAAGATTCTATGACTTCAAGAATGTATAATTATGATTGAAATCAATTGTGTAAAGCAGGACTAGATCTCCGTTGATTTAGTTGCAAGTTTTAGTGAAAACCGATTAACCAATATTAGGCCTAATTACTATTTATAGAACACGATATTGTCCATGAAATTATTATTCCGTCACATACAATGTGCTTCAGCTTCATTGTCTAAAAGTTCAAACGTCCATCTTTTCAATTAAACAATCCCCATGGTTCTTTTATATTTATCTCCTTTTGGTAAATCTTAAACACAATTTAGTATTCCCGACAAGATGCTGGCTAATCCATGGATAACTTCACCTAACGCAAGAAGTATCTGACCAGCAGGTGCTTTTGTTAGCTAATTCAAAGTCATTACTCGGTACCACAATTCTAGACTGACATTAAGTGAGCAAATGTCCTTCACGTAATTTGATACCTCGTTCGTAAAAATTGAGGAGATACCTTTAAAGTTATGATGGCTTAAATGACCAGTCCTAACGAACACTTACATCTCAGTTATGTGAAAAGGCAATATCTACCATAAATGCCACCAGTCATACGCACAGAGAATATTGATTCGTCAAAAATGGGTCTTATTTGACAAATTAAAAACTTGTCATAAGAAAAGGCAGGTTTGTGATTCAAGAAATATTCTGTAATGGTGCACATTTATTTGTGATGCTAACAGAACAATTTAGAGTGAATGACAAATTACTGAATGACAATTGAAATGACAAATTAAATGATTAAATATCAATGAAATGACAAATTAAGATAAGTCATAAATTATTCTTTTAATTTGTCATTTAATATGTCATTCATTCATTTGTCATTGAAAGTCAAATATTTATGAGTCGTGAAAATATTTGCTATGTTGAAAATTAATTGAAAAACTACTATTTTGTCATTCATCATTAAAAAATAATTGTTTAAATTACAAAATATTTCTTAACTGACGAACCGTTCCATGAAAAATGTTTAATTGTGGATACACAATCTCACAAATGGCAACCATTAGGCCTATGGCTTTGTCAGTTTGTTGCACTAAACCCTCGATATATGTATACTACATTCCATGTATACATGTAGTGTCCCTATATCCCACTTACATATGGTGGTGGAGCCGCCATGACACTGTCAGCGTATTCAGCGTATAGTAACCGGCTGTCAAAGAAAAAAGACAATTGGTATCCAGATAAATTACGTTTGATTTTTAATACTCACACTTCTAGATGTCACGGGCCGGCTAATTATTATTATATTATTATTATTATTTATGATTTCTGTGAAATGTCAAATTATACGGCTTAAGTCTTCCAATTGCACTCCTTTTCTGGCACGCCAAGGGTTAGGTTTGAAATAGAATTTCGGGTTTTCGCTTATAATGGTCAATTCCGAATCGGAACTCTTGTCTCCAGAGCAAATTTCGCGATGTTAGAACTGTGAGAGAAATACCGAAATCGGAATAGAAATGCAAGTGCAATATAAGACACGTACACATGCATGGTGTAAATACATTCCCCTTAGCTTGTATTATAAACTTGCATTAGCTTCCTACCATGCCTACATCATTAAGCCACCGTCCATGAATAATTATAAACATGCAACAAACAGCAATCTTATTAAAAATGCATCGGTAGGTCACAGTCAGTCAATTGTTTTCAGGTCCCTTTTTCCATTTTCTAGTTGAAGCCATGAAAACCATCCCGTTTCTACCAGGACGTATTCTCGTGATTAATGGCTCGGTAGGGTTATACACACGATGTAGTACATGCGAGAAACGCGAATATGTTTAACACATGATGTAGTACATGCGAGAAATGAGAATATAAATCTTAACCTTTTTTGTACGTATGATTACATGTATTGATACAGCGTTTGATTTGTTTTAGTGCTACAATTCGTCTACAATTAACCTATTGTGTACCATGCTATACATGATATTATCTTCAATATAAATAGAGGTATATGATCATTTTATGTGTATGTTAGCAACGTACCTTAATATCACACCCTTGCGGTCGTCTGAAAGTGCACTTGCAAATTACATACAACTAGGAAAACACACGTGTGAATCATGTATGTAGTCTGAGGTCTGTATTAATATTATGCGCGTTGAAAGGTCATTTGTCATAAGTTGATTTTAAAAAGGGTTACACCATAAATACTGGAGAGTGTGCTCTCCAGTATTTATGGATGGTTAAACATACACAGAGCAATTCGAGAGAAAATGTCACCATTCAGATTTATATATATGAACGTAACTTTCGTTTAACCACGCGTTTAACCAATGCAATCAACATAAAGGAAACATATTTGGAAAGCTGACTCTACAAGGATACCAGCTATATATATATATTTTATGTTGCAATACACAAGGTGTGTATTGATTATATAGGGTGTAACATAATAATTCACACTTGTTTCTAGTTTTGATATATCAGGGTGTATAAGTATTAGTTCGAAAATAATCATGGCAGTAAAAAGGTATGATTAAGGCTTCCAGTGAAATATAAAATCATTCGATCAATCGTTATAACATAAGTTAACATATAGGCCAGACATCCATTGAAACGGTTATCAAAGTGTAATGAATTCTGATTTAGTTAAATAATTAATACATCATTAGTGATGATCAAATGAATATGAAGGCATTTAAATTTTGATTGTTACATAAGATATTTGTTTTAGTTCAGAAACAAGTTCAAACAACAATCAAAGTTTATATGAATGAGGTGTCAATTATGAGGAAGAAATGTTCGCTCTTAAGGGCTCTAGTCTTTATTTATTATAAAGATTTAAGGGGTGGAACCTTGAATAATATGTTAATTAGCACTGAATTAAACAATTACTTTAATTAGATCTTTGGTCACAATATTTGTATTAGTGTTTTGCTCCAAAGTGTGGTACCATGCACAAATTCCTACTTAAATGGAAGATACATTACTAAGTGACATTGTTTTACTTATAATATATTTCATACTTTACGATTTGCTAAGTGATGTAAATGATATGTTTTTATGTTAATGTACTTTTGTCTATTTCTTCTTGAAATCTGTGTTTGTTTGTTAAGGACATAAAGAAAGAAATGCTAAAACAAAATCCATTTATTTTTCGAAATGTCTTGTTTTGACTGATTTGTGTGTTAAAATGGCTGAACCCCCGCCTATTCCACCCTAACTATAATTCAATATTTATGGGCGTGAAGTCCGAGTGGACTGGTGGAATTACCTTTTTCATTCAAAAGAAGACAGTATTAATTAGCAGTACACTGTTAGAAAAAAGGGTGCTTCAGGGGTTCTTGGCTGTCCCGTATATGGAACCCTATTAGGGTTAAAGGTTCTTTGATTTTAAAGGACCCAAAAAGGTTCTGTATAGAACCTTTAGAGGTTCTATAGAAGACCCGTTTTTGCCCATTTCATGTCCATTTCGAACCTTAAAATGGTTCTTTATGGCACCTTTTAAGGTGCTATAAAGGGTTCCATATACGGGATAGCCAAGAACCCTTGAAGCACCCTTTTTTGTAAAGCAGTAAAGTGACACATTAATATCTATAATATTATTATCTAACTGCTTTAAACACAGTAGAGCTCTATTATTTCCGTTACAAGGCTTTCAGAATTGAAATGGATAACGTCAGATGTTAGCTTATGGATTATTTTAAATACACAGGGTTCAAATAACCTTTCAACATTCTCTTAATTATTTTTCTGATTTGGAGACCTAACACAAAGTGCAACCCCATCCATTCCCCGTGATCGTCATAACTTGGAACCTACAGGGTGTCCCTAAAAAAAAGGTGCACATGTTCCACGTCATTACCCTCATAAATTTCTCAGTATTTGGTTGTGATGTTTATATAATCTTAAGTATAATTTCATTGGCTTTCGAATGCCGTTAGTTTGATTGTAATTGCTCTTCCCAATACAACGATATGCTTGATCAATCACGAGTACTTAAAAACGGGTTGTGCCACTTTTTAAGGAAAAAAGATGCTTGTGAAAAGAGTCATTGTTCTCATTTAATAATCAGTATTCACTAATTGACGTTTATATGAGCTTCAATATCACTTAACTCCCTTTCAAATGCCGTTTGTTTGGTCTCATTTGCTTTATTCTATCGATTAATATGCTTGCTTAAAATTGATCACAGAAAGTCAAATTTGTGATATTTTTAAGAAGAAATGCATCAAAAAAAGCGTTAAACATAACAACACTTTTGCACATGGATAATTTCTTTCAATATATTGTTTGCTCATCATCAAACAAGCATCTCTGGATAGACTCAAGCAAATTCAACACAACAAACTGCATGTGAAAGCAAAGCTCATTTAGTTATCTTGAAGCTCACACTAACACCAAATCCGTATATGAAATGTTTACAGATGCAAATAACACATTCCCAAAAAACATCTTTTTCTTAGAGCTCATTATTGATCAAACATATTTTTAATTGAGAAAAGTAAACACAATCAAATAAACGGCATTTGAAAGCCAACATAATTACCTTTTAGATTATATAAAGATTACAGCCATATACTGAGTAATGAATGAAGGCAATGGACGTGGAACACATGCACACTTTTTTTAGGGACACCCTGTATATATACTAGTTGACTGATATTGTATATTGAAATCTGAATATACAAGTGATTATTCATTGATGTTTATGGTAGAGTATCATTTTAGAATTGTTTCTAATGCAGGCGGCAATGAATCCCGATATACCATGGCAATCAGCCAATCAGCAAGCGCGATTTTTCCGGGATAAATCTTGCGTATAAACAATACAAAACATAACACAAAGATTCTTTTTGCGGAGAGGCGTTGTATTAGACTATTTTTTACAGAGGGCGCTTTACACTTTTTAAGGTGCTCACAGACACCACCATAACGCCTTGATGAAAGGCTAGAACCTATACCCTCCTCAAAAATATTCAAAGATAAGACGGCTAAACTTTGTCTGGTTATATATTTGATGTGGTGAACCTTGAACTAGACCTATATCATTTATATTTTGAACAGGTGAATCTTCGTCTAGATTTTCAACTTCTCCCATAAATTACTAACGAACGAAGTGCACTGAGAATCTTCACCCAATATATTAGCTTATAGATGAGGTGACCTATGATGTCATGTATTTACAAATGGGACACCCTCTGTTGTTTCCCTCCAGGCAGAATATACAGTAAAGTTAATGAACAACATGAAATTTCTTTTTAATGAATTGTACTCATTTAGTTTTAGTTTTTGTGTGAAATGCGATAGCTTATAGCATTCCTAAGCAAGTTTAAAGACAGTTTTGATAACAATTTGCTGTGACACCACAATCTAGTTAGAAAACCTGATCTGGCCTATGTAAACTATAGGAACTCTTGCCCGGTGTTTTTTGTCTCAAACCAACAGAGGGCGTCCTAAATGTCAACAAATGTCACCTCATCTATTGCAGGAAAGAACAAATCTTGTCATTTTTCTGAAGGAAAGTGAATACAGGTGAAGGAAGGTTTTAGATTCAAATGACGCCTGCATGAAGGTCAAATGTTAAACAATATTAATATGCTTTATCAAATATTTTGACTCATGAATAAAACGAATGGATTTGTTTATCATACTGGCTCCTTGATGGCAAAATAAACAACATGAGCAATGCAGCAATATATTCGTAAATAAAAATAATATTAACATGTCAGTCCAAATGAAAGTAATGATAAATTGTCTGCACGAATCGTGCCAATGAATGCTATTAGTTTTGAGCACGTCTACGTGTGCTAATCATGCTAATGGAACTTAAGTCACCGATTATTGAACATACATATATGCGGGTTGGTAAACGTGTGGGTAAACTGAGTAAATGTCAAAATCAGAATCAGTATTCACCGATTGGAAAAATAGGAATAGGCCTATACAGTCGTTACTTCATATGTGTCAACGAATCTAGAGCATCAGAAAACAGCTGATACACAGTAGCATCAGAAGGGTACACATTTTTCGTGGCTAAACAACGACAATGGATGAGCCTACGACCGTTCCAAACGATACTATATCAGTTCCAGAACCGTTTCTAATTTTCATACAGTTATGTTACGTGATTATGACTCTGCTCACTATCGGTGGCAATGGATTTTCTTTGATAGTGGTTCGCAAGTCAAAACACATGAAACTCGTAACCAAAGTATTTTTCTCTTCGCTGATTACAGCCAACATTTATGTCGGACTTGGATTTGGTCTTTTACAATCCATCTTGTTGTTATGGGGACATTTGTTGGACACTGGGGTAGCCAATCAATTTTGCAGTGTCATCGCGGGTGTAAGTTTTACAGGAACAACAGCTTCTGTGATATCATTGCTATCTATCAACTTGGAGAGATACCTTAGTATTGAGATACCACTTCGTGCTGCTTCTATACTCACGTCAAGAACAGCCACAATATTCATGGTATTAAAATGGATTTTTGTGATAATCATTGCGATAGTCTATATTTTGGAGCTGGCAACACTTACTAAGTATGATAAAGAATGGAAAATATGTTTTGTATCTTCTAATGCGTTGGATCCATATGAAGTAACCTTAGTGTTAGCGTTTCTCTGCATATTAATATTTCTACCCCTAACTGTAACTATCAGTATCTACGCCCGAATATTGATTCTTGTACAGCGATCTCAACAGGGAGTTGCAAGAGTTAATGGGTTGAAGAATACCCATAACAGAAAAAACAATAAAGCGGCATTCACGTTCATTATTGTCACTTTTACTTACATTTTCACTTGGATTCCATTTGGTATCATTGTCGTAATCTCAATTATAAAGGGTGTTCGCCTTCATCCGTATCTCATGACAATTTCATATCTTATAATTCTGTCAAGTCACTGGATTACAATCATTGTGTATATGAAGCGAGATGCGACTTTTAGAAGATACTTCACGGCATATTGCAAACGTATGAGTTGCAATACTTAATTTTGCCATATTTGCGGTCCCAATATACATTAGGAGCCGAGCGTCTTTGTTATTTAGTTGAAAAACGGAAGATGGTATTAAAACTTTAGATAACAACCGTAGTGGTGATTGGATGAAGTTAAACTATTATCGATAAGAAATGGTTTGTAAACGTAGAATTTCAGTATAATAAAAATCCTCATAGTGTCCGCCATCGGAACAGTCAAGTGGCAAGCTCGAAAAGGTCCATATATCTGTATAACATACACTGTTATTCCGGTTGTGTAAAAAAGACGTTGCACAACAACACTGTTTTATATATGAACCTAGCAACCGGTTGTTTAAAACAAATACACAACTGGTTTAAAATGTTGCACAACCTGTTGTGAAAGTTTACAAGAAGTTGTGTGAAAATTTACACTATTTTTTTATTTTTTTAAACAATAGTTGCTAGGTTCATATATTAAACAGTGTTGTGTAATTTTCTTACGCAACCGATTTAGCTAAATTTACAGTGTAGATCCTACTTCCAATAGGACGAATGTGAAATGAAAGTTTGGTGTCGAAAGAACGGAGGTCTTTGCCCTTTCCAGACTGAAATATTGCTTACAGACCAATTGATCATTGATAGAACCTATTCAAATAGAACATACTAATTCAAGTATGAGATATTCGGTATAACTTAAAGCACTGAACTTTATCCTATATTCGATTCAACCGTGCATGCAATATAGCCACTCCAGATCCGTTCGAAAATAAAGCGCTCGTCCTCCGTCACGCGCTCTATAGTTTCAGAGGAAAGATCGCCCGCCATACATAACAAACGGATTTTCTGACGTGTTCTGATGTCCGATTGTCTCTATCCGAATGGCGGATGAACGGGTTACCTCTTTGATGACGTCCCGTACTCAACATGCTCAATCAGCTATCCCATACTGTGGTAGTTTATTCATAGGCTATAGCACATAAGGGTACATTTCTTCTTCATAATTTACACCTCATTCATATCAAATATGTGAATAATTCTAAAGTTATGATTCTATTTAAGAAGACACAAAATGAAAAGAAATTTGAAGCAAACTTTCAATGGGATTGCTTCGTTTTGTACAATATCCGCTATTGGAAACAGACAGGCATGTATTAATAAATGATTAATTGGAAATGGTACAATCGCATCGCTTTGTAGCTGTGCAAGTGTTTGATCAATCATAACAGCAATATTTTTTATTCCATGTTATATCATGAGGTGCCTAAATTATGCGCGAGATGTTTCCCGCTTACATGTTGATTAGAGAGCTATAGATTTGTAATGAATAATAGCTACTGGTCAGAAACTATGATGGTGATGGAATCACCGTTTCGGTGAGGTCGGAATAAAGTAATAAGTATGACTTATATAGCACGAGGCAGCTGGGCTGCCGAGTGCTATAAGGAATTAATCGCACTCATCGACAGTACTATTATAATAGTGATGATTTGTGGCAGAACTCTGCACACCCCGACACCTCAATATACACACCACTTTCATAGTAGGACACCCCTAACATAACATAACAATGAGCATTTATATAGCGCTCTTACACATTATACAATGGTACCACAGCGCTTAACAAAATTAAAACATAAAATTAAAAATAACAGTGTTAAACATCACTCGCACTATGACGGTGAAATAAGTGAGTTTTTAACATCTTCTTAAATTGAGTCAGTGATGAGGCATGCCTGATGTGACGCGGTAAATTATTCCACAAAAATGGGCCGGAGGCATAAAATCCTTTTTTGGTGATAGTGAGACGAGTTTTAGGTACAGTGAGAATCCGAGTGTCAGAGGCAGAACGAAGACCACTTCTTTTAGGTACATAAGTACTAGTAAGGTCCTTAAGATAACAAGGCGCGCCATCATTGAAACATTTATATACAATAGTCAGGATCTTGAACTCAATGCGCGTTTTAACAGGCAGCCAATGTAACTTGTGGAGAAGAGGAGTTGCATGATCACGTCTTTTAGCATTATAAATGAGTTTGGCTGCTCGATTTTGGAGACGCTGTAGCCGTTTAATATCTTTCGCAGAAGATCCCTGTAAGAGAGAGTTGGAATAGTCGAGCCGCGATGTAACAAGTGCGCGTATGGCGTGATGACATGTTGTTTCATCAATAAACATCCGAATACGAGAAAGATTCCTAAGGTGAAAATTCAAACTGCGACAAATGTTAGTAACATGATGAGACATGTTTAAATGGCAGTCAAATTCAACACCAAGATTGCGTACATGGGGGGACGGTCTGATCTCAATATCACCAACACGAAGTGCGATGTTGCATAGTGACTTTAAGGCTCTTGGGTTGGCTGCAATGAAAAAAACACCCTAACTCAGAAAGATAAAACAATCATCTACCATAATACACACACCAAGTTGGGTAATAATTACAGTGCTGTAATTAATCAGGTTATTTACGATGTCAAATTAATAGCACTCTGAAGCTGTACTATAAGTGAAATTTGTGGAACTCTGGACTGCTGTGTACAATGGCGTATCCAGGACTGTTTTGATGGGGCCAAAAAACACCTGAAGCCTTTGTTGATCTTAAATGTTGAAACGTTGAACCTAATACGCGCGAAGCGCACAACATTTTTTTAATTTTAAACACTTATAAGGTACAGTATGACGTTTTTAACGTCCCCACATAATATTTAGAATATTTGGTATGGTTATATTGTTGAGTTTTAACTAAAATGGTCATGGAAAACTGTCCTGAAGGGCAAATAATGAAATATTAAAATTAACGTCCCCTACATAATATTTATAATTTTTGGTGTGGTTTTTGCATTAAAACTTTGGTTCAGTATGATGTTTTTAACGTGCCCCACATATTTAGAATATTTGGTGGTTCTGAGGGCCAATGTAATGTTACCTGGAGAAATTGTTCATGGAAAACTGTCCTGAAGCCATCTTCAGGTACGCAAAAAGTGACATTTCTAAAACAATTAAATTGGACCAGTATGACGTTTTTAACGTCCCCAACATAATATTTAGAATAGTTGGCATAGTTTGAGAGCCATTATAATGTTAAAACCTGTAGGAAATATTCTGGTTTAATAAGTATGAAAGTAATGATTCGCTAACCGAAAAATTGACATTTCTATGCATTTGATTTGATATTATTTGGGTCCTACGACCCTGGATAACCAATAAGCTTTTATTAGCTTATTTCCATTGGGTTTCGTTAGATGTGTGAACAGCTACAGACCGGGTTGACCCCCTACTCTTTTACGAAAGTGTCTGTAACCTTTTAATGTGCTCGGGTATTGCTCTTCCGATGCACGGGACCACCATATTTGTATGCGACTTCCGAAACACTGATTTTTGCTGCATTGGAAATCGTCACAATCACTTCGCTTCATTTACTAGGCTACCGACACGGCGCACACAATATCAGCACTTAGATTGTAACGTCCCCTATAACAGCTTCCCAATCTCGCTTGGGTCAACGAGGCAATTGAGACTAAGTAGGCCTACCTTGCCCAAGGATACAAACACGTTGGCTGTAGCGGGCTAGAACTCACAACCTTTGTATTATGAGACCTGCATTCTATCCACTAGACCACACGTGCTCTCATTATCTACCACATTTTCGTAAAAACGATTCATAAGGCTGTTCTTGCCCGTGATAGCCTCTAAGTTCACGTTCACGATACCTGTAACTTGGCATCATTTGAATATATGAACTTGAATGTGTCCTCGTCCACCACCAAGTACTAAGAACAAACTAACTCCAACAATGTTCTTTTGTGACTTTTATACACTACTTGAGTCAATTTCAGTGGGTACTGATAGACTACTTCTGACTGGCGATTTTAATATCCATGTCGATGTGTGAATGATGATCGTGATGCATTGACTTTTCGGCGTAATTCTGTAATCCCTACACACCAATACCATTATAGCGCCTCCCCATGTCGTGTATGAATTGTCGTACACGGTACACGAATGAAAAAAACTATAGATGGCGGTGTCACTCTTCACGTTTAAACAAATAGCGACCTCAAGCGACCTCCCCTTGTCGTGCATGAATTATCGTACACGGATGAAACAAACTATAGTTTATAGAGGGCGGGCTTCAATCTATAGATGCCGGAATAAAGGGACAGTATTAAGATGAAGGTGACGTTCAAGTCCACGTAATAGTGTGTGCGTCGTTCTTAAGTTGAAAAGTAACACGCCTATTCATGCTTTTTAAAAAAACACATGAATAGGCGTGTTACTTTTCAACTTGGAGCAACACGTTCTCGGCCCTACTCATAAAAGGTGGCCATACTCTAGACTTGTTGATAACCAGAAGAGATTACACAAGCTTGTGAGCCAACCCCGGGAGCCAACCTACAATTGATAGCTCTTTACTGTGTTCATCTGACCACTCAGGTATTAGATGTAGCTGTGAACATTACATAAGTCGTCCTGGTCGTAGCGAAATGGTTGCGTTCTGGACTCACAGTTGCATTCAAAGAGCAATGTGACACTTACAAAACGCTTCTTGCAAAATCAAAGACTTTCATAGCAATGAGGTTGAAGACGCTAACCAACGCGAATCTTTTTCGTGTAGTCAACAAATTAGGTTGTCCTAGTTCTTCAGCGAAAAGATAAATAAAGTGAGAAAAAGTCTGCAATCGACCCCAATACCACCAGTGTTGATTGATGAGACTTGTTACAGTTTCTTGAGTGAGTTTGTTGAAGTTATTGAGGATGATGTCTTAAGGGGGTGTGGACCCTCAGGTTTAGCCTCCGTAAAACTGCCGTAACTTCTTCATTATTCATTTAATCTATATTATACACTTTGTTATATACAGTCTGTTATACTGCTATATATTGTTTTAGGGTGCTAAATGCTAGTAACCTCTCCCCTCCAGCACGGTCGAGCGTTTTTACAGTTTCCACAACACCTTATTTTGTTCAAATGTCATTGTGGTACCAACATGTTATCTACTATGCAGGGCTGTCAACTTTTGGGATTCGCTGGGAGGGAGAGTCCAAAAAAAATCGCACGGTCAAAAAAAATCGCACAGTCCAAAAAAAATCGCACAGTCCAAAAGGTAGGCCTAACAGCCAGGGGCGGTGCCAGGTTATTTGTATAGGGGGTGGGGGAAAAATCAAGGTTAAAAAACTGAAATAGTGAGTAACTATTGTGAGTAACCAAAGAGGTGCAAAGCACCGCCCTCCGCGGTAACTAACGCGGACAGGGGGGAGTCTGAGGGGGGGGGGGGGGGTGTGCCGCCCTCATAATTTTGAAGATAAAAATCAATTCTCGAACCCATTTGGGCAATTTGGTGTGTACTTTTGACCGATTTTCTATTGAAATGCCATCATTTCCAATCAATATTGGCTTTTTATCTAAGTTAGATAGCTATTTCATTATAGGCTATGCGAGAAAAAGGAAGTTGTGCATATTTACTGATGATCTTTTCTTGATTTAAGTAGTATAGATCATTGGTTCCTAACCTCTTTGGCCCACGACTCAATCAGACATATTTGGTCCGAACCCTGACCCCCAAAATGAATTGCGAAAAATTATCCCGATTGATTAAAACTGAAACTGTTAAGTCATATGATGCGAGCGTAGCGAGCAGAAATGTTTGCGTATTTGAACGGTTCTTTTGGGTTTTCTAAGCGTTTTTAGAACGAAATATGAAAATGGTTCCCCTAAAAGCTATATATATATGACCCCTCTCTTTAGGTTCGTTATTTATTTATTTTCCGACCATGATTTTTCATACTATTTTCGACGAATTGGGTTTTTGATTTCCCGCTTGACGAAAGAATTCTACTAAAAACCTCTTAATTTCCTCCGAATAAGTATAATCCCAACCCCACCCGAATGAATTTAGTTCCGGGTTACCTGTTTCCGGAAAACATGAACGCGAAGCGCGCGAATTTTTTTCCTATATACTCAGTTCTGGCTATAATTAATGTGTATTTTGGTTTGAAATGGGCTTTTAGAATGATATTTCTGGACATATGCACGCATAGCACACGAATATAAATGTTCTTGCATACGTACTCATTCATAATATTTGTAAAGAATATGGTTTCGATTCCTTCGACTGAAGCCTTGAAATTTGATAGAATTAAATATATAAACCCATGCAATGTCTATCTGTCAATTTCTAAGGGGTGCATGCCCCTCCAAGCTGGATTATATCAGCCACCCCCCCCCCCCCCCCCCCCCCCCCCCATTTGGACACGCCACTGATATCCCAAGTGGGTGCAACTAGGCCTTTTCAATATACCGATAGACATCTGTTATCTGTTTTCCTTTCCTCTCTTCTTTCCCTTTTCTTTTCTTTCCTTTTTTTTTTCTTTCCCTTTTCTTTTCTTTCCCTTTTCTTTTCTTTCCCTTTTTTATTTGACTTATTTTTGAGGCGGGAGTTTATATATGCTATATGCGGGAGTGCGGGAGAAAGAGTGTCTATGCGGGAGACTCCCGCCTAATGCGGGAGAGTTGACAGCCCTGACTATGTGCAATATATTCTGATATATCTTCTTCGCGTATAATTGTTATCAGATAGGATACAGTGAAATATTGATATTGCTTCAGTGAAATATTGATATTGCTACATTGTTTATGTATAGCCATCAACATTATTTGTGCAATATCTCTTGAGGGTGAAGTGCTGATAACCTTTCCCCTCAGCGTCCTTTCACACTGTGTTTCAATTTCCATGGTAATGTACAACATCTGAAATATATATAATTAAATTGGATATTGTGCATTATAATAAGACAAAATTTAAATTATATATAGTTTTAAACTGAGACTAATATATTAGTCTCAGGTTTTTAATATTGTAAATTAGTTGGTTTTATCTGATGAATTGTATTATATTTTATGTGTTTTTTATCAATTTGTCATAGTTTTCATCTTTTAAGTGGTATAGTAGTTTCAATTTTATGCTGAATTCTATCTATGGTGTTTTTTTATCAATTTGTCATAGTTGTTCATCTTTTAACCAAGTTAACTAGAACCTTGTGTCATTGGTGTCAATTTTATGCAGTATTTTAACTTTGTTATTTTTATATTGTACTATTCCTTTAAACATATCTAATTTCGATGTATTGGTTTTTTCATGGTTAGAGTAAAGCGCCTAGAAGCTTTTTCATGTTATGCGCTTTACAAGTTTATTATTATATATTATTATTATCATTATAAGATTGTGCAAATATTGATTTGTGCAAAATCTAGAAGGCATACAACATGAATGACTCACTTGCTGAAAGTAATGGGGATTGTATTCGGATTGCACAATTAGGCAATTTTCCTGATGTAGTTGGAAGTGAAAGGGTGGTAAATTGGTATGTCAGGGTCTACAGGCTGTCCCAAAATGATTAGTACCCATCGATGCCCAAAGTTCAATCATTTTTGTCATCATCAAAATCGATGGGGTTAGGTCCGCTGTTTTAACATCATCTTCGTCATAATGTACTATTTTATTCGAATTTTAGATCAGGAATATCGGAGTTATCAAACTCAAGATACACTCCATTATGTAAAACATGGCGATTTTACCTTTTTGACAAAGTGCTAAAAAAAAATGTGTGTGCTATTACAGCTTGTTTGAAAGAAACTTGTGTATTCTCATAATCTCTTGTCTACTCAATATAATCTTGTGTGTCTTTCTGTTGTAACTGTTATTATTTATGGGTGTTCAAATCATTAATAATTATTCTCCGTAATTCAATTTAACGGGTAAAAGAAGTTTGTCACACTTGAGTGACCCCGTGCATTGTTTTATTTGACAAAGTGTTTAGCGACTTCTAAATGAAGTGGTATTTGGTGAATCAACAGTGGCTTAGATTTCATTTTTACTTTGGATAATGGATTTCGTGAGGTTAAACACTAAGGGACTATATCATTTTTAGCAAGTTTGTAGGAAATTGCATCCCCAATATGAAAAAGAAGTCTAAGTCACTGCTAATTACCAATGACCACGTCTTTACCTGTTTAAATGTCCCTCAAGTTTAGCCTAAGAACTAGTTCATTATCCCTAACTCGTGATCACCACACAGCAACAGATTTCTTTTCCAACCCCCAAAATTCACCAGAAAAGTCACCCTGACCACCCCGGGATTTGAACCACGGACACTCAGCGAGTATATTCGCCTCGTTATATAGCCTGGGTCCGTTTTGTTGCCCAAAAACCTGCACGCCAGGTTATAAAAACATTTTTTCTGCACAGTTGCCGTGTGGTGTAGTAGAGTCGCTCATGCGTGACGATCCATTTTTATTCTTCAAATTGAATCAAAATGAAGAAGTATTAATGGTTTGAACAACAATATGATACAACAGCAGTTTAAAATAGAAAGGAACCAAAGTATTAGCAGACAAGCGATTGAGAGAATGTATTAGTTTTTTTCAAACAAGCTGTTTAAAAACCTTTTTTTTTGCACTTTGCCAAAAAGGTGAAATCACCATGTCTTACACAATGGAGTGTAACTTCAATAAAATATATTCATGATCTAAAATTCTAATAAAAGGGTAGAGTATAGCAAACATGATGAAAAAACAACGGATCCAATCTCATTGAATTTGATGATGAACAAAATGATTGAACTTTGGGCATCGATGGGTACTAATCATTTTGGGACAGCCTGTATTGTTATTGGCCAAGTAAAATGTTATGGTTGGGGAGGGATCAAGTACTGCAAAACCTTGAGTTGATATTTCAAATTCTAGGGATTCCTGTAATTTAGTTATAATTTTCAGGATGTAAACCCTGAACATCTATAGCTAACTAAACACAGCCAATAACTAGAACGATTGAATGTCAGGCATAACTTGCCGCGTGAATGAAGAGTATGCATGAAGAGAATGCGGAAACAACAAACACGTATTGACGGTATTGTTCAGGTCACGCTTGAAAAAGTGAAAAAGGCTGATGGCCTCAATCAATTGCAAATTCAACAGGTACTGGGTTCAGTGACATACTTTCCAGATTTATTAATTAATGATGATTCATTAAGAAAAAACACCAACTAAACAGCCACGATTCGATTCGGGGACCATCCCCACTCTGGCCCTATGTCCCACCCACTAAGCCACGGCCCTCAGCTTCTCATTCTCGCAGTATACTATGCACACTATATAGGTACGATTGATTACGTCATCGAAAACTGTTGGCACAGGCGCTTGGAGTTGGCCTTAGGATTAGCATTTTTAGCACTCAGGGGGGTTAGGGTTAAGCTATCATTCTGCTCTTTTGAAAGATTATGACTTTCTTACAACATTAGGTTGTATGGAAACTTAGGCATATCACAATACAATTATTTTCCTGTTTGGATTACGAAATAAAAACAAAAATTTGCAATCAAAATATTTGATATAACATTGTTTTAATTCAATTAATACAGATGATAAAAGACAAAAAATACATTTAAATGCCCAATATCATTGATTATTACACTTTCATCAGCATTTAATTTGAAGTATATCACTTCAATTTCCATCATAATCTCATGTTATGACTCATTCTTCAACTATATACAAAAAAGCCCTAACCAGTAGGATACCACACACAAATTATCATTCTCAAATTTTGTTACACAGTTCAAATTCAAATAATAAACTTAATTATAATTAATACCATAACGTAACATTGCACCTCTAAGGACTTTTGTGTTCAGTGTATTCATATTTCCTAAGCAAAGCACACCAAAACAATGGATGTATATCTTATTTGGCAATACACTATGCATACCTGTGAATCACTGGAAGCAAGCAAAAAGTACACTTTTGTTTTGTAAGCGTCATTATTGTGAATATGACCTTTCTTTAAGGATTTAATCTATAGAACCTGTTTGGCAATTGTATTAGCTACATTTTTAAACACCGTTTTTTGCCACCAAAGACTGTAAATTGTCCAAGATTGCATATATGTAAAACCCGTCGGAAGTCGCTAGTGTTAATATTGAGATATCTGGGTCATACCAAAGTATTCCTAACAAATGATTTCCAAGTCAATATTCCAACTTTGGTCCCAAGATAGAGAATATACCTTGAACTTTAGTCTCCAGGAGTTTTTTATGTAAAATTCCAGATGTTAAGTTTATTTTAGTACTTTTCTGAACCTTGTTTATCAAATTTTATGTGTAAAATGCTATGTTTACGTAAAATGACATTGTTACCATGGTAACCACTTGTGAATTCCGAAAATGCATTATAAAGATTTTGAAAGTGAAGAACTTACAATTGTTAATAATATCGCAAAAAACTAGGTTCATATCAATAGTCCTTTTCATATGACAAGCTATTCTGTGTGATATAACAATGTAGTTTTATTATTATTAGAGCATTTAAATGATTTTGTGTACACCTTTGAATTGTCAGTTTCTATTATTAGTGTTGCGTTTAAACTTGCCGACTTTAAAATACTATAACTGTAGTTCTAGATGGAATTTCTGAAAAATTTAAACAGTCCTATTCTCAGTAGAGTATGAAGCTCTCTGCCAAAGAAAAAAAACAAAGTTGGTAGAAAATGACCATGTGAAGGGTTTTCCCATGCCACCACACAAATGGTTCATGAAACACGATGTAATTTCAAAAGTTACCTGTTTCTGTGCATAAGCAACCATTTTTAGGTGTTCAATTTGAGCAGGATAACAGTGGCATACACCCATTTGACAAAACTGTATTTTTACTTCCAAAAACTACATCCTTTGGTAGCAAACTAGGTACAATAATGTAGGCACTGAGTTCTGACATGGAATTAATAACTTGCATACATAAAAGATGATCACATTTACTTACAAAGTTCTTAACATAATTATGGAATTCTGAAACATTAAAAATCTTATTTTATACAGAAAATAATTGCTTGCATTTATTTGATTTTTATTTGGTTGTTTTTGGTCTGTTGTGGTTGTGCATTTTGGTGATAAAAATTATAGCTTGGGCCCCTGTTGACATCCACTCATCATTGGAAGAATGCATCAAAAAATGGTTACAGATCAGATTTAGCATTTTTCTCCATATATTCTTAAAAGTTGTTTACTACTCTCCTCTATTCCATCTGTGTAAGTACATGTATCGCCAGTGACAATGTAGCATTACTTACACATCAATTCTGAGATCCCTCTATGATCACACGAGTGCATCCACCCATGCATTAAAAGTCTTGCATCCAATGGAATATGCTCTCACATCACATTCATATTTTAGTTGGAATGGAGAACATGTACATCATTTATATCAATAATATGAAGTCAAAAATGCTGTGATTGGGAGGGGGTAAGTTGGAGGAACGGAGAGGGCTGGAAAGGGCCGTTATGAATTTGGATGGATCAGTGTTTTCCTCTATTTCGGGAGAGAGTTTGTTTCATGGTTCATTCATGTTGCTGGAAATGTAGTTCAAAATCAAGCATGATTTTTAGTCCGTTTTTGGACTTTTTAGCCCTATTTCAAGCACATTATCCAGGGTTTGTTCAGGTTTTCCCAATTATATTCATTCCCATCCCATGCTTGTGAAATTGACTAGAATTTGACCAGTATTCCCTAACGGGAAAAGAAAACCCATCTTAGATCCAGCATCCAAAACAGCCCTGCGAGCAAGCTTCATTATCTGGCTTTGCAGAAGCATCAAGGTGTTAAGACAGTCAGAGTTGATACCACCTCCAACGATATGCCATGCGGAAAGTGTGACGGTTGAGCGCTCACAAAACCAGTTTAACCCTACAATGTCTGGTCCGAAGCCCAGAGACCTCAGAGCATAGACTATATTTATATACAGGGGAAGATAATGAGGAAAAGCTATATTTTGCCACACAGTGATTTTTTTACCAATAGTCATCTTCCAAGAGAATAACATCAGGAGTGCTCATCTTAAAAAGGGTGAAATTAAGGCTCTGAAGATGACTGCACTGGTAATCTACCAATGAATTATTCTTCACATTGCAGTACTTATAGTTCTCTATACTCCTGCAATGCCATCTTCAAAGCAAATAGATGACTGGCAAGTAAACTATATGCTTTTATTAATAATTCCGCACACACAAGGATATGTTTAGAGGTACACATAAATAATGGAACTGTTGAGAGATTCAGGGTTTAGGATTGGCAGCAATTTAAGAGGGAACAGTTAACTCTATTCATGTAATTCTTGATTTAAAAAATGTGATTTCTTTTCAAGTAATTGCAACATTTCAAGGAAAGATTATACTAATTTGGACATCATTCACCAGGTTATATTGAATGAGTAGGGTTGAATGAATGTGGCAATCCATCAAATTTGAGATTTTTTGATCTAAAAATATTCAGAGCTTCAATGGATACTGTTCTCATATCTGGCATAAAATGTACTTGTCCCAGGCATGCTTTTAATTACACGGTAGAGTAAAGTGCTTCATTCAAAAAACTATATGATGTATTTTATTTATGCATGACTGGAACATAAAACTACACTTTATCCCAACTCTGCTGCTGCTGTTACAGATTTATGGTGCTACACTACACAAGAAAATGGCATCTCATCAAGATTTCTATGATTGATATCAGAAATCATTATGCGATTGCCCATGATATCATTATGGTCAATAACGCCCTAACTAATACTATATCCGCTCGTATAAGTAACCAAACCAAATGTATGACCATTCAAATCAAAAGGAACATGTTGGAGGCAAAAGACTCCCATCTGACTTTTAAAGCATTAAAATGATGCATCGTTGGTAATTGGACTTTTCACAAAAACAAATTCATGAAGCTTAATAATATTCTTATATTTTCCCAAACTTTAGGAAACTCAAACTGCACTTGCGATCAACATTTCTTTTTTGATGCAACTGGTCACTTGTGGTTCTTTACCAAAATCAATTTGTGGTACAAGACAAACAAATACATTACTTAATATTATAGTTGTTAATACTATTATATAGATATGATCTTGAATAGACAGAGTGCATCTATCTACAAGAATATCTTAAATCCTACCAAAGGAAGTCTATTCCGATGTACTCCAGCTATTCAAGCCCATTGATTATTCATAATAGAGATAAATGTTTGTAAAAAAGGCACAATTATATATAATACATGTATATACTTGATACATAAAACAAAAGGCACATATAAAACTATAAAATGACCATTTGTCATGATTTACCCGTTTGCATTGGGAGAGTCGGTGATTAACACTCTTAAATACTCTATTTGTCTTCCTCTGGACAGTGAAGTAACTTTACAGGCTCAGTATTTACGCACACGTATGTATCTTCCGTCTTTACATGTGTGCATGTATTATACGCCAGGGCCTCCATTAGGCACACAAGTTTATATGCTGCAAGTAGGTAATGACGAGGTTACGTCACTGTCTCGTGATAGATAAATAGACTATAGTAGTATCGAACCAATTAGAAAGCAAGAAACTAAAATACGCGGAGTGCGTTGAAAGTCTTTAATGCACTCCGCGTGTGCGCTGTTTAATGCGCGCACCACACGCTTTGTTTTGATTTGCGGGTTCGCCGATATCACTGCGGGTGTTAGCAAACTTGTTATGCTTTTATTTGTTTTTACATAGATCAAAAGCTCCATGTGTTACATGTTTTTGAGATAATTGGGATTCTTTTTCATGGGGCCATTTTAGGTGTTATCACCGAGCTCGTGTGTTGATTATTCTCAGCGTTGTTTCCTAGTCAATGCGAATCTGTGCATAGTTATGCTTGAGCAACCGTAATATAAACAAGCGCAGGTGATTCCCCTCTCCCTGCGGGGAGAGTGTTATCATCAAGCGTGTGTATACTTACCTTGCTCAAGCATAACGCCCACCCGGATGAGGAGGAGGTTTTGGCCCAGTCAACCCTGGTGTTACGGTACTAATTGTCGGAAATTGGACATTGCACCGCCGGCGCTTGAGAGATCGCTCCGCTCGCTGTTTACCGCCAGCGGGGCACTATTTTTACAGTGGTAATGGGGTAGCACTAAGGTAGGCGAGTTATAAAACATAAGCATTTGACCTATAAATGTATCAGTGATATAAGCACATTGAAAGAATAATACTACATTTGCTCAACTAATAGTTATCATCTAAAACATAATGAAAAAGGTAATTGTTAAATTAAAATATCATAATTGCAAATTTGTCCCAACAAAAATTAAATCACTACAAAATATAAGAAAATTATCACTAAAGTATGTTTCATAGTATCACTGATGGAGATAAAATAGTTGTATTAATATTCCTAATTGTTACCATATCATAAATACACGCAAACATTTTGTAAATGAGCAAATATGGGTTTAACATACGAGGGTCATTCAAGAAGTTCTAATTCCTCACTCTTAACATCGCTAAATATGACTGTCAGCTTTGAATCCCTCCATTTATATGATACAGGATAAATGGAGGGATTCAAAGCTGACAGTCCTATTTAGCGATGTTAAGAGTGAGATTAAAGATCTCCGAGTTCTTATGAAAAGCAAATATGACTTTGGCAGTGTTGCTTAGGAGAGGGTTTTCATGAGCAGAGAACTTATTTATAAGAATCATCATCCAGTGTGTATTTGAACATAATCAATAAATCTTAACAATTTGAGCAGAAAAAACATATTTTCATCCATATTATCCATGACAAACCACATAATATTTGAATATAAGATATATTTTAAACCATACACTGAATCATCATTGAAAATCCAATTCTTGTTCAAAAGTGGCCAAAGTGGTATTCACACTATTGTAACTGAATTGATCCCTGAAGTTAAGGGGTGAAATTTAAATGAGATCAAGTTTTATTTGACAGAGGACTAAAATGAAAAAAAGAACATGGGGTGTATTTGTTATCATTTTTGTCCCTCACGGGACACTATTCTTGACACACAACAAGTTAGGATTTCCCATAGATATAATTATTATTTCCCTACAACCTCATTCCAAGAGTCACAGTGAGGTGTAATAAAACAAATACTACATTGTTTCTATTGGGAAAATTATGGCACACTATTTTCCCTCAGTACTGTCTATGAGCCTTGCTCCCCTCACCCTCCACTTCGGGGTGATGGCCCTGTAGCCAATAGTTTGCCCCCATTTCCCCTGAACCAATCGATTTTTGAATCATCCATCATCAGTGTATTATGTTCATTAATTGGTAAAAGGTTGTCACATGACCAAATATGTTCTTGCCCGAAGTTTTTAAATTTTCATCAAAAAGACCATTCAGGTCGGTATAGCAGCACAACTGGTGTTTTCACAAACTACCTGGGTAATAATGTTTATTTCAGATTGGAAACCTTTATTGTTGTCAGAATAATTTTTGCCTATCTTTAAGCATAATTACAGAGTCTGTTGCATACTATGCGCAAACTGCACTGGTGTATGATTGCTGTATCTAGGTGCATATTTGGAGACATGCACAATCATTATCACCCACGGACCGCCCATTTACTTGGCATAAATACATAAATATATGCATGTATATCTCTGGCGAAGGATTCTGAAAGCAATTATAGCACTGGTTTCATGCTCATCTGCAAATTAGCGGGAAGTGAGCAAAATGGCTTGCAAGAGCTGGTTGGGGGGGGGGGGGGGGGGGGGGTATTAGGCCTCTAGCCTACGTTGGAAGCTTTCAAATTAGCACAGAACCAGTGTTCTGGTGTAGTTTTGAAATAACAAATTTATTCACTTGCAAACAATGCACTTGTTTGACAGTGCAAACAATGCACTTGATTGCACTGTCTGAAAAATCTCAGGTATGCATCAATTACACGGTAGAATAGTATGCATCACAAGTTACAACTGGGCACTTACTTATACCGTGTAATTGATGAATGCCTCTGACCTAATTAAAGTACACCTTACTCAAAATATCTAGATGTAATTTATATAGCTGTATATATACTATATGCCCTTCTTGACATCACATATAGGGGCGATTCCACGGTAACTCACGTTACGTTTAAGCGCGCCATTCTTTATTCTCCAAGTAATTTGAAAGTTTTCATATTTTGTATTGTAATACCCAAGACTCCAGGCTAGATCAGCATCCTAATTATAACACCGAGATGAAAGATCAGCTGATTTTAATGTGAGACCACTGCCAATTTCGGTAACACGCTTTATGCGCGGAGACACGATAAGAAAATCTCAACTTTGTCTTGCTTTGGTACGAAAACTAACCAATCCACAATTTATTGGTCACTATTGTAAGCAAGTACTATACTAAGGTTTATAAAATTATAATATTCTTTATAACAATAATTCAAGGTCTGCTTTTTTTGTAAATTGCTAAATACTCGGTAACAATGTGTTACACTTTGTCCAACCATAATTTACTAGCATTTGATAATTTATTTAAATTTTGAATTAAAAGAAATCATCACTTTGACATTTGAACTAACATATAAACCATAAATAGTGATAAATAACAAAAAAGCAATTAAGGTTTTAGCAGGTTTTCCTGATTATGAGTGTGGTAACATGCGTTACGATATTTTGATGGCTCATTGTGAAGTGATAGTTATGAATTTATCTGATTGTTTACTATTTTAACATAGGGCCTTACAAGTAAATTAAAATTATAAGTGGCATCAATTAAAACCAAATTATTTAGGAAATATATTTAAAGAAGTGCTGTTCCGGTAACGTGTGTTACCATTCTCTAAGTAAAAAGAAGTCAATTTTTTCACAGTTAACAATAGCCAAACGTTGTCACATTTTATTCCTAACCCTTGCATATGCTTGGAACAATATGAGGGTAAAAATAAATTGCTGGATGCAATTTCCATATTTTGGTTGCGTCTCATTTTCATGGAATCGCCCATAGACTGATTTACAAATCTGGAACACAATCAGATTCCATCTTTGCCTTCTGCATGTATCCTCCTATATAAAAATAAGACAATGACGTCCTACATAAAAATAAAACAATGACCCGCTTTTAATATCATATCTGATGCCAATGATATCAATGAAGTTTTGACCCGAGTACAAAATGCCACATCTAGCAAAGAGGCTCCTGTTTCACAATGACACTTGTGCCTTTGTTGCCTCTCTTTGTATGCCCAGTAGGATACATCATTCCATGGCTTACAGAATGCCCTTGCACTTTGGGCAGACTTTTTGCAATTTTCACCTTAGCTGGGTTGGTGTTCTGTGCAAATTGCAAAAGAGCATTGTATTTTGACTTGATCTGTTCCAGGGAGGCTCTTTGGGATGCATTCTCTGCTGCAAGTTTCTTGACTTCATGTTTCAGTCTTATTTGTTCAATCTCCAGAAGCTCCTTCTGTGACACTCGTTTCTCTCGGCAATTGGCTGCATATCCACGGTTCTTCAGGGTCCGCCGCCTTTGTTTCAGTGACTGAACTTTCTCTTTAGGGAGGCCGCGTAACTTTCGGTTTAGTTCACGTACAGATGACAAAACCAATTCATCGTCACTAACACCCATGTCGCTGGGACCTAGAGGCTCCAGCTTCATCTGCATTAAGTAAAAAATGAAATATAAAACTCATTAGAAAACAGACTTTATAACTGTGCATTTTCACAATCCTAGCTACGCCACTGTTTCCAGTTGACATAGTAATCAGACTACCTAACATGTCACAGGCAAATTGACTCAACTTTGAACTACAATTAACATTTATTTTAACAAATAATATATAGACTCGGACAAACTGACTAGAATTAAATTAACAAAGACCTTGATTGATCCTCACATAAATAAATAAATAAATATCTAACATATTGAATCGACGAACATACTACTAAAATGTTCTACTATTTATTTATTCTGAAAAATAAAATCATTTTGACCGATTTTGGTCACTCTTCAATTTGTCATTCCGCAACATTTAGGTGTCATTCCGCAACATGTCATTCCGCAATGCTCGTTAGCGCTATTTATTAACAGAATTTTCCCAATTTTTTTGATCATTGTGAAGCATGTTAATTGTGTGCAGAGAAAAAATAGTTAAATGAAAATAGGGTACATTTTTTTCTTGCTATCCTAAAAAATTGTACTTTGAGTTGCGGAATGACATGAGATTATGCATACTAATTACCTGGATTAACGAGACTAATCGGCTGTTGATCAAAATTAAATTTATATCAAAACTTTTCCCATCAGTACTATTGTGCCTGACATTTATTTAAACATCATACCTATGTGTCTAAAAGATACGGAATAAATAAAAACAAGCCTTTTCACTGATTTTGTAAGCTGCAAATATGCAAATTTATGCTAATTAGTTTATACATAAAAAAACATAGTATCGCTAAACAAACTAAAAATTCCTGAACTTTGGACTCTTGCCTACATTATAGGCATAGAATTAAACTTTGGATGCAAATTTGAAATTTTGGCTATTTGGTTGACATTTGCTTGGAATTGCCGCTATTGCAATTGAAAGAACTTCTTGAACAATTTTGGTCAGAAACTGAACCCCATTATGAAATCACACACGTTTACATATTTCAGGTTAAGAATTCAAGGTTGTTTAAGACTGTTATTGTATGTGATATTAAGAATTCAAGGTTGTGATTTATGTGTTTTGCAGTATAAGAAGCAGAAAGTTTCCGCATATTGGCATGGACAATGAAAAGGTGCCCTAACACATCGCTTAACCCAAACCTTCCACAAGGCCACAGCAAATAGCCTCTGTGCACGATCTGGCGAATTGTCAAATGGTCTCCCAGTTAGCGCCGTCAGTTAGTCTGTCGTGTGCGAACAGTGATCTTTCCCCCCAAATTTGACCTATTTTTCTCCACTTAACCTGATAGTTTAATTGTCAAAACCCCGACTAGGGCTCGTTAGGGTTAACAAACACCTTTCTTCGTGTTCTGTTAACCTTCCCAGAGGCCTCAGCAAATAGCCTGTGTGTCACGTGCGTCATGATTCTATCTTGTGGCACGATCCAGCGAGCTTTCCAATGGTCTCAAACTCCCCTGTTATCGCAGTCAGTTAGTCAGTAGCCTGCCATGCGGGTGGCCCAGGTTCGATCCCGGCGCATGCGAACAGTGATCTTTCCCCCAAATTTGACCCGTTTTTCTCCCCTGATAGTTTAATTGTCAAAAACCCGACTAGGGAGTTAGGGTTAATATTCATCTGTGCTAAACAGGCCTGAACTGTGCAAGTGGTATTAGAACTTCAATTAGCATTATTTAATTATTTATTTATTAAGTCATTCACATAAAAAATTGAGTGCCAATGATGATTCTAAAAATATATGATATGGTACTGATAATATTTGTATGCATTTGTTAACTCTGCCTTGCAGATTAATTAGTCTCTCGCCAAGCCATTGCATATGTTATACTGCACTACTGCAGGGTTATACTGCCCTCTATATTAGCTGTCAAATAACATCGGTTTGCGAGGGCTGCTGCGGCCCAACGCAAACCTCAATCGAAGTGCTACTCAAGCCTCAAGAAATAAAGAAAAAACGAGTCCTTGACAAAGACCAAGGGTTAATGAACATTTTTTGCAAGATTGCACAATCTATGATCTCTGACTCACCACCCTAGACCGGGAGTGCAATTGAGCAACACACAAGACAAACATAAACAAATTCAATTGTGACTGCACATGTATCCCACCAATGCACATGCACCCACCCGTCAAGTAACAAACACGCAAAAAGCAAATAAACAATAACAAATCAACTTAACCTGACAGGTGATTTGTTGTTGGGTTTTGATTTTGAAACCAATTTGCCATTTATTGCTTGCCACGGCTGACTGAGCTACCACCCACTCACCATGTGAAAATAGAGTTAGTTTACTGTGACTAGAGGTGAATTCACACAGATCATCGGTCATTGTTAACAAGTGAATAGGGAAAGGGGGAAAAGATTAAAAGAATATTGACTAATTTCCTCATTGATGCAATTTATTAATCCTGCATCGATGCAACTTATTTTTACCATAAGGGGGTGGAATTGAGGATAAAGCATTACCAGCCCTGGGATTCCAGAATATACAGTACTAAAAAAATTGTAACTTACTATTGGGGTGGGGGCAGTTCGTTAACAGAGTAAAATACCCTATGAGAACATTTATCGACTGAAGAATAATCTAGGTATGACATGCATACAGTCCACTATGTACTGTTGGCCCAGGAATTCCTAATATTTAAATCCCCACTCCGCGGTATTCATTATCAATTTGTTTTCTTCTTTTTTTGTGACAAAAAAATGATTAATTTTTTTCTCAAAAAATGATTTTGGTGCAATTGCGGCATTTTTTCAAAAAAATAATTTTGTTATGTTGTCCACCTATTTATGAGCCAATTTAGGAAATTTGATACCAAAAAAAAAAAGATTACCTGACTCATTTCCTTTCCATAAATGTATACCTTTATATACATCACAATGATCACATTAATAGTTCAAAAGTTAGTGCTTGATAAATTTCATATTTTTGGGGTTAGCCCCCCCCCCCCTCCCCCCCCCAAAAAAAAACAAACCCCAACCATTCGTAAATTGGTTGACTTCCAGTGAAAGTTCCTGAAATCACCAATGTTTTTTGAATGAGTACCATAAAAGTTTAGGAAAAATAAAAATGTTCATTTTGATTTTTGACACCTACATGTATCCTTGTTAATGTTCAGTCACTCTTCATGTGTAATATCTTAAATTAAAAGAAAAGAAATCTCTCTTCAAAAACATTATTTTCTATTTTTACGTTGGACTTTTAGTTTTTGAGCTATGAGCATATTTATTACCTGATAAATAACTTATTTTGAGGACTGTACTAGTATTTTGTTTCACTATACATTCAAGCAAGTGGCGATTCTGTGATAATAAAGCATACAGGTAACTGAACCTGAAATGTCACATAGTGGAGGGGAATAATTTGAATCTCTCCCAAGTAAGCCAAAGTGAATACATGTTGAATTCCTGAATCCTGATTCTATTGTATATTCAAAGGTTATAAACGATCGGTTGGTGAGTAATTACTATAAACTTGTTGCTTACCCATTTAGGCAAAAAGCCAAGTTTGATTGGATTCTGTAAGCCGCCGCTCACATTTCATTTTTTTGAGCAATTCTAGCCATAATGCTATTTTAAGACAAAAAAGGCCTGTTTTCTATGAAAGCAAAATGGCACAACATTTTTGAAAGAAGTTATCAAATTGGTCTTAAAATGGTCTATGAATGCATAAGTATTGTAAAAAACAATTTGCAACTAATTTCAATGTACAGTAAATAAGATAACTTGAAGCAGATTGTGTGCAATTAGCACAGCTCCAAAATAAATAAAAATGCATTTAGGTTGTCAGGTCACCTACAGGCAAAATGCATTTGGCATTAAGGTGTTCAGTTCCAGGCGCGTACGCAGGGGGGGGGGGGGTGTTTTGGGTGTGAAACACCCCCTTGGGTCTGTCCTAAAAAAAAAGGGAAAGGAGAGGAAAAAGAGAAGGGAAAGGAGAGGAAAAAGAGAAGGGAAAGGAGAGGAAAAGAGAAGGGAAAGGAGAAGGAAAAAGAGAAGGGAAGAGATGGGACAGCGGAGAGAGGGTATAGGCAGTGGCGTAACCAGGAAAGGGGGGTCGAGGGGTGGGGTGATCGCCCCTCCAATATTGACTGCATGTCGGTTAATTTGACAAGAGGAATCATGATGGTCAAAAGTACACAAACGGAAAAAAATGTCGCGCGCATGTCCCAAAAATGGAATATTTTGAGAGTAGAAGCTTGTTTAAAGCAGAAATGTACCTTAATCAGAGGACATATAAATATAAAGTCGAACATTTTCGGTTCACTTTTCTGTTTGTAACCTTCACCTCCCTGTTTTTACCCCTCAGTGAGGGTTACACACAGGCGGGGACAGCTAGGGTTCAAAGGGTTAACCACGTAGGCTATTAAACACCCCCTCCAAAGCCAGGGTGAAAAGAAAAAATAAGACTAAGAGAATAGGAAGGGAAAAAACAGGAGAAAAATGAAAAGAGATAGATAAACTAAAAGAAACTTAATTGAAGAGATTATTAGTCGTCGATGCTTTTTTCTGTCTGTCTATTAATTAAACTTGAAAGGGAGAATAACCCGTGTCATGTGACACACATTGAACCAATGAGATCGCCGGTAAAACCAATGCCTGCGGATAAGTTAATGTAATAGGGTTGAACTCAGTCAAAAGTATTAAGATTTGGTGTTAACAAATGGGTTACTGGTGGAAAATTGCAACGTTGAACTAAGAATACACCTGCAATAAGTGTTCAAAAATATGCAAGGAAATGCTTTCTTTCAACCGTGAATTTCAAAAAAACTTCTGGCGTCGAGGGGGGATACCCCTTCGAACTCCCCCCGGTACACGCAACCTACAATACGTTTTCAAAAATATGCAAGGAAATGCGTTTTTTTTCAGCCGTGAATTTCAAAAAAACTTCTGCCGTCGAGGGGGATACCCCCCCCCCCGAACTCCCTTCGGTACACGCAACCTACAATAAGTTTTCCAAAATATGCAAGGAAATGCGTTCTTTTCAGCCGTGAATTTCAAAAAAACTTCTGCCGTCAAGGGGGATACCCTCCTCGAACTCCCCCCGGTACACGCAACCTACAATAAGTTTTCAAAAATATGCAAGGAAATGCGTTCTTTTCAACCGTGAATTTCAAAAAACCTCTGGTGTCGAGGGGGGATACCACCCTCGAACTCCCCCCCCCCCCCCCCGGTACACGCAACCTACAATAAGTTTCAAAAATATGCAAGGAAATGCGTTCTTTTCAACAATGAATTTCAAAAAACTTCTGGCGTCGAGGCCTCGAACTCCCCACGGTACACGCAACCTATAATAAGTTTTCAAAAATATGCAAGGAAATTCGTTCTTTTCAACCGTGAATTTCATAAAAACTTCTGGCATCGAGGGGGATGCCCCCTTGAACCCCCCGGGACACACGAGCGACACGCGAGCGTGTCCCGGCCATGGATAATCAAACAATAATATCAATATTTCTAGAACACCCCCCTTCACAAAATCCTGCGTACGCGCCTGTTCAGTTCACCTGCATGTACAGGCATCAATTCTTTCTAAAATTTGCTTGGTTGTATGTATCATACAGTCATCAAAATAAGTAACTGACCGGGTTTATAACTCTTACATAACATTAAATGGGTTGTTGGGAAATTTCTCCTCTTTAATTTGAGATATTGCACGCTAAGAATGGTTGATTATTGAGGAAGTTACAGTCCCATACATGTATACGGTCAAGTGTGCAATACGTCAAATGAAAGTGGAGAATTTTCTAAACAAATTCATAATTTAATATGTTTATGTACATGTAGGAGTTATCAAGCACATTTATTACCTGTCAGTTACTTTTTGGATGACTGTATTCTGGCAACAGTGTTATGTATGACTTATACATGTAGCACGAGGCAGCGTAGCTACTTTACAGTAGTGTTGGCCAAATATGAGCTAGAAAATCAATTTGAAACCAGATTTAGAGCCACAAACAAAAAAAGGTATCATTACTGTGGAAACACCCATAGGTATGTATAACAGATGATTTAAATTACTTTCCATCCAGAAAATGGTTACAAAACATGCCTTTTTCTCTAAGACCGCCCCATTCCATTTTAATGGCATTTTTATTTAATAATGGTTTTATTCTCAAATCTGATTCAAGCAGTTTTCATTGGGGATACATGTGGCTGTCTGCCCTTATCTTGGTGTCTCATACAGGCACCAATGTTGTAAGTAAAAAAGGCTTCATAATAATTTTAAAAAACACTGTAACTTCTTGAAAAGTTGAGACATGGTGAGAAATAGAATTTATTATTCTGATATACTGTAACCAGTAATCTTGATTGAAAAGTTGTTTTGCGATACATAATAATGGGTTCTTTATTACCACCCACCCATTTCTAAACTGGAACCATCCAGACTGGGACATATTTAATGATTCATCCTCATGCATTGCAAAATTGCAATTCTACACATTCTCATATTTCAATACCAAAGTGACTTTATTATTTAAATCATCACATACATTTTGTGTTGTGCAATGCAAAAACAACTTTGGTTGAGTGAACTCTAAATAACCGAACTTCATCATTATTGTGGCATCTTTTTACGCATGGTTAATGGTCCTAGACTTCTGGAAGATAAAAGAATGAAAATTGCTGACTAGATTTACTATTTTGTAATAATGGATCTAATGGATCTGTTGATAACAATAACACTTTGTTTCATTGTTGTTCAAATCATGTTTCCCAGACACAGGCACGTAGATGAAGCAAATTAAATGTACGCGCTCTCAATATTTCTATATTTACCTGTACCTTCAAATTAGATTCAAATATTTTACATTTTGCTAGTATTCATTTCTACGAACTGTTGAACATACTGGCCGTGTCACTCGTACACAATCAAAGTAAGATTTTAGTTCCATCAAGTGACAGATGACGTAACAGTGTCAGGTGACACCTAAGAAAAGGATCTTGTGGTAACAGTTGCGCCTTTTTGACAAGACAAAAACGTTATAAACGTGTAAAAAAGTGTAAAAAAATGTGTAAAAACGTGCAAAAATGTGTAAAAAAAATCACCAAGTAGGCTCTGAAGAGGCTTTGCACCCTTAACCCCCGCAAGGGGCTGTCAGGGTTTCCACTGGGGCTCCTAGCCTCTTATCACATTGTAATATAATTATAATATTCATTTTTGCTGAATAAATTGAATTGGATTGAATTGAATTACAGGTTTGGTTTGGTTAAATCATCTTATATTATATTGTACAAAAAACTAGAATTGACACTATTGGATGAAAAGTAAACCTTAAACATTGATTTTTTTGTGGATAAAATATTCCATACAACAGTAGGCCTTAAATATGTAATCTTTTTGATGTTACATGTTACTGACTGCTCCCTCTGGGGCTTTTACACCATTGATAAAAGAAATTTACATTACGTGCCACATATGGTTCCCTCGTAAATCGATGCACATCAACTGAATAAGGGCCACCTCCCCCTCCCCCTGTAAGTCTAAATTGTCTATATTTCTAATCATAAAGAATGCCTGACTTTAAAGTCAAGATATTCTGGTATATACCTGTACCGTACCTTTACATTAGATGTGAGCACTTACTATCTCCAGATATTTTGGTATTTATGTTGATATGCGCATATGCCTTTATAAATTAATCAGAGATGTGCCAAGCACGAGAGCAACGCTACCTTACCTACCGCCGCTCCTCCCCAAAATACTATTGCATTTTTAATAAGTTGGTATCCAGGTTGTGTATGAAACAAACCCTTTTGATATCTTGGCCTAAATGCGACCATTTCCTTCCAAGGACGGGTTATAAATACTATAGTCTCCAAACAGGAAAAGCGCATTATGCTGAGCAAGCATTTTTTTTGCTGAATCAGCAATCCCAATGTTGAGTCAAACTGATGTGGTTGGGCCCTATTCAATTTGGCTTTTAATTTCAAAGTATAAAATACTGGTTTTCATGTGATTAAAGAAAAATCTTATCGAATAATCTATTATTAACCATATTAGTTTACATTCAACAACTCCCCCATCAGGGTTCTAGCTACGGTGGGCGGCACTGGGCGGGGCCGCCCAGGACTTGGGGTCAAAATGGGCTGGGCGCCCAGCACTCTAAAAAAAAAAGTTTAAAAAAATAAAAAAATAATTATTATGGGTTTTTTTGGTTGCTTTTTTAACAATTTGTGGATAAAATCATTAAACTGCCTCATAAAACAAGAAATTATGTGGCAGGAACCCTCTAAGTGCATTAAAAAACCATAAAAAGACATTAAGAAGGCCTCTGGATCCCATGCCATGATCCACTGCACTTCGTTCGCTACACTTTCTCCGTTCGCGGTCAGTAAATTTATCAGGCACTAAAATGGTCCTGGCTAGAACCCTGTCCCCCATACCTTAAGTACAGTAACAAAGCGTTGTCGATTTGAGATAAACCCACTGTTCATATGCAAATTACTAGGATAGCGAACCTTATTTGAAAGCCACTAATGCATGTATGCATCGATGCAAAATTGTAAACAAACAAAAAATGTTCGAAAAATGTGTTCATTTTTTCGCCCGTTTTTTTGGGCGTATAAATGAATTTCACCATGCAATCCTTAAAGTTAGCACACAGCTTTATACCAAAATGTAGCTATATCACTGAGGAAAATATTTTTGGCGAGGGCCATGTCACAGCTCACTCCTCAAGCCCCAATTTTAGACCGAACGATCGCTACCCAGCACAAGAGAATCGCCATTTTGCATTATCATGCGGTAAAATGACATTCCTTTCATCCAAAGGACCGTACCACTATTGAAATGGAGGGGTGTGTTTTGATTAGATACACATATTCTATAAACATGTATCAAAATGTGTTATGTAAATTAAATGCATTCTTGATTTAATTTTTCTCTGAATGTCAAAGGTGGTGTGTGAATAAAATGCTATTTACAAAATATTTTAAATTTCACAATTACTTGCGAAATAATGTGTCTTCTCTAATGTTTACCTTTTGTAACCCAGCCCATTCAGAAGTTCTCTCGCCCATTTACAGGGAACGGACGATGTCCAAATAAGGGCCTAATTATAATAAAACGTAACCACTTTTTTCCGTTTTTTAAACTTAAAGAGCAGCTATTTTTTATGTCAAATTAAGCCTATTAAAACACGTTTTTTTACTTGTTTTCATCAATTATCCAAAACGCTATTCACATAGCGTAAGAATGATGTGAATGATGTAAATATGTTTGGTCGTTGTTGAATGGGGTTCAACAAGGTCTTAAAAACCTTATTGAACCCCTAATTATTTTATGACCAGTGTTGTTTTCTTACATACCGTAATGGCTTATGTTTTGTCCATTTAAAACTGTATACATTTGCAAGGGTACATTAAAATTAAAGAACAGAACCACTCTCTTTATTAATTGCTAGATCAATAACATGTAGTTGGCACTCAACTCAAATTTGGCTTCCTTTAATTTATTCATGAACTGAAGTAGTTCAAAGTTGAGGCCTTTAACGCCTCCCCTCCTAACGCGACAATTTAATTTTGGTTTACATTCAATAACTGTTAACTTCAATGTCAGGTTTATAACCCCCTACCAGTGGCGTGTCTGATATCAAACAATTTTGATGGGTAAAAGTGAAACTGATTGGAGAGTACTAACTGATAATGGTGGGTTTCATTTAACAAGACATGGCATTTGGTATTGCTGTGAATGTGCATTTCCACTTGTGTGTACCCTTGCTCTCTGTCCCTACAGACCATCCAAAAATGATTAATAGAACCCATCAATACCCAAACTTCATCTTATTTTTCATCATGAAATCAAGGAAGCAAGTGTAACAAACTTCATTTTACTCTTCAAATTGAATTAAAATGAGAATTCAACAACCATAAAAATAGAAAGCAACAAAATATTATATTAGAGAGATTTAAGAATATTTTTTGTTTCAAACAAGTTTAACACACATTTTGTTGCATTTTTTTCTGTGGAAATTTGAAGACAAAATATTTAGGAAACATCTTTAAAGGGGCATTGAGAGATATGTATGGGATTGCGCCCTCAATTATCCTGGAATAAGGTTTTTTTGCATCAAAGTTATATTTAGGCATGGGTGTTTCCACAGTAATGATACTTTTTTTGTTTTTGTGGCTCTAAATGTTGTTTCAAATTGATTTTCTAGCTCATATTTGGCCAACACTAAAGTAGCAGGGAAATAGCGAGCAAAATTTCAGAATCCTAGCTTAATGTTGATTTTTTTTTATTACACAAACCCTATGGTAACGGTTGTAACATTTTTTTGACATACCGTATTATCCCTACTAAGCGCCCAGGGCGGTTAGCAAAGTCATTTTGGGTGGAAATTATTATGTTACCTTTTTTTAAACTCATTTATCGTGAAAACTATCGAATTCGGCAAGGTTGCGAAGACATTTTGTTCTGCTAAAATACAACACTACGCATAATTCGTATAAATTCCGCACTACGCATGTTCAAAACCACCGAGAATTCGCCAGTTTCACTGTACAGGCAATGGTATCAGCGCTACTGAACGCGTGGCAGTAAGTGCATAGTGGGATCGGGGAGAAGGGGCGGCGATCGAACCAGGCTTACTGGTACTGCTTTACTGAAGGACGCCGTGGCAAAAAATGTTGTTGTACAGTGCTACGGTAATTGAAAAGGTGGGCGCTTATAAGGGATTGTTTGTTGGTAGTCATTGAGAAAAACAGGGGTGGGCGCTTATAAGGGCATGGGCGTTTAATAGGGATAATACAGTACACATGTTACAACCGTTAACTTTTGACATACAAAATATAAAAGGCTAAATCTTGAAAAGTTGACCATGTATGTGGGTTGTGCTTATTTCTTCAGCTGACGGACATCAATTACTTGAAACAAAACCAACTGGGGGTAATTTTGATCAATATCAGGGTCTGGAGAACTGTCCGAATGCGTAACGGTTGTAACGTATGTCAATGTTACAACCGTGATAAAAACAGTCATGAAATGTCATAAAATGTCATGAAATTCAAAACAATGACAATATTTCAAAGTCCTTACACATTATTCAGGTAGCCTTAAATGTGTTGAATTACAAAAAACAAGGAAAGCCCTCCTAACAATTAATATGTGCTTCAGGAGGCCATTCAAGTAGGTCATTTTTAATGTTTGACATACAGAAATGTCAAACATTGATCATATCGAAACTCAGGTGCTGAATTCGGAAGTTATGCATCGTTTTACTTACAGACTTTCGCGGCAAATCTCAACCCGGGAGTGCCGTTATTTGCTTATTTTGGCATGAAGGCAATGTCGGAATTGTATGATATTTGAAATTTGGGCTATGTTGATGATTATCTTTACGTTATTTGCTCATTTAGTATATCGATACATACTCAATGCCCCTTTAACTTTTTTTTTTTTTAAATGTGAACAAATGTTTCCTAATTTTTTTTCTTCAAATTTTTGTTTGTGACGTTTGTTGTGTTGAAGATAAATAAAACAAAAAAGACAAATACAAAAAACATCAAATAATGTGAAAATACAAAATGGCTGCAAATTACCTTAATATTAGTAGGTCCGGCTTTCCTAACCATTGTGCAACTGGCAAAATTGTTATAGTGGTAGCCAATCACCCACAGGCTTGAGTTGAAAGTTTTCCAATGAATAGAACCTTTGGCTGGTTACTTAGGATGTGAAGCAGTGTGCTCTGTAAAATAAATGTCAACAGAATGATAAATATTTCCAATTGAATTTCTACTTTCAATTTCAATTTAAGGCATATCAGTTTCTTGAGTGATTACAATTTATAAGATAATTTTTCCATTTCTGGTATAAAAGTATTGTGTTTCTGCCTTACCTTGCCAGCTAAAAATGAAATGTCAAATACACTTTCCTCACATAAAATACCATTCTGGAGCTCTAGACATGAAGTATCTCTCAGAACTCTTGTAAATAAAACAGCAAAGTTATACATTCCGATAACTCTTCATAAGCCCAATCAATTAGCACTATCTTACAGATCTACAGTTACCTTTACTGAAGCATTAACTGTAATTCATAATTGGTGGTGCTCGATAATTGGTGGTAGTCCGACAAGGTATAAGAACAAAGTAGTCACTGAGCTCAAATTTACTTTGTGAAGATATGTGATTAACTACTGACTACGTACTACCCACCCCACACGCTGACAACCCTTTTTCAAAATTCCCAGGTACATGTGGAAAACAAACCACATTTAGCCTCACCAAAAAAGTCGTTTGTTTGACAAAACCAATCAGAGCTTAAAATGTGACAAATTGTCTTTTTTTAAGCAAATCAGTCATATTTTCAAGAATATAATAACAATTAGAGACAATGTGAAGTAAAAAAGATTAATATTATTAAACAAACCAAAACTATTTCAGAGAATGCACAATATCTCAAAGTACATATAGTTCTTGGTAAATATTTTAAAAATCCAAAAGAGATCCTAAGATGATTTGTATTAAATACTGACTTCCTAAAAAATAACAACTTTACCATTTTTCTCTCAAGATGGCGTGAAATATAGGGTTAATTGTTAATAGAAAACTAAGTGTAAATTAATAACTCTTTAAAAAGCATTCACTAACAGAGCCTTCACATTTGTTTAGAGCGTCTCCAAACTGACAAACAAACTAAACTGACAAACAAACAACTTTGTTACGACGACGTGATGACTAAGTCAATAAATATTTACTGACTAAATCAAATATCAAACCTTGGCATTTAACCAATATCTGGAATTCAGCAGTTTTCACATTGAACAATGAAAATAATATCAATGAAACACATAAATGATAGAATAATTGCTCAACTTGTTCTATATTTTTGTTGCACTATAATTCAATCTACATTTCGCTCCCTGTTTCAAGTTTATTTAGACTTGAATGGCACATTTTCAACTTGGAGAAAAATTACTCAACTTTCATTTTGGCATAAGTGTGTAGCACCAAGCGCCGAACCTACATGAGGTTTGAAGAACTGACAAAAAGAGAAAATAACAGAATTTACCATCTGAGAACAAATTGAGTTTTAGTCCAATTTGAATCTTTATGGAACTAACAATTTTGTGTATACCGTACAATGATGCAAATTTTGCCCATACCCCTAATCCGGGAGGGGGTTATATAACACACACAGATGTGCCGTTCCAGAGGGTCAACTTTTTTAGAAAAATCTTTAGCCATGGGTCCTGATTTTGCAAGAAATTGTAAAGCATGGGTCTTGGTTTTTAACTGGATAATCCTTACAGATGTAGACCTATATTTTGAGAAAAATCCTTAGATACGGACCCGTACCTGTTCATAAAATGGCCCCTAGACACCTGTCCACTGTAAAATACCAACCCCAATGCATGCATCCAAAACCAGCCAAAAAAGCTGCATTCTCTTGGCATCCTACAAAAGTTATGGTTCGTTGATGGTGTACTTGAACCAGTTTAATTCTGCAAATACAACTCTTTTCTTTTTTGTCTGGAGAGAACACAAACAGGACAGCCTACAATTAAGTAAACAGGTAATTAAAAGTGAGAAATTGAGAACCCAATTATAGGCCATTTATCTGATTCAATTTGACATTTCATAGTTATTTCAAATCTATGGTTGACAACTGGACACTGCCCTATTATGATGAGCCAGGGACCTAACAAATTACTCAAATTGTTATACCAATGGATATCCATTTACCAATTTGTTATTTTTAGTTTACTTTTCACAAAAGCAGACCTTCCCAACAACAACAAATTATCATGTATCACTGCCTCCTTACAAGATATTATATGTGACCAGTCGCGTCAATAAGGACATGTTGTCGGCAAACACAGTTTTGAGATAGAGGGCAATATATTTTGAATAATGTCACCTTTTTCTCTCTTGGGCACTGAATTTCTTCCCCATTACAAAATACCATGCTCCCCCTTTCCCCAATCCAACTTCTTTTGGCCTTTTTCTCTCCCTTCCCTTTTTGTCTCCCTTTTCCCTCTTCCTTTCCTCACTCTCCGTACCCTTTCCCCTCTTTTTTTCCCTTCACAAGTGACTACCGGGTGTCCCTAAACAAGGCGGTTCTCGAACGGCGCGTCTCGCCTGTTCATCAAAAGTGACTTGAAAGAAATGATGATGAAACATATGATACAATGTAGCACTGTCACAGAGGTATGCATTGTAGTTAATGCAAGGGATGTAATACCTTGAAAAATTTAATCAACAAAAAGAACAAACCAACCCCCTTCCCTACACCAAATCACATCAAGATAGGCCTTACAGATCTTATTTGACCCCAGATGACCTCTGATGACCTTGAAAATTTAATCAGCAAAAAGAACACACCAACCCCCTTCCCTCCACCAAATCACATCAAGATAGGCCTTACGGATCTTATTTGACCCCAGATGACCTCTGATGACCTCGAAAAATTAATCAACAAAAAGAACACACCATCCCTCTTCCGTCCACCAAATCCCATCAAGATAGGCCTTACGGATCTTATTTGACCCCAGATGACCTTGAATGACCTCCGATGACCTTGAAAATTTAATCAGCAAAAAGAATACACCACCCCCCTTCCCTCCACCAAATCCAATCAAGATAGGCCTTACTGATCTATTTGACCCCATATTTGACCCCGATGACCCCGAAAAATTAATCAACAAAAAGAACACACCACCCCCCTTCCCTCCACCAAATCCCATCAAGATAGGCCTTACTGATCTATTTGACCCCATATTTGACCCCCGGTGACCCCGAAAAATTAATCAACAAAAAGAACACAACACCCCCCTTCCCTCCACCAAATCCCATCAAGATAGGCCTTACTGATCTATTTGACCCCATATTTGACCCCGATGACCCCGAAAAATTAATCAACAAAAAGAACACACCATCCCTCTTCCGTCCACCAAATCCCATCAAGATAGGCCTTACTGATCTATTTGACCCCATATTTGACCCCCGATGACCCCGAAAAATTAATCAACAAAAAGAACACACCACCCCCCTTCCCTCCACCAAATCCCATCAAGATAGGCCTTACTGATCTATTTGACCCCGTATTTGACCCCCGATGACCCCGAAAAAATAATCAACAAAAAGAACACCCCATCCCTCTTCCGTCCACCAAATCCCATCAAGATAGGCCTTACTGATCTATTTGACCCCATATTTGACCCCGATGACCCCGAAAAATTAATCAACAAAAAGAACACACCATCCCTCTTCCGACCACCAAATCCCATCAAGATAGGCCTTACTGATCTATTTGACCCCATATTTGACCCCCGATGACCCCGAAAAATTAATCAACAACAAAAACACACCATCCCTCTTCCGTCCACCAAATCCCATCAAGATAGGCCTTACTGATCTATTTGACCCCATATTTGACCCCCGATGACCCCAAAAAATTAATCAACAAAAAGAACACACCACCCCCCTTCCCTCCACCAAATCTCATCAATATAGGCCTTACTGATCTATTTGACCCCATATTTGACCCCGATGACCTCTGGTGACCTTGAAAATTTAATCAGCAAAAAGAACACACCACCCCCCTTCCCTCCACCAAATCCCATCAAGATAGGCCTTACTGATCTATTTGACCCCATATTTGACCCCCGATGACCTTGAATGACCTCCAATGACCTTGAAAATCTAATCAGCAAAAGAACACCCCACCCCCTTCCCTGACATCAAGTCCCATCAAGATAGGCCTTACGGATCTCTAGATATCGCGTCACAACGAGTCTCAAAAGTTTTACGCATATTTGACCCCGATGACCTTGCATGACCCCCGATGACCTTGAAAAATCAATCAGCAACAGAACGCACCACCCCCCTTCCCTCCACCAAGTCCCATCACGATAGGCCTTACGGATCTCCAGATATCGCGTCACAAAGGTATTTCTTAGCACACGGCATACGGCGGACGGCGGACGGCGGACGGCATACGGCATACGGCGGACGGCGGACGCCGGACAGAAATAGTGATAACATAGTCTCTTTCTGATTACATCAGGCGAGACAAAAAAGGGTGCATGTGTTCACCCAACTTGTTGACCATGAAGTTCTAAGATTTGGTATAAGATGTTGACATATATTGAAAGACCAAACACCTGGCTTTCAGATGCTGCTTATTTCATCTGATTCGGATTTGTCAATCCTGAGATATGGTCAATTAACTAGAGCTACCCAGAATCGATGTTGTGCCACTTTACAGTTTCAAAGGGTTACTCCTAAGATACAACTTCCACTTGTACGATTGCCCTTCACCAGTGTTATGCAAAATAACATTTTTGTATTGAGATTCAATAGGTTTAAATAATAAAATGAGTGCCTGTGTATCCAGGCAGAACTGAATAATAAAGATGTTTGTTACATGATTCGAACCAGTCCTTTTGACGAGGTTTCACAAAATGGTTATTGGGCCTACATTTTCAAAGCAAGACAGACGTCTATATGGCTGGGTGCGGCCTCAATTCATTAGAAGAGGGTGTTCATGGTCTTAAAATATCATGAAACCAGAAGTCCACCAGAAGTCACCGGAGAGTTTGCCATTCATTTCCTAATAACACTCACATACCATCTAGGAATACACCTATACAAAGGAGTATTGGAAATACTTGGTAGATGGTATACATGTACAAGCACCAATATGAATAAAGAACATTCTGGAAGACTAAGATATGAAAAGTGGCAGGACACATTAACACATTGAAAACGTGCGGCGTGCACTTCAGAGGGATCCCAGAATAACAGCTCGTAGAAATCCCTTACCACATATGCCAAGTACATCATTTTTGTTCCTCAGCCTCTTTTAAACAATGCTGGTCAAATTCACACCCCAATGTTTCAAGACGATTGATGCCCATGGATAGACCAATGTTTGTATCGTTTTGACCCTCATATTCATTGTTTCTGTAAAAGTGGCACAACATCGATTTTGGGTAGCTTTGATAAACTGGGTATATCTCAGGATTGACAAATCCAAATCAGATCATATAAACGGCATCTGAAAGCTGAGTGTTTTTCCTTTCCGTATGTATTACCATATAACATCAAACTTTAGGACTTCATGGTCAACAAGTTGCGCAAACATGTGCACCCTTTTTTTAGGGACACCCTGTATTAAGTTCTTCCCAATTTTTCCACAAGAGTCAAGTTTTACCCCATCCTGAAGGCAAGGCATTTGCAAGTATATAGTACACCCCTGCTCTACATGTAGCAGCATTTTACCATGTCATGATAAATATTTACACACCCTGTTAAACACTTTGTTATTCTTGAAATGAATGATTGTGATGAGATATAATATTAATAATGATTGATGATCGAGTTAGAAGACAGTCTTTGCATGAATACACACCATTTTAAAACTTAACCACAACATAATTTGGTTATATCCATAATCAATAGACCTACATACTTTCAATTTGTAATAATAGCAATTCATAGAGTAGGAATTTAACAATAATTTTGCAAGAATTCCTAAGATTGTGAAATTTAAAGGCAATGAACTTTTCAATTTTTCTGTACAGGGTACAGGCTGGCAATTCAGGACTTTGATGGAAAGGGGGACAGGGGAATTGTTTGGTGACTGTACTGATGGCAATTATTTTGATTTGATTATGAGGCTGAAAAATACTTTTAGTCCAGATCAAGGGTTGTGAGGCAGCCAACTGTGAAGGCTTGCATTGCATGGTCAATTTCAAAATGTATGCATTTGCCCAATGTTCATTCATTTAAATAAAATTACACTATTTTTGCAGTTCCAAATCATACCCATACACAAGCCTCCAAATAAGTGGGCACCAGCCAATATGCAATATTTACCCCTGGTTTCCAAGTTTTAGCGCCTGATATTTTTTCAAAATACATGACCCGGCGCCAGCAAATTTTGGTAGTCGCCTGGTCTTGCCTCAATAACCAAGCCTCGATTTAAGCGGGCGCTGGGAGGTTTTTTACCCCTGGTCAGTGACGGCACCACGGGGGGGGGGGGGGGGGGGGGGGGGGGGGGGGGGCAAGAAAAAATTCTTGCCCCCCCCAACATTTTTCTAATTTTTTTAAATAAGAAAAAAATAGACAGTTTAAGCTTAAAAAGGCAATTTTTTTCGCGCTGCGTGCACATTTTCGTACTTAATTAGGTTAAATTAGACCAATTTTACCAAATTAGTTAGTATTAGACAAAATTTGACCATTTAAGCGTAAAAAGGCAAAAAACATCTGTGCGCTTCGCGCGCAAGATTTTTTTGGGCCCTCTCTAAACAAATCTTGCCCCCCCCAAAAAAAATTATGAGGCTGGTGCCGCCACTGCCCCTGGTTGCCAAGTTTTAGCTCCTGGTATTTTCAAATTTTTATAGCAAAGTATAGAACCGGGAGCTAGTTTTGTCAGAAAAGTGACAAAATAGCTTCTGGTCCACATACTTAGTATAAGGCATATTATGTGATATTTTCCACCAAATAGCGCCCTCTATCATTGATTTTTATTATGAAAGCAGATTTTCTTGCAGATTTGCATTTTTGATCATAAACATCTTCTAAGTTACAGATCGGATTTGGTTTGGTCGGGGGTGTGCCGCTGGAGATTCAAAATCCATACCCATTTCTAAGGGTGATTTTTCGCGAAAATCGACCCAATTTTGGCAAATTTTCGCGAAAATAGACCTAATTTTGGCAAATTTTCGCGAAAATCGCGAAAACAGGACCCATGTCTAAGGATTTTTCGCGAAAACAGGACCCATGTCTAAGGATCACAAATAACCACAGCAAATAGCTGCTGTGCCGTGTGCTCGACAGGTCTATCTCGTAGCACGATCCGGCGAGCTATAAAAAAACAAACACTTTCTTTAGCTCCCCTGTTAGCGCATCAGTTAGGGACGGCTTCAGTTAGGGACGGCTTCAGTTAGGGACGGCTTCAGTTAAGGACGGCTTCAGTAAAGGACGGCTTCAGTTAAGGACGGCTTCAGTTAGGGACGGCTTCAGTTAGGGACGGCTTCAGTTAGGGACGGCATCAGTTAGGGACGGCTTCAGTTAAGGACGGCTTCAGTGAAGGACGGCTTCAGTGAAGGATGGCTTCAGTGAAGGACGGCTTCAGTTAAGGACGGCTTCAGTTAAGGACGGCTTCAGTTAAGGACGGCTCCAGTTAGGGACGGCTTCAGTTAGGGACGGCTTCAGTTAGGGACGGCTTCAGTTAAGGACGGCTTCAGTTAAGGACAGCTTCAGTTAGGGACGGCTTCAGTTACCCGGGGCATTCAATGAATGTTCAATACGGCCGATATGTGGAGTTATTTCGACCGGGATTGGCCTGTAGTAGTGCCACCCACGGTACGCCCTGGTCCTACACCGTGTCGCGAGCATTCAACCATATCCATACACATGATGCATCGGTTATTTTACCCCGGGATTCCCTTGCTGTCAACCCATGCTCATTCACCCATTTCTCTGGACGCCCTGGTAAAACCATGTCGCGAGCAGGCTCCATCGCACCCGTGCACGCCCCTACATCAGTCCTATTGCGAATGGGAAACGAATGCATTCACTTCAGCCATCCACACGTTTACCCGGGATTTCCCGCTGTCATCCCATGTTCATTCACCCATCCCATCAGTCCTAGCTCATCACGCCGCGAGCCGCATTCAACCAACCGTCGAGTCGGTAAATAGAAGAGTCGAGTCGAGTCGAATCGAGTTTGTTCGTACGTCGAGTTGGTCCGACCGTCGAGTCGGTCCGACCGTCGAGTACGTAACGGTCGACTTGACCGAACGTCGAGTTGACTCATATTCTTTTCATACAGTACCAATTAATTTAACCCTCTAAAATACAATAATAGTAGTTATAAATTAGGCACACAATCATTATTCATAAATCATGAATTGGGCTTTCTTGTAATTCGTCGCTGTTCTGACATACCAGCACATCACTTTACTTAATTCTGTTGTGATGTGCCGGCAGGGCCGTAAGACAGGGCTGTCAACTTTTGGGATTCGCTGGGAGGGAGAGTCAAAAAAAATCGCACGGTCCAAAAAAATCGCACAGTCCAAAAAAATCGCACAGTCCAAAAGGTAGGCCTACAGCCAGGGGCGGTGCCAGGTTATTTGTATAGGGGGTGGGGGAAAAATCAACGTTAAAAAACTGAAATAGTGAGTAACTATTGTGAGTAACCAAAGAGGTGCAAAGCACCGCCCTCTGTGGTAACTAACGCGGACAGGGGGGAATCTGAGGGGGGATGTGCCGCCCTCATAATTTTGAAGATAAAAATCAATTCTCGAACCCATTTGGGCAATTTGGTGTGTACTTTTGACCGATTTTCTATTGAAATGCCATCATTTCCAATCAATATTGGCTTTTTATCTAAGTTAGACAGCTATTTCATTATAGGCTATGCGAGAAAAAGGAAGTTGTGCATATTTACTGATGATCTTTTCTTGATTTAAGTAGTATAGATCATTGGTTCCTAACCTCTTTGGCCCACGACTCAATCAGACATATTTGGTCAGAACCGTGACCCCCAAATAGAATTGCGAAAAAATTATCCCGATTGATTAAAACTGAAACTGTTAAGTCATATGATGCGAGCGTAGCGATCAGAAATTTTGCGCATTTGAACGGTTCTTTTGGGTTTTTCTAAGCGTTTTTAGAATGATATTTCTGGACATAAGCACGCATAGCACACGAATATAAATGTTCTTGCATACGCACTCATTCATAATATTTGTAAAGAATATGGTTTCGATTCCTTCGACTGAAGCCTTGAAATTTGATAGAATTAAATATATAAACCCATGCAATGTCTATCTGTCAATTTCTAAGGGGTGCATGCCCCTCCAAGCTGGATTATATCAGCCATCCCCCCCCCCCCCCCCACCCCCATTTGGACACGCCACGGATATCCCAAGTGGGGTGCAACTACATGTAGGCCTTTTCAATATATACAGATAGACATCGGTTTTCCTTTCCTCTCTTCTTTCCCTTTTCTTTTCTTTCCTTTTTCTTTTCTTTCCCTTTTCTTTTCTTTCCCTTTTCTTTTCTTTCCCATTTTTTATTTGACTTATTTTTGATGCGGGAGTTTATATATGCTATGCGGAAGTGCGGGAGAAAGAGTGTCTATGCGGGAGACTCCCGCCTAATGCGGGAGAGTTGACAGCCCTGCCGTAAGACACTTTTTTCAAAGGGGGGGGGGGGCGTTTAAAAAAAAAAAAATGTGAGTAAAATATGCGCACGAATTTGCACCTATTTTGTGCACGATCGAGATTTTGGCTCTAAACAAGCTTGTAGCAAAGAATATTGCATTTTGTGAAGACAAATGCGCGCATAGCGCACGAAATTTTTTCATCTGTGTACAAATTTTCCGGGGAAGATTTTCAAAAGGGGGGGGGGGGGGATTCCCACCATCGCCCCCCCCCTTCTTACGGACCTGGCCGGTATGTCAGAACAGCGACGAATTGTATTGTAGTAGTAGTAAGTAGACTAATCCCGGGAGACTAATGTTGTTATTAATGTTGGGCTAGGCAATTAGTACAGGAAACCCATACGTTGGTGGGTTTTTAGGAAACCCATACGTTGGTGGGTTTTTTTCTTGAACTTCTTTTCCCCCTAGGCTATGGGGACAGATAGTCATAGTGAAACATGCAAAATACCCTATGATGAATAATACCAACTGATCGTAAAGAGTAGGGGATCATCCCGGGTCTGTTAACCTGTACACCAAAATCTTCTCTCTAGGCTTCAGAGAGTTACACTACAGTGCGTTTATCTTCAACCATTTGAAGGCAGCACTTAGTTTTACAGGAAGAAGAAGAAGATGACAAATAAGTATGATTTGTTGTACTACTAGTACTACTACTACTACTAGCCAATTAAGTTTAATAGGGCAGGCCCTTACTAGTCTAATTTATTGTAATCCAATGTTTGTCTAGTAGATTTTGAAATACATGACAGCTTTAACGTTTACTACTTTGTATAAAAAGACACAAGAAGAGAGCCATTAAAAAATGCTGACGCAGCATTTTTTTCTGGAACTTTCCTTCGTAAGCTTACCGAAACCGAACTTACAATTCATTGGGAATTTGACGATATTAAATAGGTTAAAAATGAAATGATTCAATTTTATAGAGTAAAACCTACCTATCACGATAGAATTGAGGTTTAAAATGCACTGAAATTTCGAGCAAATGTTGAAAGTGGAAGCGGAAATTACCAATCACACGTCCTGTTCTCACCAGTGTTTGTTGTTATCATCGCGATTTAATGAATTGTAGTGCTGGACGATTTTATTTTATTAAAAGTACATGTCGCCCATGCCTAAATTGTGCCCCACATAAATAACAAGAAAAGTGTTAAAAACACAAACCCTCGCTTAGAGTGGTTAAGTTTGAATGCAAGCAGAAATAAAAGAAGAGAAGGGGGAGTGCTATTGTGAGCATATCAACAATTGCGGAAGTGCATTGATTTTTTTGATTTTTTGAGAAATAAAACACTTTCAATACACCCGCATATTTTAGTTTCTTGCTTTCTGATTGGTTCGACACCACTAAGAGTGTATGAATAATTAATTAAGTATCAATAATTAAGTATCAATTATTCATTCATAAATAATTAACTGATGATTAATGATTAATTAATAATAAATAATTAATGATCAATAATTAATAAATAAATAATTAATCATAAGGGACACAATGTCATGTTGAATTTTTTTAATTTTAATTAGTTTACTTCAGAATTCAAGATGATCATTAAAAATTAAAAATTGCCATTATTGTTGTTTCTACTTAAAAAACCCTGATCAAAACAATGTTTTAAATATGTTGGAATACCACCCTTAACCATGTAAAATGCTGATCGGGCCCGATCAGCATTTTTTGAATCGACGTTTTGTTGTACAAAGATGACTGATTTGTCTTAATCCTTATAGGTGTAAGTTCATACATGTAATACAATTGTAAAAATATACAAATCCTAGTTTGTATCATATATTTTTGTAATTGAGGGTGCTGCCTCCACCTCATCTCTTAATGCCCCTTTAACTAATTACTCATAGTCATTAAGCATCGATCTATTGTTAATAAATAATTAATCAATAAATATACTAATTACTAGCTTTTTTACTAACTTTTCAATTGCAATCTTTAATGTTTAGCCATTAACGAGGCACATTAAATACACAAACCGTTCATTATAATTAGTTGCTACATGGATATACACCATAAAACACTAATGCATGATTTACAGTTCGTCATTTATAGTTTTCCATTATTATACATGCCCGGTAAAATGATTAAATAAAGGGTCATTCAACAAAAGAGAGTATACCACTTTGTTTATGTCATTTTGAGTAACATTCAATTTTTGTTGTTGACCAAACAGGCTATATAGGCATTTAGATGAATCTTTTAGGCATAATTTGATACCAAATTTGCCCCTTAACAACAAAGATAAACCATGATTAGCACCATTTAAAGAAAAATATCCCATTTTCAAAAGTCGCATTTCCAATACACAGCACGAGAAGAAAGGACCAAAAGGGGTCTCTCGGGGTGTGTGTATTAGCCAGGATTTACGGGGCTATCGATCGCACAGTGCTAAATGAGTTGGGTCTTACGACTGTGTGTGTGTTAACAAATTGTCCTTTTTTCTCGTGATGTGTACTGGGAATGCGACTTTTGAAAATGGGATATTTTTCTTTAAATGGTGCTAATCATGGTTTATCTTTGTTGTTAGGGGGAAAATTTGGTATCAAAGTATGCCTAAAAGATTCATCTAAATGCCTATCTAGCCTGTTTGGTAAAAAAAAAAGTGAATGTTACTCAAAATGACATAAACAAAGTGGTATACTTTCTTTTGTTGAACCCTTTACAACAAGTTCATGCATTTATTAATTAATTAATTCAGACATTAATATTAATTAATTTCATTACAGCTAAATAATTTGTATTAATTCAAACTTAATGATTAATACATTTAATATTTCATGGATTCAGTTTATTATATGACTAAAATACATACATTTCATGAATTTTTGAATGTATTGATTTATATACAAGTGGAAAACCTGCTGATGAATGTAATGGTTCAATGAAAATACATTTATATTCAATTTGTATACACCCTGTATTTCAGTAGCGTAGCCAGATGGGGGCAAGGGGGGCAGAGTGCCCCCCCCCCCCTGAAAAATAATTTGACCGGGTAATCGGGAACTAAGCGAAAAATCGGGAAGGCAAAGGAAGGGAAAGAGAGGGAGAAGAGGAAGGAAAGGAAAAAGGAAATGGAAGGAAAGGGAAAGGAAACGGACAGAAAGGAGAAAGGAAGACATATTGCAGTTTTTCACGCCGGCATGGGGACACAACGCCTCTACCTCCAACGCACCCCCCCCCCCCCCCCCCCCTCCCCTGCTTTTCATTTTCTTACTCGACGGCAATTCAAAAAGTTACCGGGTGGAACTGGTGCTCACCGGGGGAAAATACCCTTTGCCCCCCCCCCCCTGACAAGTGACCCTGGCTACGCTACTGCTGTATTTTACTGATATCCAAGCCATATCATATCTTTCACTATGCCAATTATATAGAAACCCAAAGATCACATAACCCTGACAGGGCCGTCAGACACTTTTGCCCAAGGGGGGTGCGTTTTCACCTAAAATTTTCGTAAAAGGTTGGCCCAAAATTTTTCCAAGTCAGTCACCTCGTGAATTTCACGTAAGTGGGGGGGGGGGGGGGGGGGTGAAGTCAAAATCAAAAAATTTCGCACGGACACACCCAACGCACCCCCCACCCCCATCTGACGGCCCTGCCTGATAACAATTTGACCTATTTGACCTCGCCCTCGATTCACTTGTCAGCATCAACTCTCTATGTGCAGTACAGACATGACACTATAAAGATAACAATGTCCAGAGAATATGTAATATGGTTCAAACCTCATGATTTTATTAAAATTGTACATATGTTTATACAATCATTCAGATGTGTATAACATAACTTCAAAGAAAGACATTTCTCATGCAAACTGCTGTGTATTGTGGCCTACTATTATCATACCAGTATTTATAATGGTATATAACCATTTAAGTTACTTGTAGGAGAAGGAGAAATAAGGACAGAATACAAAAGGTTTAAACCCGATACATATGCTGGTATACAAGGCCACAGGTCATCATGTATACATGTAAGTCAATAAGGTGTTGAGTGAAGTTATCAAAAAACTTCAGTTCATGAGTTGTAAATAAACTCCTTATAAAACGTGGCGCCACAGGCGGTATGCAAACTCGGCGCCTGATACTTAGGCGGTACGCGTACTTCCTTGCCGACTAAAAATGCGCCAAAATGGGCACAAATCTGCAGGTTCTGTATTTGAAGCAACCCCTTCATGTCCACATTATGTTTAACATGTTTAATAACTTCATGATGCGTTTTATCCAAACGTATATTTATAAATCTTTTGTTATGCCACATTACCGTAGGCCTATCCTAAACCATTTCCTGTGGTTTTACCCCTCTCGACACCACATACCCCAAGGCTATAACCATTTCCCATGTGGCTTATATGCGCCATGTGCAGTGGCGGCGCCAGGGTTACTGAATATGAATAGGGGGGGCACAAATGGAAAAAATAGTAAAAGCGTGACCCAATTTCTTTTGCAGTTAGCTCAGGAAACTTGAGTGGAGGGGGGTGGTTAAGGCATGTTGTTCCCCAAACCCGCGTGATGTTCCATGTAAATGGTCAAAATGCCTAAAATGCCTATTCCCCCCCCCCCCCCCCCACGAGCGCCACCTTTGGCCATGTGTAAGAGTGCGTATAGTGCTGCAGCAGTGAGCCATTGCGCAAACATGCATGAGACGCGTTACCACGGTATGATTACGTGGTAGTAAGCGCATCGCACAATCATCGCACAATATTGTGCAATTCTAGTGGCATTTTTGAGCCTAAAAATTCAAGCTTGTTTTTGCTTTTTTTGGAGCCAATTTGGTAACCAATTTCACTGGAATATACTTTATCACACTTCTGTTATTTCCTCTATATTTCATTCAGATTAGGCGACACTTTGATCAAATCTAACGGAGTACTAATAACTAAGGATAACAAACACACCCACACCCCTTCCAGATTTATATTTATAGTAGAAAGATACATAGCCAACAATAAGAAAATTTAGATGTTGACTTCTATGGTAACATGTTGCTATCTACTGAAGATAGCACATCTTAAACATGACTATTACATGTTGCTATCTACTGAAAATATCCCAACCTAAACAAGAGACTATTACATTTTGCTATCTACCCAAGATAGTACACCTAATTATGACAACATTTATACATTTTAAGAGGGTGCACGAGAAAACCATGCAGACCCGGGAAGGAGGGGGTCGGCCATGTTTGTTCATATTGTGGCCATTTTAATACGAAATAAAGCAAAATTCACTGAATAAAATGATTTTTATACATTTTTAAACAAATGAACTGATTTTGGTTAAACTCATGTACGAAAAAAATAATCGCGACCAGGGCATGTCTATTATAGTGTTACGACTTATATTTATCGGTGAAAAATCACAGTGTTTCTAGATGCTAAATTATCATTACCTTGAAATCACACCTTTTTACTTTATGAGATCACTAATCTTAGTTCCATTTTTATTTTAAATTATTTGTAGAAGGTCCCCACCAAGAAAATTAAAATAAGGAGTTTAACTATAATAAAAACTTTTTTTTCTAGATTAGTTAACACCAAAAGAGCACAATTTCCTTGAATTCGTCATTTTCGTATCTTAAATATTGTTGAGTTCTGTAGTAGTATACCATGGTGGTAAAACAATATCCTGTAATATGATTGAGAACCTCCAAGAAGTAGCTGTACAGTCTGGCTAATCAAAATTACCACTTTCCATGGATAAAGGCTATTATGTTCACAACATTTATAATCACATTTGAACACAAGTAGGTCTCAGAAGTTGCAGATCTTTAACTAGAGGCATTCATACTAAATCAAATAGATGGAAACAATATTTGTTTTTAATGGAGTCAGTGCCAAAACACCAGTTCAATTAATGAATGAGTCCATCAAGTTTAGTAGTCTGTGGTGTTAACTGGTGACCGTGGTTTTATTAAGAAAGTACTCATGACACTCCACATAAGATGATAATGCTCCAACATCAAATCTTGATGAAATGTTGTGCACAAATACGGGCTGCCTGTAAGTGAAAAAGAAAAGGGTACAATGCGGGTAAGTCCAAACTAGTTTTGATTTTGACTCATTTCATTAGACTGTCTTTACGATGACATACTTAGCGGCTTAGTGGTTTCGCTACTCTCGGATTACAGGTATTATTTAAAAGAATAAACAGTCATAAAGCAGAGGGGGAGGGGGAAAAGGGTATTCTTATCAGAGGGGGAAAAGGGTATTCTTTCGCGGTGAACACAAAGCGCAGCTGGGCTGGGCTCTCTATTCCACTGTATGACTTTGCATCATAAAATGTTAAAAACATGCACACAAATCTGCCCATATATCAGTAAGGTACATTTTTGTTTTAAATGGGCTCATATAATAATATTTTACCATTTTTAAACTAATTTGGCCGTCAGGCCAGGCAAGTAGCAAATTGTGAATTAGATGGGAATTAATTAAATTCCTTAGATTCCCCAAATGGGTGCAATTCTTCCAAAGTTCCCTGGAGATACACTTTTTAGCATTTTTCCAATATGTATGCCAACTGGTCAATTGAGCTTTGTTCTAGCATGGTCTCTGCATTATGCACCATCAGTTGCATGTTTCCAACCCTGAACAGGTGTCACTCCCACTTAACCCTTGTTGGCATGAATATATCTTAATGCAAACTATGACATACTACCTTGAAAATAAATAACGCACAAAGTTGCCAGTTGCATCACGCTGCTTTAAGGGGCCATCCTACATACAGTAACAAATAAAAACCAATTAGCAATTTAATATACAACTTTTAAATTATCTATTTATAAATTGGGGATTTGTAGATATTGTTATATCAAGAGTCAAGACATCAGTGATTATCAATTATGATAACGCTGAAAGGTTGGTTCCATGATAGTATCACATTTTAAACTATTTTGAGGCTGGCATTCTTGGCAATTTCTGGTTTATGAGGAGATGATTCAACCTGTTATTCAACATCTGCTGTGTTAACAATGATATGGTCTCGTACAATGGACTTTAGCCATCCACTGTTGAAGGGGATTCATTATATATGGGTACCACATTGTACACCACATTTGACTGCAATTTTTCCAATTGCGGCATAGCTTCATATGGTGAATATGGTGAATCCTTTGAAATGGGCTTCATCAGTCTTCAAACAATTAATGGAATAGAGTCAGAACAATATTGATCAAACAAATGGATGTACAGATGTTGTCAAGAGGCTCAATTTAATTTATCCATTGTTTAATTAAGAATGGGTGTGGTTCTGTTGCCATAAATTAAATTAATAAACAAAATATGTTATTCATACCTTGCTTTCTTCTAAGAAATTTCTGAGTAATGGCAGACTGTGCTTTGAAAATAGGTAGAAACATGGACACTGCAAGAATAATGAAGTAAATAACATATTATTAATAAACCATTACTATGTCAGCCAATAGGAAAGATAGATGAAATAATTTAAGTCAACCCCTCTTCCTTATTTGTTCGAGCATCCTGTAAAATAAATCATCAAATCATGACAAAATACACAATATATGATGATAAGTACAAATATGAATGCAAAGCCAAATTCCCATACAATTTAACAATGTTGAAATGTCATCATTCTGCATCCTATCAAAATGGCAATTATAATTGATATTGTTATAGAACTATATATTTCTGTGAGTTCGAATCTCACTGGGTTCACTTGCTCTTTTGTCTCTATTTTTGTAACAAATTACGTTGTTTTATCAGTTAAACATTGGATTTTTTATTAATACTATTATACAAGGGTTTTTTTCTCTCTGAAATATGACATATGAAATATAATTGCAATATAATATAAGAGAATATACAAGAAACACAGCGGTGGACCCTGACAAAAAAAGTATCTGGTTGCCGGTGTATTCTTATGATACCAGCACGTGACCAGGGGTCTTGCCATTATGATTTTTTTTGTGACTGCAATCGTCTGTATTATGTGATCTCTTTCAAGGGGTGCCCTCTATCTGTGATTTCCCCTAGAAATGCAATTACATTTATTACTATTAAACTAAAATATTTTATAAGTTACAGTTTCCTAATTACTTCAAAATCAGATTTTGAAATAAGTTGTCCTGGTACCAGGACAGTTTATTTTCTGAGTATTTTTTTCAATCGTAAATAGAATTCCATGGTTTGACACCATTTTCCCACCGTTTACAGTGTTTTTAGTTACAACCCCAACTGTACACGAGTGAACACACCCCTATGGAGGGCTTTATGATGAAAATCAAACATATATGTAGACAAATGAATCCTTAAAGCAGATTTCCATTATGATTTAGTAATGTGCTGTGACGGTTTTTTAACGGAAAATGCAGAAAAATTGATTTATGAGTTCAGGAAAGTCTTTCCTGATAGTCAAACTTTATTATAAAAGCGAACAAAATACTAAATTTGTAAAAGATCACATAATATTGCTTTAAATACATGCATGTTACACCTTTTGATATACAAGTCTCAGTGTTACACGGTGCCTTTTTCATAATGTTAATGGATTTTCCATCAAATTGTAAGTAAAATTCCATATAAATTCCCTTCTTTATCATTTCAATTGGTCCATTCATATTTTAACTCTGCACAAGTGACTTACTGATATTCTAGACTGGGTTTCCTCAGGGGCTGGTTTCTCCTTGAAAGCTGTTACTCTTTTATTACCAGGATCAACTTCTAATATACCAAATCGTACAGTTTCTGTGGAGAAAACACAATGATCCAGGATTGACATTTCATCACATTAGTTCCAATCATCTGGTCTCTGAATGAAGGTGTGGGTTCGAATCCCACATCTGACACCATGTTAGTTTGTCATTTGGCCCATGTTTCTAAGATGGCCATACAATTTCAAAAACTATGGTCACATTCCCTTAAAAAAGCTTTCCTTGATGTCTATACGCTGTTGCATCCTCATCCTACACTTCATGAAGCATGGGCGGTACTCCAAAGTAGGAATTGTATCATCTCTGAATGTACAGCTTTGGCTAGGTCTTGGATCCTTGAAAAAGGCCTCACAGCAATTGTTGATTTTATTGTTGGGAACGAGCCGAAGTCACAAAAGCTGGTCAAATAAAGACTTAAACTAAATTCAAAATGTATGTTGCTTTTTAAAATAAAGCTGGACTAAAAGAGGGTCTATACTCCATAGTTTTCAGAGAAGGCTTGAACATAATAGTGTAATTGAGATTGGATCAAGTCTTTTCTTTTCTCAGTCTGAAGGCTGACAACAAAATTGTTAACTTGATATATTTGGAGTGGCCCTTTTACTCTTGTCTTCTATCTTATTCTTACTTCCATATCATTCAGCCAGCATTCTTATAGTCTCTTAAAACCTGGTCCAAGCAAATTTGCTGGTTTAGTCCCATCAGGACCCAAGCCCCAATCGTATGTCCTAAAGGACTGTGTAACCATACAAACAAACTTGGAAAAGTGTTGGCATTATGTGAGCAAACAAATACAACAGTTGCATACCTTTGTCTTCACAGGGGCATCCCAGTACTAGACTCGCATCAGCTTCCTTGACTTTGAGTTGTTGGAATTCAGCCACAATATCAGATAACTTAAAATCATCGTAAAACAAGGTGTCTCTAGAAAAAAATATGAACCCTTCATAACGGTAATATGGAGAAAATTTAGCAATTTGTTGTTGACGTCCACTCAGTATGGTCAACGTTCCTTCTCTGTGTCAGCTGCAGAACTCTGGAATAATATTCCACTTCATGTGAAAAATGCAGAGACCATATTTCAGTTTAAGAAATCCTTAAAGACTCATTTGTTCACAAAGGCTTTTTAATTGTAGTCCATATCCATGTATGTGTTTGTTATTATGTTTTTATGTTAAAGCGCTTAGGGATCTCGATGTTAGGCGCTATACAAATATGGTTATTATTATTATTATTATTATTGTTGTGTTGCCCTCAAGCTCAAGTGCCAAAACCCTTGAGGTTGGGTCAGTTGGTCAATTTTCTTTTCTTTTTGCTGAGGAATATCTGTCATGGTTCATGTCAAGACTAAATTGGTAAATGTCAATTTTACTAATATTTCTATTGTGATAATAGTTTTAAATTTGTTTATTCAAGCAAACTTATTCATCTTCAGCAGAAAACAGTAACATTTTGACAATTTGGGTACAATTTAAATCTTTTAAAATATTTTCTTTAAATTGTGGCCCTGATTTTTTGAGAATTTAGGGTCAGTCGCTAAGGGCAGCACAACAATTTATGTTGCCTTAAAATGGAAACTAATACAATACATTGATAACCTCAATGCTTCACCTTCTCTGCCTCCCTCCTTTTCTTACTTCCTTTAGTGTTACTGCAGGTCAAATTGTAAATAGGGGCCACTCCAAATTGGATAAAACTTTGTCATTTGATATTTATAGAGGTTAACCTATAGACTAAAGGGGAAACTAGATAAGACCTAGCAAAAAAACCTGTTCTGGGACAGCTGACCCATAATGTTCAAATTAGAGATTTCTTTTCAAACAATAACAAAAGTTAGAACATTTTAAATCCAACGGTCACTCAGCTAATATACAGGAAAATGTGTTTTCTTTTCTTTACACCTTAATGCAAAAGTGCCATTTTGTACACTTTTATTACTCACCCTCCTATAACCATAATATCATCCTCTATGCAGCTTCTTTCCACTACATAATGTATATCTGCTACAGCACCTAATCTTGTCTGGGTAAAGCAAACACAATCACATAATAACATTAGTTTCTATAATACACTGATATTATCCATTGGAATTACAACTTCTTGATACATAAATAGTCACAATCTTGACCTTATCAACCTCATTGTTTCAGCATTTGATAAATGAACATAAATAACATATGCCTCCAGTGTCGTAGGTAGGATTTATTCCAGGGGAGGGGGCAAGATTTCCAAAATGTTTGTAAAAGGTTGCCACTGTATGCCTCACTTGAAAATGATGTTGAATATAATGGCAATGTAAAAGATAATATGCCCAGACGTTAACTAGCTTTAAGGGGTGAAAGGATGGCATTAACTACTGTAAGAACCTATGCCTTACATTCACAGAGAGCCAGTCAGAAATAGTAAAATATTATACTGCAGATGATGGCATTAATACTCAAACAAGTTGACAACAAAAAAATAAAGTGATATTAAGTGATATTAACACAGCAGATCCCCAATTTCCTCCCTATTTCGAATCATTTAACACACATATTAAATGAAAAAGCAATATACTGTTGACTTTGTATACCTTACCTCATTAGTTTTAGTTCCATCAGACATTAATATCACATTTGGCCAATCTTTTTGCCAACTGTTAAACTGACTTTTGAAAAAATCATTGCACTGAAAATGAAAACAAAGAAGAACAAATACTTTCATTACTGCAAAAAATATATGTTATTTACAGGTGGCATTTTAATTGTCTTAAAGGCATATTATGTGATCTTTTGCAAGTAGCGCCCTCTATCATTGATTTTTACTATGAAAGCAGATTTTCTTGCAGATTTGCATTTTTGATCATAAATCATAAAGATCTTCTAAGTTACAGATCGATACGATTCCGAATTACTTCAAAATCATGGTTTGAAAATAGATTGTACTGAGCGGTACAATCTATTTTTCAAATTTTACTCTAAATTCACTCTTTAAACCATGATTTTGAGGTTATTAGGAACCGTATCGCTGTGTAACTTGGAATATATTTATGATTTATGATCAGAAAAGTAAATCTGCAAGAAAATCTGCTTCCAATTTTGTTTCGAGGATTGAGAGGGCGTCCCATGGAAAATATCACATAATATACCTTTAAAGGCATCAGGTCCACTTTGACCAGTTCACCCTGGGTGAACTGGCTTACACCTGTACATTTGGTGACAGATGAAATAGAGCTTAGATGGTTGGTAAGAGTTGACCTAAGGGTTTAAAAATATTCCAAATATTGGCAATGTCTATTTTTTGTGCAAAACAATCTCTATACTCACCACAACATATACTTCATCCACTATATCTAGAGACTGCAAATGTTGAACCCAATGTGATATAAGAGGAAGGTGACCAACAGGTAGAAGAGGTTTTGGCAAACCTAGAAGATGACTGTAAGGACCATCTGGATCATTATGAAGGTCACGTTGTAGCCTTGTTCCATAGCCACCTGCTAGTATTATTGCTTTCATTCTGATATCTGGGATAAAAACAAGGTGCAGCTTTATTATTACATACAACCATTATTTGTGATGCGCCATTCCCTGGAGGTTCAAAGCGAATACAAAGATACAAAATAGCCTAAGAATAATAAATTATAAATCATAATAATATAAGAAGCAAGCAATTAGTTTGGAAACAAAATATCTTAAGTGCCTTCTTCAAGGTAACAACAGAAACAGACTGTCTAATATATGTACACTGAGCCAAAAAAGAAACTTATAAAAAAAGAAACTTATACAATTTTAACAGATCACCAAATAATATTCTGTGCATGAAAATGTACCAAATTTGGATACAATATTACTGCAATGTATCGCTTCAAATGGCAGTCAATAACCAATTGTTTGCTTCAATGACACAAGAGAAATGTGCACTGCCCCTATGGTGATCTGTTAACATTTTATAAGTTTCTTTTTTGGCTCAGTGTATATATAGGAAGATCATTCCATAATCTAGATGCACAAACAGTAAATGTCCTGTACCCAGCTTTGACTCTTGTCATAGGATAGCATGGGTAAATATGTCTAAATTCTCAGTATTAAGAAATTATTGCATTTAAAAGAAACAATTGTTCAATATAATTATTTGCTATAAAGTACAACTTTGTGGGCTTTTACAATGGTTCAATTTGTATGTATAATCTCAAAATTTTCCGGGCCCCTTAAGCGGGCCACAGAACCCACACCGCTGGGACGCTGCGCTCGCTCTGCTCGTTTCACTCTACATTGATCGTCATCATTTGGCTCAAAAATCAACAACAAATTGTTCAATTTATTTGCTATTTGCTATAAAATACGACTTTATGGGCCTTTTACAATGTGTCAATATATGTATAAAAGTACACCAGGAAATGGACTATTAGCACTTTCAAATCTCACACTTTTCAGGGGCCCGCTTAGGGCCCTGGACCCCAAGCCGCAGGGTCGCTCCGCTCGTTTTGCACTACACTGATTGTCATTATTTACAGTTCCCCCACCCCCTCGGTAAAAGCGGCTTCTGGATCCGCCCCTGATTTCTCCGATTATTTTAAGATACTCCCACATTTGGTCAAAATGTATCACCAAGATGATGGACCATCTTACCAGGGGTGTGCCACGCGACTTGCCGATCTGAAGCTACTTTTGGTTTAACTTTGGTGATTGTCATATTTTTGGTGGTGCTGTTTTGTCATCTGCTTTAGGTATAGACTTAATTGAAGTTTACACAGAATTGTTGGAAAAATCCTTCCAAAATTGTACGGCTTTGAAAGTTATGATAAAACGTACGTGCTGGGCAGTTTTTACAAGCCTGAAATTTATATGATACTTCACGTTTCATTGTTTATTTTATGTATTGAATTCATTTTCTCACTTTACACCATACCGTCATTGTTTGTGTCTGAAGGACAATATACGGACTTGATGCAAGTCTATAAATTCCTTTCATTCCGGTGATCATCATAAAGTGGTGCTGTTGCATGATTTAATTTATGGGTCTGGGTCTCTGGGACGAGGTGACTTTTATTTTTAATATTAATAATCTTTTATTTGCTTTATTTTGAAACATGGGGTCCCAACCGATATCAACCCATTTTGTTGTGGACCCCGGTTGTTGACTCTGCTCTGCATTTAATTATTTTATAATTAATTTTATACCCAAGCATAATAAAAATCATGTTCTTTGTTTATAATACATCATCAATCGTATCTGATCAAAGTTGTTAGTCGATATTTGATCGATCAACAAAGTGATTGAAAACGCACTGATGCATGGTAAACAAGTTCATATCACCAGACAATAGAAAGAACTTGCCTTGTGGCTGCATACAGCTGTCTGTCATGACTCCAGATCTAGCTCATGAACTTGACATTGACTAGTCTAGGTGACTCATACTACAGGAAACCCATACGTTGGTGTTTATTTTTATTTTTCACCCACCAAGGATGGGGACAGATAGTGTATGGACTAATATCAGACAAGTCCATGGAACCAGGGAGGTCATCTCTCTGGTGTAACATGCAATACCCTATGATGAATAATACCAACTGATGACTTGACATTGACAAATTACTCTAAGTATGACTTGTTGTATGTGACTCAATCAAGCAGGGACGTAGCAAGGTACCAACTAGTGGGGCGGCTATTACTGGTAATTGAGCTTTGTGTACTATCAACCTCCGAGCTGTGCTCGGACAGGGGGAGTCTGAGGGGGGCACATCAGAAGTAGACATTTTTTCAATTTTAGAACTCATTTGGTGCGATCTGGTGTATACTTTTGACCAATATTTTATCGAAAAGCCACCTCTTCATTTCCAATAAATATTTTGTTTTTTATCAATGCACGAAAGAAGTTGAGCATAACTGATATATTCTTGATTTAATTTGTATACATGGTTTAAAAGCTCGAACAGGGGGGAGTCTGAGGGGGGATGTGCCCCTCTCAGAATTGGATTTTTTTTCTTTCAATTTTCGAACCCATAAAAATTGGTGCGATTTGGTGTGTACTTTTGACCAATATTTTATTGAAAAGCAATCCCTTTCCCCCGTTTCTTCTCTTTTTTTCAACTTTTTCTTTTTTTCTTTCTTTGCAAAAAAGTGGGGCGAATATAGCCGCCCCTGCCGCCCCGGTTGCGACGCGCCTGCATACACGCGATTTCTACCACAAGATCGATCGTGACAGAACCCCCGCGTTGTGTGGTGGCATATAAACCCAATTTTCAGTGGTATGCACTTACCGTCCAGGCTACATTTGACGTCTTAGAAAATGTCACTTGGGCTTAGCAAATACGTCAGAGTTACAAATATAATTAAAACATGAAAATCGGTGGATTACATCGTCGTCAAATTGTATTTGAAGAAAATGGTGTGGTCGGAAAAACACATGATTCGGCGACATTGTTTTGAGAACGTCACGAGGTCAGCCGGGTCAGAATGAATATGCAAAACAAGAGCCTCCCATATATGGGCATATGGGCGTGGATTACGCAAGATGTGACTCGTAAATCGAGGGCGACGCTATGATACGAGAGTCCTTATATAAGTTATAAGGCATAATGGGACGCGCGATGTCACCCGCAAATCGAGGCTGTTTGCACACGTGGTCCACATGTTTTTGTTGTATTTCTTCAACCTTGATGAGGTCTAATGAGATAAATTTAAAAAAAAAACACCTATAAATACTTACATGGAGTCTACGGTATATACTGCTTTGACTATCTGCTTTCCGACAAATCAGTGCGTGGAATTCCGGGACTTTTACAGTACTTTGACAGTTGTTGAAGAGACACAGGTGGTACACACAAAGGAAGTCGATATCGTAATCCGTTTAGACGACATGTATTCACGAATTTTCATTTTCACACCTCAGATAATGCGCTGTTTTTCTGCTTTCGTTATTCGGTTTTAAAAATAAGGTAGGTAGTAATGTACTGTAGGAAAACGTATTACTGATAATCTTATTTGCAAACGTCTTACCTTTGCGGTGTTCAAGAAATATTTCCATGAAAAATTACCCGCTGCTGTGACACATTTGTATCGGCTTTGAAACCAGGGGCTATGTCACGTACCTATTGCAAGCAATAGGTACGTGAAGTTATGTATAGCGCCTGCAATCAAGTGCGTGACATGTTATGTATGATGTATGAGACTGAGAGTACTATAGACCATGGACTTAAGTCCATGTATAGACTATAGTATTAGTACTCTCAGTCTCATGGGAATCAAATACTATTTCAGTATTGATTCCCTTGAATTTTGAAATTGAATGAAATTGAAAGCTTATTTAGTTATTATTTCATGTTTTTATAACATCACATTACACCTCCCTGATCACACTACTACGGTTTACGGTAGTTAGTTTGCAGGTTGCCAGGGTTGTCAGCAACCTTTAGCAAGTAAACATTCTAAATGCTATTCCTACCTAATAATAACTGTTATGTGGTTATTGGAAAATCAGGAATTCTCAGTCCTTTTTAGCGGATTTTGTGTTTGGCTGCGAATGTGTTCTGCGCCTGTGTACATACAGCCCGTCAACTGCAGTGATGCTAAAAGTAGCTCGTATGCTGTCAACACAAAGTGAAGACGCGTCTCATGAAATGAATTAGTAAAGCTTGTTCAAGAAATACATTTATTTTCTCCATATGCTGCATCTGATTGATTTAATGAGTTTACGATATGACCTCAAGTCAACAAGAATCAAGTAAGCAAACCTAAATAAAAATAAAGCTGTCAAATCACGGGCACAACAAACAAATAAAATCAAACAATAACGTAAAGCTTTCAATTCAATTCGAAAATTGCCGAATTTGGAAACTTGTGGACTTGGATCTGGAATTACAGCTTTCTTCAAAAAATGAGAGTGGGTATTAAACGCCCGCAACTCTGTTGCCCACATAAACACAGCCTAAGTACTATTAGCTACGAAAACAAGCATAGACAGTTGGTGTCGGGTTTTTTACTTTTTAGTGAAGCAGCTGCGGGAATATAGACTTATCACTGCTTATATAGAGTGATCCAAATTCAACCAGTATTTCTTGGAAATTGAAATAGGTTGAGCTATTTAACTAAGCTATATAGACTCTTTGGACACTATGATATCTGATGCAAAAGTTTGTTCAATTTTATTCAGAAAAGTCATAAGATATTGATGAAAGTATCCGACGCCGACTCGGATGCTTTCATTTCATAGCACTCAACATGATTCAGAGCTACCTAGTACACATTGCATCATTGTATAGTATGTATAGTCCAGTGAATTTTCTCTCGCGAATATAAATTTATTCTTTACAATTACTTGGTGATTTGTATAGTATACTTGTTATCCCCCTGGCTTGAAAAGCAGGAGGGGGCTATTGTGATCATGTCATGTCTATCTGTGTGTATGATATGTGTGTGTGTATGTTCCCTTTTGCCAAAGTTTTGGTTAGTAAGATGGTTAAAGCCTTGTTGGTTAGGTTCGACCTGTTCAGTCTCATATGAAAATTGAAAAGTCAGGTTTCAATCTCAAACTTTGTATTTGGGTAAAGGGGACTCAGATGCTCATGGGGTGTAGACAGATTGACCTCTAATAATCCCTTTGACCTTTGACCCCATTTTGCCAAAACTTTTAACTGCACTTATTGATGCTCTTTTGGGCTCTCATGTACGGTGTCTGTGATTTGCATACTGCATACTGCCTAAGTGCCTACTACATACTGCATACCGCATAAATTGGAGAGTTACCAACATGTGGCCCAAACTAAATTATACTTTGGCAATACTTTATTGTTCTTCTGCTGGTGGATATTTTGTGAATTGCTCTTCACTGTACTTGCATAACAAAAATTGGGGCTGTTTGAAATGAGTCTTTGTCTTTGTTTTTCATCACTATTGTTAGTCGCCATTCTGATTTTGAGTTTCTGCTTCCAAGTGTCTAGTCTAAATCCTTCAGTCTTTTTAACAATATCGCATGGAAGCCACTACGCACACAAAGGTTATAACAATATCGCATGGAAGCCACTACGCACACAAAGGTTATAACAATATCGCATGGAAGCCACTACTCTCACAAACAAAGGTTAGAGAGACCAAAGTTGATGGGGCTGTGTGTCATAGGCAGTCTATCGGGTTTACGATACAAAATGTACTTTCTAGATAGAAACACTATCGTAAATATCAAGTGGCTAAATTCTTAAAAGTTTTTCCAAGATTATTTTGTAATAAAACTGAGTTTATGTTAACCATGTTGACATTGAAATAAAATTATACCGGCATGTCGGCGTAGAAAAAGCATGCCAACCACAGCCTTAACCCTTTGCATGTGGCAGGCTGCTGTGGCAGCCAATTCATAGATTCAAATTAGCCCTGTAATAACATGCTAATTATTTAGACACAATTTGCATTTACTATTAACATTTGGTATGGTTAGAAAGAGGAGTGTTTCATCTTTATGAATTTGTGAAAATAAGGTACATGTTATATTTGAAATTTTAGAGATATCTTGAGTTTAAAAAAACTTGAACAGAAAACAGAAATTTATAATTTGTGTGTGTGGGAATTGGGGGAAGACTCTATTGTTATGTTATTGATTTCTAAGTATTGTACCTGAGTATGCTCTTATTGAATAGGACTTGACAGTGTATTTCATCATTACTGCATGAATACAATAGCACCTACTTCACACCTACTGGTCATAGGGGTTGTGTGTGTAAGTCTTCAAAAATGGTCAACAATATTTGTTGGTGCAATTTTTATTTAATTTTAACAATTTATTATCTTATTCATATATAATTTTTGTAAGGTTATTGAGAAGAATAAATTCCCTACAACTTTGGTGAACAACATTTTTTGATCAGATAACCGGAAATACCAATTTAGCTGAGTTGGAGTATGACTATACTTTGGCCATGTCTACAAATTTTGGGATCTAGAAATATACCCAGTGGTGAGGGGTTGCAATGGATTTTTATACCCCAGCGTGGAAAGGGTTAAGGCCAACAATTATTTATAAGTCTATATCTTAATTTAAGTTTTACAACACATTTTAACCTACATTAGTACCGTACGGTACTTGAAGAGTAATTTGACCACTTTTTTGAAAACAGGACCTAAATATTTGGACTCAATCTGTATTCAAATTCTTTATTTTTTCTTATTTGTCTAATTTATTTTTAGGTTAACCCAACTGAATGAATAATGGAATATCCTGCAGCAGCAGAGTACCCTGGTGGTAGGGAATACCCAGAAGGCTATATGGCAGACCCGACCATTCCAGTGGAGGGGTATGTTGGTGAGGATGGGGCTACGCCTGTTGTTGAAGAATATGTTGATGGTATGTCAAAATACAAGAACATCTTTATTTGTAAATAGAGAAGTCAAACTTAATCAAAAGTTGGCTCAATCAAAGGTTGACTCAATCAAAAATTGACTCAATTAAAAGTTAACACATCAAAAGTAAACTCAATCAAAAGTTAACTCAATCAAAAGTTAACTCAATCAAAAGTTAACTCAATCAAAAGTTGACTCAATCAAAAGTTGACTCAATCAAAAGTTGACACAATCAAAAGTTGACTAAATCAAAAGTTGACTTTATTGCTGACATTATTAAACAAGTTTGTTTTGGACTATTTTCTCATTCCTTGGTTGAAAAGGACTTGAAGTACTGCAACAAAATCATTGGGCCCAACAAAGAGTCATGTTTTTTTAGGCATCTTTCTATAATCTGTAAATTCTGTATGTTATTAATTGTTTATACCCAGTGGGTAGCTGTGATACAAAAACCCTGTCGAAATCTCTAGTTCCTGTAATCAATAAATCTATTTATTAATATATTTACACAGTAATTTATGTGTTGCAGTAATTATTATAGTTATAATGAGAAACAAATGTTTAAACATATTCTGGTTCTACCTTCATGCAAGGTGTCGTGAAACTGGGTCTAGCATGAAATCTTTATTCAGGGATTATAAGCTTTATTCCGTATAATTCCTGAATGAGGTTTTTACTCTTGACTAACTCTACCTTCCTTTCATGAAGGTAACATCCACATTTCATTAAGACAAATCATTACCTTTTTTTTTATTACCTTCTAACCTCAGGTCATATTCCAGAACAGATAGCTGGTGGATTACCAGAGGACAGTTACAGAGAATTACACAGTGTAATGGTTGATGGTGGTGATAGATATGGAGTGTCTGCCATTGCATTTGACCAGTATGAAGAACTCTATTGGGTCGGAAATCAAGGGGTAAGTCACAAATTATAATAGAGGGCTATAGCAGCTAAAATGTGTACAAATCATATTTTCCGTCTACTGACCCATCCACACTAAATACCCGATCTCTCTAACATATTTTCTTCTAAATCATTGTACAACTTCTAGGAATGTTGACAAGTTTATAATAAGACTGCAAGAATGGATTTGAAGATTCTAATCTAAATGATACTCTAATTGGAACTGCGTGATTGGAGTTATGTTAATGTTTGTACTTGAGTAAGAAATAACCATCATATCATTGTATAGGATAAAGGAGGACAACTATGTGTACATTATTTGATTTTTGAATAAGAAAGAGGTGTCAGTTTGAAATTAATATTCTAAAATGATTAGGGTGTAAAAGCAAACACAATAAAATACAATGCTAATTTGCAGGTTTATCATTGTCTTTTGTTATTCAGCCTTACGGTATGTAACATAATAGGTACGAGTTCCAGAAATTAGTTTCAATGGACATTTCGGTCAACGGATTCTCCAAGTCATTCATAGAGAGTAGGGCAGTGGCATTTATTTTTGAAAAATGAAGTTGTTACTAGATAAATATCATTTTTATAACATCTTCATTTTCTTTACCCACAGGGCCATGTTACATCGTACTATGGTCAACAGATGCAAAAGTACACATCATTCCAGGTACATGCGACCAATGAGATACGTCAGATCACAACCTTTGACGCTGGTGTTCTGTCCCTGACAAGTAATAGTCTCCGATGTAATGCCAGGCAAGGCGTCAGAATATTTGACTATAAGTAAGTGAGAAATTGTAAAGAAGTTTATATCAAGCCATGGTGCTACAAATGAAAATATATAACATCCAAATCTGAAGAAGAAAAAATTCAGCTTGAGATGCAAACCCATGATTTTGTTATTACTAAAAAGATGCAAACTTATTTTACAATTTCCTGTTGTAGCAGGATGAAGGTCTTCCCAATCGTGTTATTTTGTAGTCAATTTAACGGTCTATATTCTATAGTCTATGTCTTTAAATAAGTGCAAAAGGTTATACAAAACAATTCCGGGTAATAGAAATGACATCATAGGTTAATTAATTTCCAGATGTTTCTAATATTTGTTTGAAGAAGTACGTTTCATATGATAATCCCATTCAATCAGGTTCCAAGGATTTAAACTGACCTGGAAAGGTAAATCATACTCTGTCTCCCATGACCTCCTTACATACATACTGTACATACATCTATAGTTGAGTACAACCCATGTGAGGACCCGTATTAAAACGTGTGTAAAAAAGTATAGAAGTTACAGTCAATCTGAGGACATTTTTTTTTTTTTACCATACATGTAGGGACAAATGTATGATATGTGTATTGACGCCCAATAGAGGACATGGCCATATACCCTTAGGGGGGTAAGGACCCAACTTCTATACGTTTTTATGCAGGAAAAAAGAGAGGACTTCAAAAAAGGTCCTCACATTTTTTTTTGTCCTCGGATTTACTGTAACTTCTATACTTTTGTCCTCGGATTTGCGGGTTCAACACTACATACATACATAATCTTTATTTATTTACGATACACAGGTCAACATAAAATTGCTGTTTTTTATCGAGGCCATGATAAAGTTGATACAACATGTAACATAATACACCTAAAATAACATAATAAAACATATTTCTTGAATCTAATCTATTACAGCATATAATAAAACAAAATAAAAAAAATTGAATATTTTGAATATGGGTAATGACCATTGACTCATTCGTTTAAGATGGTTGATAAATATACTAAGATTGGAGACTTGGAATATTTTGGTCAAGTTCAGTTTGTTCCATTCAATGGCACCTCTATAAGAAAAACTGTGATATTGCAAGAGCCCTAGGCAAACAATATTATTCTAACAGCATGAATACAAATTCCCCAATGTGATAGAGCTAATATTATTTCCCTTTTTTACAGGGGAGACGATGTGCGTGACATGCAATGCATGCTGGTCTACAATCAGACCAACCTTCTCATGGGAGGTCACCATACCAAGATGCTAGAGCTTGACCTCTCCACCGGAGAGGGGAAAGGAGAGTATGAGGTTGAGAATCCTGGTCTGGCCATATTGAGGGTGGACAATAGATTCTTGTACTGTGGTGATACCAGTGGAAAGGTGAGTAGAATGACAAAGTTACAGGAGACAGTACTTATTAAATACTGGGGAGACAGATCAATCGCTGTTGCAGCTCCTCATCCCTGGAATATACTAATCAATATAAGAACTGCAAAAAGTGTAATTTAAATCACTTGAAAACACACCTTATGTCAGAGACATTTTGTATTAGTGTACCATGAAGGTTCATTTCTTTTGTCTTAGGAAAGTGTTGCTTTTTTTGGTTGCTTTTTTATTTACAGTTTTCGATTTCTATTTATTTTGTTCTTAATGTTGCATGCCTTAAGCGCTCTTAATTGAGTGGATATGTGCCTTGTCGTTATAATACTATCAACATCAGTATTTTGTAAGGTGATTATTAATTTTTGAACCATTAAAACAATGAAAGCCTTAACTGGATCTCACGGTGCTTTGCATCTCACAGTACTTTGCGTCAAAAACATGCCTAGCCCCATTACTCTTACTATGACATGTTTATCATCCCCTCACAGGTTCGATTGCGAGATCCAAACACGATGAAAGTAGAACACACATTAGATGCTCACTCCTCAACTCTGTCAGACTTTGATGTGCATGGCAACCAGCTGGTCACATGTGGTTTTGGGGAAAGGTAGGTTGACTAAAGGAATTTGAAGGAATTCAGGCAATTGTGTAATATGATTCAACATTCCCTTAGAAAATTGCTCTTAGTACAATGTAGATCTGCATGGCTTGGGTAAAATCTAGTGTAATCTGTTTAGACTTAACATAAAAAGGTGTTTTAACTTGATTCATTTCTGTCATTTATGCCCATTCTTCTGTTTTTAATTGATTTGATATACTTTTGCTGGACAGGTTAGGAAATATGACAGTAGATCGCTACTTGATGGTTTATGATCTGCGTACCATGCGTCCTATGAATCCACTACACATTCCAATAGCTCCTATGTATCTGCGATATGTCCCTAGCTATTCCAACAGGATCATCGTAGTTAGTCAGGTAAGTGTTTCTATATATTTTACATTATTATTTTACCCACATCTTAGACGACAAAAAAAACCACCTCTGTTCTACGGGCCAATGGTTCATCTTTAACAGTCTCATTCTGTAATGTTACAATACACATTTAACAATTATAGGTCAATAAATGCGTATGTGTTGTTTCGAGAGAAATTAGACAAATCAATGCACGCGCGCTGATGTTGATGTGTGAATAATGGCACGACCCCGAAGGGGAGTGCTATTGTGAGCATATCAACATTTGCGCAAGTGCATTGATTTTTCTAATTTTTCGAGAAACAAAACATACGCATGCATTGACCTAATTCATACACGACACTATATACAAATAAAAATTCACAATTTAAGCATAATTTTGATCTATGTAAAACGACTAAAAACACTTTAACAAGTTTGCTAACACCCGCAGTGAAAATCGGCGAACCCGCGAATCTTGAACAACGAATCAAAACAAAACGCGCACTGCGTGATTTGAACGGCGCACACGCGGAGTGCAGTGGACACTTTCAATGCACTCAGCGTATTTGTAATTCCTGCTTCCTGATTGGTTCAACACTACATAGAGTGTATGAATAAAGATTACTTCACCAGATTTAAGCACCAACAAACTATTCACTATGGTATTAAAGCGATGGATGCCCTTGAAAACGTTTTCTTTTCCCTTCTATTGCTATAGCTGTGACATTACTTAGTTAGTCCTTGGGGAACTACAATATATTTAGGATAGGTGTATGTAATCTATAAAATCAGCCGTATTTGCAAGTATTTAGATCGTAAATCCACAGAGCGACTCGTCCACGCCTTCGTCTCATCTCATCTGGACTGCAACAACTCTCTTTTGTATGGCCTATCAAACAACCTTCTGTCATCTCTTCAAAGAGTTCAAAATTCTGCCGCTCGTCTTATTACATATACTAAACGCCACGAACATATCACACCCATTCTACGTGACCTCCACTGACTTACTGTCAAGGACAGAATACGCTTCAAGGTTCTCCTTTTAACCTTTAAGGCAGTAAATGGACTTTCTCCTACCTACATCCGCAATCTCATATCCTTCACCACTCACAGACCTCTTCGCTCTTCAAACCAACTCGCATTAAAACCAGGACCTCGGGTCAAAACATCATCCTATGGCGACCGTGCCTTTGCAGTTGCTGCACCCAAACTCTGGAACAATATCCCTGTCAATATCCGTTCAGCTGAGTCAAATAATCAATTTAAATCCAAACTCAAAACATTCATGTTCAAGTAATTGTATTGCATTGTTGTATTTATGTCAATTTGGTTGTTGTTTATAGTGTATATGTTGTGCATGTTGTATTGTATAGCGCTTAGAAACCTTTGTATTTTGCGCTTTATAAATGTTGTTTATTATTATTATTATTATGTAACTTTGTAAGGCTGTAATCTACTGCTGCTGAAAATACTGATCTTGTCATTACTAACAGGTTATCAGACATGACATTCGAGAACCACCTTGTAATATTGTAATTCCCCTCATACCTTGCCTGTGTACGGAAGTCCTTATTTGAGAACATGACACTGGTGTCTATACTCCTAGTCCCACATCCTTCAATAAAGGATACAACTATATCAATTCTGTTTATTGTTGTGATTTCAGACTGGTCAGTTTCAGCTTTTGGATCCTGGCGGACTAATCACACCAGAGAATATGATTTTGTATGACACCAATATGATGGGTGATTGTATGCTATCATTAGAGGTGTCTAAGAATTACCATGTTATTGGATTTGGAGACTCGGGAGGTGAGTGTGATGGTTTGATTGTGTATGACACCAATACGATGGTTGATTGTATGCTATCATTAGAGGTGTCAAAGAACTACCATGTTATTGGATTTGGAGACTCAGGAGGTGAGTGTGATGGTTTGATTTTGTATGACACCAATATGATGGGTGATTGTATGCTTTCATTAGAGGTGTCAAAGAACTACCATGTTATTGGATTTGGAGACTCGGGAGGTGAGTGTGATGGTAGGATTTTGTATGACACCAATATGATGGGTGATTGTATGCTTTCATTAGAGGTGTCAAAGAACTACCATGTTATTGGATTTGGAGACTCGGGAGGTGAGTGTGATGGTTTGATTGTGTATGACACCAATATGATGGGTGATTGTATGCTATCATTAGAGGTGTCAAAGAACTACCATGTTATTGGATTTGGAGACTCAGGAGGTGAGTGTGATGGTTTGATTTTGTATGACACCAATATGATGGGTGATTGTATGCTATCATTAGAGGTGTCAAAGAACTACCATGTTATTGGATTTGGAGACTCAGGAGGTGAGTGTGATGGTAAGATGTTGTATGACACAAATATGATGGGTGATTGTATGCTATCATTAGAGGTGTCAAAGAACTACCATGTTATTGGATTTGGAGACTCAGGAGGTGGGTGTGATGGTTTGATTTTGTATGACACAAATATGATGGGTGATGCTATCATTAGAGGTGTCAAAGAACTACCATGTTATTGGCTTTGGAGACTCAGGAGGTGAGTGTGATGGTAAGATGTTGTATGACACCAATATGATGGGTGATTGAGTGTATGCTATCATTAGAGGTGTCAAAGAACTACCATGTTATTGGATTTGGAGACTCGGGAGGTGAGTGTGATGGTTTGATTTTGTATGACACCAATATGATGGGTGATTGTATGCTATCATTAGAGGTATCAAAGAACTACCATGTTATTGGATTTGGAGACTCGGGAGGTAAGTGTGATGGTTTGATTTTGTATGACACCAATATGATGGGTGATTGTATGCTATCATTAGAGGTGACAAAGAACTACCATGTTATTGGATTTCAAGACTCAGGAGGTGAGTGTGATGGTAAGATGTTGTATGACACCAATATGATGGGTGATTGTATGCTATCATTAGAGGTGTCAAAGAACCACCATGTTATTGGATTTGGAGACTCGGGAGGTGAGTGTGATGGTTTGATTTTGTATGACACCAATATGATAGGTGATTGAGTGTATGCTATCATTAAAGGTGTCAAAGAACTACCATGTTATTGGATTTGGAGACTCAGGAGGTGAGTGTGATGGTAAGATGTTGTATGACACCAATATGATGGGTGATTGTATGCTATCATTAGAGGTGTCAAAGAATTACCATGTTATTGGATTTGGATACTCGGGAGGTGAGTGTGATGGTAAGATGTTGTATGACACCAATATGATGGGTGATTGTATGCTATCATTAGAGGTGTCAAAGAACCACCATGTTATTGGATTTGGAGACTCGGGAGGGGAGTGTGATGGTAAGATGTTGTATGACACCAATATGATGGGTGATTGAGTGTATGCTATCATTAGAGGTGACAAAGAACTACCATGTTATTGGATTTGGAGACTCAGGAGGTGAGTGTGGTGGTAGGATTTTGTATGACACCAATATGATGGGTCATAGTATGCTATCATTCAAGGTGGCAAAGAACTACCATGTTATTGGATTTGGAGATTCTGGCAGTAAACGTGGTGCTCAGAATAATATTTCAGGGAGAATTTTTTTAATTTTTTCCATTGTAGTTTTGGAGTAAGAATATCTCCCTTAATACAATTGGATTTGTTTAGCAAAAGAAAATCATAGTTTCAAAGAGTATCCACAACTATGTGGCCTTGAGGCCTTAATATGGTCTGGCAACATGTAAATGTTAAAGGTGATTGGTTTTATAACATTTTTGTATACTCAAGTTTTCCCTTCTATTTTACATTGCAAACAGGTTATACACATGTATGGGCAGATACAACAGATGGGACATATAATGCTATGTCGAGAGAAACAGAATTTGCACATCCGGTAAGTAAGCTGTACTGGCATAGCCCGTAGTACAAACCCTGACATAGCCTTTACAGGGTGAGTCAAAAGAAGTTGTTCGGAAATTAATATTTGTTTAAAAAAAGATTAAACAAATTTATCAAACCAATTAAGCACGTATTCAAAGAGCATATTCTTCCGCTCATATGACAAAAAGAATCACTGAAAATTGACTATTGCTATCAAGAATTATGCCTGTTTCAATAAAATTTAAAAAAATTAGTAGCTGTCCACGAAATGCTAAATCCTATAAAAGTTTCAGTGTAAAGTCAGGAGCAAAGTTGACTCTTTCACAAAGAGTCATTAATAATCAAAAAAGATTTAAACCCGGGAGTTTCAAACACAAAGTAGGATGTTATGTATAATCCATTATCTCTCGATAACAAATAATTCAATACTAAAATATTCTCTTTTTGTCTGATTTTGTATTTCATATTATGAGGAATACATGTAAATCCGGGTGTAAATCAATTTCGCTCTGAAATAAGAATAAAGATTTTGATGTTTCTGTTCATTAAGAATTCCGTTAACAGCTCAAGAATTTCATTTTTTCAAGAAGAAAAAATTAGCCTTTGTATCAACGACTATTGTCTTTAATACTTTAATTAATCTGTGTGTTTAAATGTCCCAGGCATAAATTTCTTTTGAATTCGAATGAGTCTGTACTATTCACAAGCTCCTCAGTTAAACAGATCATTTCAAAGCAGTTAGCAGTCCCCAGACAGTTGCCAAACGAGGTCGTTTAATAACTAATAACACAGGCATAACTCTTTAAAAAGGGGGCAATTTCAGTAATTATCTTTTTAAGATGAGTGAAATAATATGTTCTATGAATACCTGGTTTATGGTCTGAATATCCTGGATATAAATACCTTTTCAATTTGAATGAATCTGTACTTTTTGCTCCTCACTTAGACGGATAATTTCAAAGGATTTACCATTTCGTGGACAGCTACTAAAATGGGTTAATTTATTAAAACAGGCATAACTCGTGATTGCAAGGATACATTTCTGTGATGCTTTTTTTCATATGAGCGGAAGGATGTGCTCTTTGAATACGTTTCTCATTGGTTTGTAAAATTTGTTTGATCTTTTCGGGAATATTTTTTTATTCCCGTACAACTTCTTTTGACTCATCCTGTTGTACAAACCCCTCAGAACATGCGAGATGGGGTTGAGATTCTCAATATTGTGCTAGAGGATCAGTGATATGCACATCTTGAGTGTTTAAAATGGAGAACTTATGTTTTGACAGTTTTGTCATTCATTTGGCAATTTGAGATAAAAAATAATATTTTACTCACATCTTTACCATAATCATTAAAAAAGATAAAAGGTATGTTTTTAGATGGATTGCTGGTGTTTGAACAATCAAGTACATTTTAAAGGACTAAACACACTCACCGTCTCTAATAGGACAGAAGTTTACTAGATATATCTTAATTTTCTTTCACATTTATAAAACTTATCACAATTCCTTGACCTTTGACCTTACAGGTGGAGCATTTGACCCCTATTGATATTCGTGATGAGTTGACCCCATTCTCTACCATACCGATGCCATACACTGAGGATAAACTACTATCAGATTGGCCTCAGAAGTTATGTCAGCCAGTACACAGGTATGTTCTCAAAAGTGATCCCAATGTTGTTCCCATTTCATCTCAAAATGGTCATTGTCCTTACATGTCTCAATAAGCACTGTTGTATTTAAAATTACATTCCAGAATTGTAATTAACTAATCTATAGAGATAAGCTAACACTGCTATCATGCAGGAAAGTGTAAAATGTAGATTAATTTATGAGCAAGAAGCGCTATCTATCTATAGAATATTTGGCAGAACAAGTTTACTTGTTATCGCACTAAGGTCCCAGAAACCTAGGGACATGAGTTGTGTACAGTTTACAGACCCAGGATGATCCCCTACTCTTTACGATGAGGTCTAAGACTATTTTAACGTGTTCAGGGTGAGCGTCTGAATACACGGGACCAACGGCTTTATGTGACTCTCCGAACCACGTCGCACTGACAATTACTGTATAGACCTGCACGTTGTACACAGTGAATGGGGTAGAGGAGAAATTCTACAATTAAATCTGATTATCAGCTTAAACCACGGAAAGAGAATCTGATAAACTAACCACACTGAATTAAGATGTGATTGTAGAATTTTCGACCTAGATGGGAACTTTTTGGGTATTAAGCAAGGAGGAGACTTGAACCCACGATTCTGTGCTTTTTGATGGAATCCCGACCGACAGTACAGCGCGCCTAACCGCTCGGCCACCTCTACCGCTCTACCGCTATGAGAATGTATATCATCACAAAGAAACTTGACAGTCAAGGGCCATTGAAGTATTGTCCAAACAAATTTTAGAAAATGAATTGATTGTAGGAATTGAACTCAGAATGAAGAAAGAAATATGTTAATAATTGCTGTTCCAATGATCAGCTCCGGACACATTGGCTGAAATTGAGTGGAGATTCAACAACTAATGAGTGATGGAAACGCCTTGATCCAATATGTTGCCAACATTTCCTCTATTCTGTTGATGGACGATCATTGATTATGATGATGATGATCTAACATTATTGTGTGTGTAATATTTCCTCTTTTAGACAACCACCTCCCATCGACCCAGAAATTCTACGCTCTATGAGGATAGTGCAATTCATCGGCTATGCCCCGAATCCCGGGAATTTGAAGCGTAACCAAGTAGCATACCAAGAAGTGGATTCATCCATCAGCAAGAATCGGGAGGAAGAAGTTCCAGAATCCCCCAGTGGCAGAGGTATTTGTTACTTGTTGATGTTGTCTAATACTTATAATGATGTCAAGGAATATGGGTTTTGATGACAATTATTCAGTATTCAGTAATTTAATTGAATATTTCTGATGTAGCATAGAACATGGCAGTTTTTTCACATTATCAAACAAAAAATAAGTATACCCAGGTCATTTGCTTGAATGGCCCTATTTAAAAAAGTGCCAAAATGTGATTTAAAAATCACATTTTTGGCACTTTTTGGTCAACATTTCAAAAACTAAACATTTGTATGTCAAAACTAAAAGAAATCCCTATGGAATTGTCTTTAGATTATTTAGGTGCAATTTCAGCATTTTTTACCAAAACTTAGTTTGCTACATTTGACGCAAATGTTAACCAAAAAGAAAATTGATACCATAAATGGATTCTCCGACTCATTTCCTTTCCAAAAATGTACACTTTCATATACATCACATCAATAGTTCAAAAGTTACAGAACTTGATAAATTTCATGTTTTTAGGGTTGACAGCCCCTTAACTGTCATATTGTGTATTGTAGATCAGATGCATTGTTTCCTTTTTTCAAATAAGTCTTTCATTTTTCAGTTACTTAATAATGTAGTTGTCATTATTTATTTGAACAGATGTGAACCCTAGCATGTACAAGATGCCGAAGAAGTATCGCAAAGTGGAGATTAAGTACTCTAAGCTTGGAGTGGACGACTTTGATTTCAGACATTATAATGTGACTAACTTTGCAGGATTGGAACCACATATTCCAAATGCTTACTGCAATTCTATGTTACAGGTCAGTATTGGTCAGAGGTCAAAGTTTATTTGAACCTGTTTGAGTTCATGCAGGATTTACAATGTAACTAACTTTAAAGGATTTGAACGAAAGTCAAAATACATGTTGCTGTTCTAGACAATTTTGAGTGGAGGTTATAAGGGGATCATAGATCAAAGGTTATTTATTGAGTGCATGCAAGCATTGTCATCAGATTATAGTTTCAGTCAGTTTCGTCCCTGCTAACAGCATCAAATTAATACAGAAGAGTTTGGACGTAGAAAAGGTCAACATGACGGACTGTGAATCGTGTGCGTGACGCCTGCATATGCCAAAATAGCGCACGTAAGCTTGTATTTTGAAAACTGATGAAACTATAGCTCATTGAGCACTGCATTTCCGTTACAGGTTATAGAGATCCAAGGGCAAAGGTTATTATTTTGATTTTAGACAATATATTTTGATAAATGTGAGAATTGTATACATTTGAATAAGATATTGTTATCCATTTATGTTAACCTTATAACCCATACTGATTTTGACATTTGTAGGTGCTGTATTTCGTTGAACCACTTCGCTGTTGTCTGGAGAGCCATATGTGTAGTAAGGAGTTCTGTCTTGCGTGTGAGATGGGTTTGTTGTTCCATATGCTGGACCAATCCAAAGGCCAGACATGTCAGGTAAGCTGCAATTGCAAGCTTTGAGCAGATTCAATAACAGTTAATTGATAGGAACAAGAAGTAATAGAAAATTAATAGGAACAAGAACAAGAAATTTACATAAGTTTGATAAGTGCCACTTTCACTTTAGGCCAAACTTATTAAATATTTTGTCTCAAAGCTCCCGCGCGTGTTAGTAAAATCGCCCACGTTATTGTTTTTGTTTTTGTTTGTTTTTTTCCCCGTTTTTTTTCTCTTTTTTTTCGTTAATAAATAAAAACAAACACAAAGTTAAATTTTCCTTTGTAGATGTGACTTTTATTTGTCTGCCATTTCATATCTTCATTTGTCTGATGGTTTAAGATGAAACCCTGGTCTTGAGTAGACTGGTATTGCCACAATATCGTATTTTACTCTTGTCATCCTCCAGTCTGGAGAAATATAAAAATTAAAAGAAAACCAAGAAAAAAAACCGTATCCCGCATTTAGTTTTCAACTTTGGGAGAGCTTTGAGACAAACTATTTCATTATTTTGGCCTTAAAATATGATAGCTGCCGTTTTACAAAGTAGCTAGAGTCTAGGTACAAAGACACATTATATTTTCACCCTTACCGACCCAAGCTTCGCGTTTTTGCGCGTCTGCGTGTCTGGGATGCAATATATTTAAATCAAGGCTTGATTGAAAACATGCAAAAACAACAGAAAATATGTTATGCGATCAAGCGAAATGAGTCTGAAGTCAAAAATATCACAGTTTTAGTTTTCTACATGTTTTCATAGGGTATTTGCAATAGAATATCCTAATTTACACGGACACTTAATTCCAAAGATATTAGTAATTGAACGGTATTCAAAACAATAGAAAAGCAAAATATTACTACCCTTTGTTTGGTTATATCTCAAAATCAATATTTACGAGTTTCCCCGACTCATTTTGCTTGATCACATCACATTATATCGGTATGCTAGCTTATATTTCCATGTCTGGTGGAGCATACATAAAGTTATTAGTGGAGATTTGAATTGTTCATTCCAAAATAAATCATTTTAACCCTAACCCTGGCAATGTGGTTTTGAGAATAAAACTATCAGGAGAAAAACTGATCAAAACTAAATGTGTCAGTCCCACTCCTATGTAAGTGAGCAAGCAAGGGGTTGACTTTGAAAATCATAAGATTGTCTCCATTTGATAGCCCACCTGATTGTGCCAGCACCTAGTAAGCATTCAATGCTGTTAGAGTTAAGACGGATATATTTTGATATTATTTAATTTAAAATGTTATTCATTATCTTGAAAACAACCTACTGTCATTCATAATCATTCCATCTTCTTTCCCAAACAGGGTAGCAATTTCTTACGAGCCTTTCGAACAATCCCTGAAGTATCCGCTCTAGGACTTTTGTTAGGCGATGCAGAGGAATCGGCAGGCAAAGCTAACTTTCCACGACTCATCCAGAGCTGGAACAGATTTGTGCTCAATCAGCTTCTACAGGTCAGTGTACAGCAATGTATTTGACAGGAAATGTGCTCCTAGAAGACCAAACATATCAAACTCTTTTAATTTTAATTTTCTTTTTAATTTTTAATTTTCTTTTAAATTTTAAGATTTTAAGATTTTAAAACATTTACATTTTTTTAATTGTGCTTTTCTTTTGTTAAAAAAAGAATATTGATGAAAATCTCTCAATTTTGAATATTGTTGAAAATTGTGAAAAAGTAACACATTTTCAAAAAGACTTAGTGCCTAAATCCATAGAAAAATGACGGGGTCGTTACCTTAATACCAATTAGGTGAAAATAGTGAGCCATGTGTTTATCCGCATGCAAACAAAATGTTTGTTATACTAATCTTTACATTGACCAATTATGTTTGTGTTGGGCCTTTTCTTGTTGAGTCCAAAGGAAATTGATATCCTGTTTCATGGAATCCACTTAACTCCAAACAATTTCCCAAACCCCTGTTGCCTATTTCAACGCAAGTTTGGTATGGTCTACTTTTTGCCATCAAACTTGAAATGTTGATATCAGAATAGTGTGCATAATTGTTCTCATTACCCCCCGCAAATTAAGCCTGAAAAAAGTAGTGAGTTCTCCCAAAGTATAGTAATTTAACTCAAATTTTGAAATAAGACTGATGTAGCTTAATGTAATGTAGAATATAAAGCATCATTTGAACCACACACCTTTGACTAAATACTATTGCTAAATATTTGCAAATCATATAGGACACTGAAGAGAAAACAGAGGATGAGGTCCTGACCTCAGCTACATCCACCGTGGTTCATGACCTCTTTGAAGCCAATGTTATCAACAGCAGTAAATGTCGCTGTAGCAAGGACAAAGTGAGAGAATCCTCTACCATGCTTGTCACACTCGCCTACCCGGAATATTATAAACCTAGTAAGTCAATACAAAGTTTGGGGGTTATTTTGTTTTACAACTTTATTGATTTATTTGAGTTTGATTGTATATTAAAAAAGTTTTCCCATACCTTTCAACTAATATCAATAAGAATCATCTTGTTTAATTTTGACTGTGATATTTGTGACCATCCACCACAAGCCGAGTGTAAAGTCACCACAGCCTATTCCGAGATATGGCTTAGAAAATGCAATAAAAACAAAGGCTTTTCAAGAGGATTATTGATTATTTAAATGTCTATTTACTAATCAAGAACTATATATGACACAATATTATTAAAGCATATTTTATGTAGACTTTAACTTAATCAAAATCTCAATTTTGAGAATGTTGACTCTGCACTGGTTTTGTCATAGACAGTCCCATTTTGTCAGTTGTATTACATAGTGACATATGGTGGGTGGTATTACATAGTGACGTATCGTCAGTGGTATTACGTAGGGTAAACTTTGGTCGTTTTTGTGATATAAAACCTCTTGTTTTGAAATATAATTTTCTTATTATTTACAAAGTAACCAAAGCCAAAAAATGATCAGTTAGTTGGTAATCAACAAATTGATTTGATGAACCAAAAAGCTTATAAATTTATGAAAACCATGTTTAACATAGTGATGTCCATACTATACATCACTGTGGCAATTGTTTTCAGACTGGATAAATTGCATCTTTTGAAGGAAAATTTCAGGTTATGCTAATTTCATCATTGTTTTAATATAGACTGTCAAACATGATTTCCAAGGAGAATCTCAAAAAGATCTTTGGGTCACAAAAAAGTGTTCAATGTGATCAATTTTGTATTCCCAATGTCAACAGATACACTTCAGACCATCTACTACCAAGGGCCATGAATGTCATCAAAACAAGTATTGTATTGACCCAATAAATATGGCAATATTCAGTAAAAAATTGGCTTTTCAAAAAAATGATTTTCACTACCCAGATGAGCAACAATGCATTTGCAATATATATATAATTTTAAAATTCAATTTTAAGAGTTTTTCTGTTCAATATCTCAAAAAAGGGAATAGACCAAATTTGCATCGCATTTGTGGTGGATGGGTGGTCACATTTTGCTATGGTATACCACAATTCTATACAAAGTTTACCTGTTTGCCATTTTTTTTAAATAAAGAGAACAACACATTTTACCTACTTTATTTACAGCCACCAATAACCCTGCCAAAGAACAGCCCTTTTCCTCTGTGCTGCAGAGCAGTATGGGATTGGAGCAGTCTACGCAAGCCTGGTGTGATGACTGTAATAAATATCAACCTACGGTAATGCCATTATATAGATTGGACATTATGTCTTAGCTATTTGTACTCTCACTCAGTGTGTCCAATACAGATCTTACACTTAATGAGCTGCCTTGGGGCTTTGGTTAAAGACAGGCAGTCCCAATCCCAAGGGGGCACTCAGCATAATGACAGGTGCACATCCATTCATCATCTCCTCTCAACCATTTTCTTCTCCTTCTCCTAGTAAATATCATTGCTAATCAGTTATAATTAAGGGGATCATGACCATTTACATATGTTATATGCTGCTGTTGTGTTCAATAAATAGTGAGGGGATCGTGCCCATAAAAGCAAGTCAAGTCATTAACTGGAGTCATCACAACACTCCTTCTCTGAAACCTTTAAAGAGCTATTTAAAGTTATTCACCAACTTTAAAGAGCAAGTCTTGCATAACGTTTGTCATTTTATTCATTGTGGTAATTTGTATTTGTTTCACTGCTACAGGTTCAGAGTCGTGCATACAAGCGTGTACCTGATGTGTTGGTTATCAACTGTAACATGGAAACCAACTCAGATGTAACATTCTGGAAGGCTCAAGAAGCGGTAGGTGACTTGTAGACTGGGTCCCCGCGTCCCTCTATATGGCCGCCATCTTTAAAAATGGCTGACCAAAAAGAGGGACTGGGAAAATAGTATGTCCAAAAAGTGTGTGGTTTTGTCGTGGAATTCCACAACAACTTTGCATATATGAATGCAAACCAGTACCGAGCATGCGCATTTCTACACAGCAACAACAGAAATACCACCCGATTGGTCCAATTCAAAGGCAGTGCATCGAACGATCGTCACGCTGCCCAACGGGGAGACAAATCGTGCGCGCTATCGCATCATGTGGTGTACAACGCAGTGTGAAACTATCGGCGCACTGTGGCGTGACTGGTGCGTGAATAGCTCATGTATATTCAGCAGTTTATCAGCGCACACTTTTGGAACTTTTTTTGTCCAGTCTTCTCATTTGAGCACCCTCGCAGGGGCCGTGTGTAAAATAGGGAAGACAAGAGGATCCAGTCTAAGGTGATTTGTACGAATCTGGTCCATGCGTGTATGCAATGCTCCCTCTCAAACATGCATGCACGGTACTTTGAAGTGAAAGCAGAACACACATCAAAAGGCAATCGGCAGTGAAAATGTCCACTTCCACAACATAAGAATAAATGTGACCAGTCGCGTCAAAAAGGACATGTTGTCGGCAAACACAGTTTTGAGATAGAGGCCAATTTATTTGGTTAATTATAAAGAAAATAATAGACAAAAACATGCTTCTTCAAATCATATCTTGTGATTACAAAGTCTGATTACCTTCAACATGGTATCATTTGAAAGCTTAAAATGTGCTCTTTCAAGCCATACCAATAACTCAGATTTGACTTTGGTCTCCAACATGTCCATTTTGATGTGACGGGTCACACATGTTATGTATTATTTGGTTAGGCACAAGAAGGTCTTACCTAAAACTTTTGGCTGCATAAAGTTTTTGTTTAATTATAATAAATATATATATAGATACCCACATTTTAAGGTATGGTACAAGTATGGATTCAACATATATTTGTGATGCAACACATCAAAAGGGGGGACTTTGCGTCGGTGTGCTTTTCAAGATATAGACGAAAACAGATAGAAAAAAACAAAGAAAATGATAAAAATTTAGGAGTCTTTTACACTTGTAAAATCTGAATGCCTACAGGCCGAGTCAAAAATACTGCAATAGTGGAAAGAAGCCATCTTGTTTTTAAAAGCAAGTTGATGTTTGACATTTGTTAAACGTTATAAGAATAACATATTTGTAACTAATTTTGTGTGAAAAAGTGAGGTCAATCGCGTTTTTCGTTTGCCTTTGGTGAACCCTTTTACCCATATCCCCATTTCACATGCTTGTCCACGAGACACTAAAAACATGCATAATATTGCAAAATGCGTCTCTCATTAGAATTTGAAAATTTGAGTGAATTTGTGACGTAATCGGAATTTAATGCATCATTTCTTGTTTACATGGGAGATAAAATAATCAATTTACATAATTCATGCTACGAATTGCTTATAATGTTCTAAATTTGAGTAAAAATGAAATTATTCAATTTTTTTGTTGGTGGGATATTCAAATGTGAACATGAAATATGTGCAATTTCAATTGAAAATCACTATGCTCGTGGACAAACAAGTAAATTGGGTTGTGCAGCAAAAAGGTTCACCAAATACAAACGAAAAATGCGATTGACTTCATTTTTTCACATAAAGTTAGGAACAAACATCATTCTTGCAATGTTTAAAAAGTTTTAAACTTCAACTTGGTTTTGAAAACAAGATGGCTTCTTTACACTATTGCAGTTTTTTTGACTCACCCTGTCTATCAATTTGGGTAAATGTGGTACCATTTTAAAGCTTGAAAAAAGCTCTAAGAGTAGAAATAATAAACTCATAACCAACTTCACCTGCAAAGTCCCCCCCCCCCTCTTTTGATGTGCTGCATCACATTTGTTTATACTATAATAAGACATTCAAAACTATAGTCAACATGAGAAATTTGAGCCGTAAAACAGCTTTACCTGCAAAATATGACCTTTTTCACTGAAATAATGATTTGATGTAGGGTTTCATGATCATAAATAAAACAAAGCTCTGGATAAAAGAAATGTCATGATTTTTGGTTACGGTTTGTTAACATTGGCATTGGCTAAGCACCGGGATTTTGTGCAATTTCAAACTGCAAAATGCGCGACCGTATTTCCCCAAATGCGCTAGAAAAAAAGACAAAATGCCCGATTTTGCGCATTCCATTGTTTTGCCGTTTGTCGACCCCGGGACCCAAAAAAGTAGCTATAAACACGAACTTTTGAACTAATACTTTTTGAGTCGGGTGTCAACATAATCTTGCAAGTGTAAGCTTACTTCGAATTTGGTAATAGAATATTGAATATCCTCAGTCTTGTACAACTCTCAACCATCGTCCATGTTTTCACCTCATCTACAATGTTTCTGTCGTGACCGTAGTCATCGTTGAATGCATACAGCGTCAATACAGTATTTATATGGCCAATTTTCAAGAGAGACTAAACATGTGCGTATTGCATTGGGTTTTTTCCAACTCGCTATTTTTCGCCTCTAATTCAACAGACTAATAGTGACGCTTGATCGTTTGTTAAACACGATGTTGCGTCGATTATAATAGGGGTAAAGCAGATTTTTTTTTTTGTACAAGGGCAAAGGTTGAATACATTATGATAATTGCAATTATTTCGTCTCTACGAAATATCCAGTTCATCGCTTTCATTGTTCATTATAATATGTGATGCGATCTGTGCAAACCCGCCACATGTCGGGATTTTTCATATTGGAGATATTTATATCATAATAAAGCTGAATCTGTGCTGATTACAGAACTGTTTCGATCATTTTTCTACAATCACTACAACAAAAGTTATGAGTGAATGATGATTGTGATGTCATAAAACGCTACAAAACACGAAATCATGAAAACAGGCCATAAAAGATACATAGTTCAATAGAATAACATTATAAGGCTACTTAGAAAAATGACTTAAGTAAGTTTTTGAAGGCGAAATTTCATAAAGGTGATGACACAAAGTAATAGAAATTAATTTTCTAAACAAAATCTTATAAAAAAAAAATTAAAAAAGTTTTTTTATTTTAATTTTTTTATTTTTAATTTGACCCATAATCCCTATTTCACATTTTGCGACATCCGACGGGTTTTCACAGATCGCATCACATATAAAAATGTAGATGAATCAGTTATTGTTATAGCTATGACCGCATGGGTAAATATCTTGACGGAAAACTTTGAGCCACAAAAAACACATTTATATAGTTGTCTTCATTGACGGCATTGACCGTGCTGCTCGCCCCAAGTCTTAGATATAAAGTAGGACATCTTCTATTGCACTCTTACTTTGATTGACGCTCTGTATAATAAGATTAATTGCCGACATAATCACTTGGTATAATCCGCCTTTTGACGAGTTGGCTAACTTCCCTGAACTTATATGTGATGTATGCCGCTAGTTACCTAAAGTATCGAACATGGTCTAATCAGCCTATTGACGAATTGGCTAAATTAACGGACTTCCCAGAACATTTATATGATGTGCGCCGCTAATTACCTGAAGAATAGAACATGGTCTAATCAAGCCTATTGACGAATTTATAAACAAATTCGGGGGAATATACCGACTTACCACATGTTGAATAGCCGTGCTTTTCAAGCCGATAGTAACAAGAATGACAATATCGAAATGTTCTTGATGATTTTTTGGGTAAAATGAACCTAGATTTATTTATTTTTACTTTTGAAATAATTAAAATATGCGCAATCGGAATCGAAACGCGCGATTGCGCAAAATCATGGTGCTTAGCATTGGCAATCAAAGTCTATATTATTATTCTAGTAATGTTACTGAAAAATAATTATTTCTTTATTTTTTGCTTACTGTCTATATTTTAAACTTTATTTTGCATCCTAGATTGTGACTATTCGCGAGGACAAAATCCTAAAAGGTCGTCAATCCGAGACGGCTGCTGCCGCTGTGAGTGGTATTAAACCATGTCGCTATGGCTCTGAGTGTACCAGAACAGATTGTAGGTTCAGACATATGGATGACCGAGATAAAAACCTGTAGTAAGTAATACATTCTTCTATTGAAACATTACGTGATGGTGATACAAAATAAAACCCTGTTTTACATGCCTGACTCACAGTAAATTTGATTTGTTCCCAATTGTTGAAATATTGTCAACAAAACTTGAACGATTTTAGCCAAATTTTGAAATTTGACAAAAGAATAATTAGAAATTCATTTTTCCCTCCAAAATATTTTATTTTGAAAGACTATGGACGTTGTAGATATGTCGGGGGGTTGACAAAATGTACAGTTTATAAATTTTCAGGTCGTTTTAAGGCATTTTTGGCCAAATGAATGCATATTTTCTGATTTTTTTTCCCCCCTTTTGCAATAGTTTTAAATAGTTGTGTGGAACTGACTGACATCTCTGTTTCTGTGGTAATAAAGTGTGACCAACATATTCTACTTCAAACATCCATCCACCTATAGAGCTAGGTACCCTGGAATTTATGCCTAGAAAAAATATTGAAATGTTATTGTTGTAATGAATTATTGAAATACTCTTATCGTATTTGTGTATATATAGTCAGGAAGAAGAGAACACTGCCTCATGGATCCCACTCGGTATTAGACTGAAACTAGAAGAGGATGGCCATCTTAAAGTATTGGAAGTCAGAGAAGGTGTAAGTAGAGAACTTATCATGCAACTTAAAGGCACACTTGGTTATTTGGCAAAAGGAAGTGCCCTCATTTAGACAAATAAGGTTTTGTGCTGTTTATAATGCTTTCCTATGTGATACCTCATAGCCCAAATGAAAGAGCCCAACGTTGAGTTGTATTGCAAATAAATGACTTTGGCACTGGAGTTTTGTTATTGCGCAATAGCCACAGACCAAATATCTGTATCTGTCGGGTACTGCAACAAACTCCACAAATGGGATATAAATCGTTGCAGGCGTGTTTGTAATTTAGCAAACTAAAAATAACTGAAATCAGTTAATTAAAATCAAAAGTAAATTAATTCAAATTCTATTTAAAATCAAATCAATGTAATATACTCTATACTCAGCTTGCCAATACCAATTAGGTCACTCTTCGGATTTAGGATCTTTCCTAAGGTTTTCCCGTATTTACAACGTTTTCAAACAAAAATAATCGATCATTGTTGATATCTTAGTGTATTCTATTGTTTTGAAGAGAATTTATAAATAGAAATCCTGTTACATTGACTGTATGTTTGAATAGAGACGTAACATGTGGAGATTTCCATAGATCGCTAATTCACAATATTAACACAAATTAACTGTAACACATATTAACTGTAACACATAAGGGGTTGTGTGAGTAAAAATTAATGATCAAGACTAAAAATTGGCTAAGCATGACTAAAAAAGGGGACCCGGGATCAATCCCAGGTCGCAGGGGTAAGATTCCAAGCACACAACTACAGGGTGTCCCAAAAGTCTATGCATGTTTTTGAAGAGTCATATCTCATAAAATATAAATCATATGGTATCAATTTAACCATATTTTGATGGACGAGATTTGGGAAATTAATTTGATACCAAACCCAGCCCTATTGGCGAACCCACAACATTATTAAACTGGTTGAAAGTTTTTGGCCGTGTGAGACCAAATACCACATATTGTTGCTAAAACAGGTGCGCATAAATTAACGGTATGAAAGCAACGTTGCGCATTAGTCACAGTTCACTGCTTACCTTGCAACATCAATGTTATTACCAAACTCGGTTACTCACAACATAAATAGACGTAGTAGACAACATTGCACAGCAAAAGTCTTCTTTCAAGATGGTTTACAGCATAGATAAGCGAATACAAATTGTATGGTTCTGCGCTGAAACAAATTCAGTTCAACTTACTCTACAAAAGTTCAGAAAACATTTTAAGTGAAATGGGCACCAGGAAGAATATCCATTCCTAAGTTGGTGGATACATTTTTGAACACAGGAACTGTGCATGATTTGTCTCGATGTGGTAGAAAAAAGACTGGTAGATCAACAAGTCACATTAATGTCATAAGACATGCAGTAGCCAAAAGTCCAATGAGATCTAGTAGCTGTGTGATGTGTGTGTTCACTTTTCTGTTACGTTATTCAATTTTTAGGTCTGCTTTTGCATTAGCACACGTCTCTGTATAAATGGAAAACATTTAAACTAGAGTTCACAATAGAAACGAAAACTGTGTGTGATATAGTTTGTTATTATGATGGGATCACTGTTATGTAAAATTGTAAATATTACAATTGACGGATCACTTTCTGTGTAACCAACTCTACCCGTCTTTTTGTTAATTAAGGTATGGATTTATGAACTTTATTCCTCCGAAGTGTACAATTACATTTTTGCAGTAATACATATTTTACTTCTAGGGTGGCATTACAAACAGATGTTACTTCAATGTTTAGTATCAAAACTATTTCCCACATCTCCTCTTTCTAAATATGTATTCATATTTTCAATACGACTTATTTTTTGTGAGATACAAAGCTTCAAAGTCGTGCATAGACTTTTGGGACACCCTGTATAAGACCATATCAGTCACACGGCTCAAAACTATTTTTTGTAGCAACATATAGCCCAACGTGATTGCACAATGAGACTGAAAATACAGGGCTCTTAGTACAATGTTGATGTGGTATTTTGGGTTATTTAGGGTTATTACAGCATTAGGAAAATTCTGTATATTATTATTATTGAATCTTTCTTTATTGAGGGTAAACAGCTTCAGTGTCAAGCACTGCTTTCCAAGCAGGCCCTCATTTCACAGAGAAAATACATAATTATTTACAATATACATGGAATATAACAACTATTTAGATAAATATATATACAAAACCATCAGATATATTCAGCAAGAAAAATGCAGAATTGTAATATACGTACAAACACAAAATTTAAATACCATGTAGAACATATGCAAAGTGTCATTGACTATCTCGGAAAGAGGAATTCTGACTCGGAACTGTTTAATAGCACCTGGTTTAATAGGTCTATATTGATTTCGTCATTTGATATGTTTTATAAAACAGGATAGAATGACAGAAGAATTAGCGGCCTACACAGAGTACTATCTACATGCCTCAGTGGCACATGTGAAAGATGTGAAGACAGGTGGCAACCTGGTGGCACATATACAGGTTGGAAACACTTATCACAAGAGAAAAGAGGTAGGTTTATATAGATACAGGCTTGGTGTCATGACAGGTGGCAACCTGGTGGCACATATACAGGTTGGAAAAACTTATCACAAGAGAAAAGAGGTAGGTTTATATAGATACAGGCTTGGTGTCATGACAGGTGGTAACCTGGTGGCACATATACAGGTTGGAAACACTTATCACAAGAGAAAAGAGGTAGGTTTATATAGATACAGGCTTGGTGTCATGACAGGTGGTAACCTGGTGGCACATATACAGGTTGGAAACACTTATCACAAGAGAAAAGAGGTAGGTTTATATAGATACAGGCTTGGTGTCATGACAGGTGGTAACCTGGTGGCACATATACAGGTTGGAAACACTTATCACAAGAGAAAAGAGGTAGGTTTATACAGATACAGGCTTGGTGTTATGACAGGTGGTAACCTGATGACACATATACAGGTTGGAAACACTTATCACAAGAGAAAAGAGGTAGGTTTATATAGATACAGGCTTGGTGTCATGACAGGTGTCAACCTGATAGCACATATACAGGTTGGAAACACTTATCACAAGAGAAAAGAGGTAGGTTTATATAGATACAGGCTTGGTGTTATGACAGGTGGCAACCTGGTGGCACATATACAGGTTGGAAACACTTATCACAAGAGAAAAGAGGTAGGTTTATACAGATACAGGTTTGGTGCCATGACAGGGGTGCATGCAAAAAGAGAAATTCATTTAATTTCAAACCATATGGAATTTTAGACATCATAAAACATAAGACTTTTCATTTAAAAGTGAAGTGAAAAACTGAAACTGAAAACTCAAAAGAATCAAATAAAGATAGAAACAGGTCATAACCAAATCACTTGCTATCTTTGCAATGAGTAAATAGAAATATGTTTCTAAAACAGTATTTGGATTCTCCCCTCCCCTCTCTCACTTATTATAGGAGTTCTTATTTTGCCATCGGAGGATTAACAGATTAAATGTCTGGGAGATACCACTACCTTTCTCGTTTGCCACACTCAATGCAATTAATTAACAAACCTCTACTCTGCCTGTTATCTTGGTCCGTCCCGTTTCATTGTCATACCACTTAGTGTAGATAAGATGACAAAGAACGATGACTAAGAAGTAGACTAGGCGGATTTTACCAATTTGTCAGCAAACTGTTTTCTCCATGTCCGTTATAGTGGTATTCTTTACTCATTGTGTATAAATACATTATCCACATTGATTGATATACGAGAATTGCTTTGCTCTTTAAATTACCTTTAGTTTACTTTCTTTTCTCTTTTCTAGGGTGTCACCCACATGCAGTGGTACCTATTTAATGATTTCTCTATTGAGACTATAGAGAAACATGAGGCAGTACAATTCAATATGGACTGGAAGGTGCCATGTGTTCTGTACTATATAAGGAAGGATGTCAACGCTTCCTATGATATCACAGGTATGTAACAAGATAGTTAATGTGGGAGTGTTGATTTCAGACTGATTCATTTGTTTTCTCCCACGAGGGCCACTGTCGCTTTGCAGTCTTTTTCCTGGTCACTGAACCAGTCATTACCCATAATGCATTGTTAATTGACTCTTATGATGACATCATCGGCCTTTAAAGTTGATATCAATAGTGTTTTTCCCTTCTAGGTATGAGGCTACTGACCAAGTTCTTTTTTCTGAATTATATTCTATATTAAAATAAATTATTTGCAATTTATGATTATTATTTACAATTTATGATTTTAAAGATGTCAAAGAATGCCTTATGTACCAACCCTTGGTACACCCACATCCCATAGGAATATCATTTATATATAACACATACATTTTTGATTATATTGCAGTCAACAACCCTATAACAGAATCTTGTTTGTTGCCTGAAGCATCACTTGCTAAAAGTGGCATGAGATCTCATATCACCTTCACACCACTTAGTGCAGATGAGATGCCTAAGAAGGGTGACTTGGTAGGACTGGATGCAGAGTTTGTATCTCTTAATAGGGTGAGTAATCTCTGTCACGTGTCATTATCATACCATTTAGTGTAAATGAGGTGCCAAAGAATGACGTTTTCATCATCTCGTATGATTAAAACCAACTTTGCTTCAGGAAGTTGTAAAACACCCTTTTGTTGTCAAGTACTTGACTCTTAAAGATGCTTGTTGATGGCTAGTCGCGAGATTGTCTTTGTTCTCTACTGCATTTTGAGGGCGCGTGGTTTCGTGCATTGTTGACTGGTCCTATGTATTCACAACGCTATTCGGTCACAACGAATACAGAAGTCGGAATTTTTTAGCGTTGTGTATTATATCTTCCTTTACAACTATCTGACAAGCAAGGGTGACTTAGTACGACTGGGTGCAGAGTTTATATATATTAAGAGGGTTCGAAGTCTCACGTGTCAATATTACATCTAAAGAATACTAAACTCTAGAATTTGCACTGGCCCCAAATTCAAAATCCTTGCGCATGAAACTGCGCTGCGTTGTGCCATGCGTTTTGCGTTATAGTAAGCGTCACAATACTATGGACATAATTCCAGCAATGCATGCGTTTGTGCTTGGTGCGTACATCCGTAAACTCGGAAGTGCGTACAGGGTGCTTTCAAAAATGACCACACGTCCTGATCAGTCAATCGTGACACGCATGCATGCATAGTTGTTCGCGCATTTATGATCTGGACGCAGCTTCACGAACAGCAACAAAACATGCTCCCGTGAAATAGCTTGAATTATGTCCATAGTATTAAGACAGTGACTATAGTGGGTGGGGGCTGCGCCAGATTGCAAATATTCAGCAACGCAACAGATGCGCGCCATCAAAAAGAGCCGCATCTGGCGTCCGTATGTGCGTTAAAATGTTGCAAGAAAATGTTAAAATGAGACACCGTGCCCTGTACACCTTCATAACGAAATCAACAAAAAGCTATATACCCCAGATCACACGGTAACCACGGTCAAATTGGGAAGGGAAATTATTAGATGAACTGTTATCAAATATGTGCCAATAAATACTTCCAAAAGTGTCATTATTTCACACAATAAATCTATTCTCTCCCTCAAGCAGCCAAACATCAATGATATTCTCTATGTGTAAACTCTGTATTTAATGGAAACAGATAGTTATCAGAACCCCATTGTTTTGTTGCTTCATCAGGAGGAGGCTGAGATCCGTAGTGATGGCACCCGTTCGACCATTAAACCTAGCCAGATGGCTGTTGCTAGGATATCTTGTGTCAGAGGTCAACCACCATTAGAGGCAGAACCATTCATTGATGATTACATTTCCACACAGGAACAGGTGGGTAAATATGAGGCCTTGAATCATGAATTAAGATTGACCATATGATGTCAAAACCATTACAACTTGTATAAGCAGAGTGAGGACCCACTTTTAATACAAATGAATTGTGGAACATGTGAGTCCAAAGTGGGGTCAAAGACACGCGGAAGTTAAAAGAGACTCCCATCCTTTTTGAGAGATGCTTGTTGACCTAGATACAGATGCCTCTTGGTACACATCTCTCAAAGTACTATTAATAATGATCCAATACTTGAACTGTTTCCAAATCAACCCAATGTTCTAAATATTGAGTCATCACTTTGCTGATGATGAAAGCCAAAGTGCTTTGACTTGACATTTCAAGTATGTCAAAATTGTGTTTAGTTGAAAAGTTTTATATGGACGATTTGCAACTCAGATTAAATTTCTAGTTATTATGAATAACAATTTGATTAAGTTCTTTGGAACAAGTAGTAAGAAGGATGTATCACTGGATTCACATTGCAGTGGTATTTGGTTTCAGATGCACTTAAGCTACACTTTTTTCATTTACATCTGAAAATCAAAGCATATTCACTTGTCAACATAGCATTTATACATTGCATTTGTGTGTGAATCCTGTGATTTTGCTTTGATTTTGTGAACTCCTATGCCAGCACATTGAAATCATGCACATACAAATAAGCTGGAATCACATAAATGTGAATTAAATGCCCTGTAAATGTCTTGAAAATTACATCTCTCAAAAATCCTCTACATTTATTTATTTTCATTATATGATTGGTTTATACAGGTGGTAGATTATTTGACCAAGTTTTCTGGCATCAAACCAGGGGATCTTGATGTAGCCATGTCATCTAAACACTTAACCACGCTGAAGAGTACCTATATGAAAATGAGATATCTGATAGACTGTGGGGTCATCTTTGTAGGTCATGGTCTCAGAAAGGACTTCAGGGTTATTAATCTGCAGGTAAAATAAAGGATGTTAAGTAGGATTTTAGGTGTTATCTATTGATGTTTCTTTGGATAGTGAAAATGTTGATAAATCTAACCCTAAACATTTTAAGGATGGATTGAAGGCTTAGGAATTATTGGTAATTTTGAGGTAGAAAAAGCTGAGATATTATAAACGGCATACATATGCCATGCAAATACAACTCCATAGCAGCCAATCAGCTTGTCATCATGAGATCATATCACACCAACAAGTGCAAATGACATTACAGCAAGTTTCAGCAAGTTTCTCACATGTTTATGAATTGTGTATCAATAACTTTTTGGCTTATCCTCAGTGAGACCACAAGGCTGTTTTCCCTCATGGTTCTCTCTTTTTTTTCAATATTAAAAATCCATCCTATTAGATGTGAACTATTTTAGAAACACCATCATTCTGAAAAGTTATGTCTTTACTCTAGAGATTGTATGGAAACTATTGAATTCTAACACATATGTTTATGATTGTAATTTCAGGTGCCCCACAAACAAGTGATTGACACGGCACACTTGTTCAACTTACCAAAGCAACGTATTCTGTCACTCAGATTCCTGGCTTGGTTCTTTTTGGGTAAGTATTAATCTGATAACTATTTGATTTGGGTTTTTTAAAAAAACTCTCAGTACCCGTATTATTACGCAATAAATTTTGTTCTAATCTTGGGTTATGTGCAACCAACCACCTGTAAGTTTAAAAAAATAACCATCATCACATATACTTGAATTCATATATCAAATTATATGAATTTGTGGATTTGACTCATGCAGGTGGCTATTTGAGCATGCCAAATTATTTCAAATAATTGTTCATGAAATGTGCGTACTATAAGTGATAGATAATCCTTGCATGTATTGATATTCATGCTTCTCACAATTCAAGTAGTTACATAAAAACTAAAAATGGGTGCACATATTTCTGTGTGTAAATCTAAGTAATGAACTTATAAATAAAGCTCATTTTAAAGAAAATGGTCAAAATCAGCAAAGAGCTAAGGTTAATTGAGTGAAAATTGTTACTTAAGGGGGCTGTTGTGCACCTTCAGGTACAGCCTCTGTAAAACTGCCGTAACTTCTTCATTATTCATTTAATCTATATAAAAGTATACATTTTTTTGCAGGAAAGGGTTCAATGAATCCAACCATGATCATAAAATTGACCATTTTGGAAAAAATTATAAAAAACACATTTTTTTACCCATTTTAGGTTCAGCAAAGATGACTCAAAATATATTTTGTCTAATTTTGTCATACTAGTTTTATTATATTCCTCATACAATTCCCCAGGAAACATTTTTTTTATTTTTTAATCTTTATTATTTTTTGAATTATCGACCAAAAAGTGCCAAAACATGTGATATAATTCAAAAAAATATAAAGATTTTCAACAACAAAAACCCAGATTCCTAGGGAATTGTATAAGGAATATAATAAATTGGCATGACAAAATTTGACACAATATATTTTGAGTTATCTTTGCAGAACCTAAAATGGGTCAAAAAATGTGTTTTTTATATTTTTTCCAAAATGGTCAATTTCATGATCATGGTTGGAATCATTGAACCCTTTCCTGCAAAAAAATGTATACTTTTTTTTAATGAAGAAGTTACGGCAGTTTTACGGAGGCTATACCGAAGGTGCACAGACAGCCCCCTTAAACAGTATTCTGAATAAAAACAAATTGATAGAATTTCATTATTCATTCTCACATAATTTAGTAACTCTTAAGCAAAGCGATATGAAACAGTTTACCAAATGTACAGTTTCCAAGTAGATTGTCCTACAAAGGGGTAAAAAATAAATGTTCAGACTTGTTAATGTGACACAGGAATACAAGTAATCATGCCTATTTTCTCCTCTCATTATCAGACGCGGATATCCAATCAGGAACTCATGACAGTATAGAAGATTCAAGGACTGCTCTACAATTGTACAAGAAGTACCTGGAACTCCAGAAGGAAGACGATAATAAGTGGCAGAAAGAACTCAAGAGGCTGTATTCAGAGGGAAGAAAACTCCAGTGGAAAATACCAGGGTCAGAATGAGATACAACATCATCATTCTTTAAAAGGTCCTAGTCAGGCTTCCCGTTAGCGCGCGTCATTACGTCCAGACGCCATTCAAACTCTAGGCATGTGTATTTTGCGTTCCCAAATCTCAAAATAATAGTTCAACAAAATAATAATAAGCTTATTAAAGAAAACAAAATTGTCAGCTAAATCGCTCTTAATTAGTGCAAATATATAGTGTAGATTCACCGCGGATTTTCATTTCAGGGTTTATAGCCTGGCGATCCATCTTGGATTTAAGTTGAAACTAGCGGATGCCGTCAGACACAATTTCGACAATCGATGGCGCCCTAACAATCGGCCCATGGATGCACACATTTCCGTTTGGACGCAATTTGTTGCCAACTCCTCATGGACGCGCATTTTTCAAACCTTAACAGGAAGCCTGGTCCTAGCTAGTTAGATAAAATGTGTGTAATGGCACAGTATATTGCTTTAATATTTTGTATAGCTAATGAGCATTACGTACAAGGGTCGTTGAGCGATCAGGGTCCTTCTTGATGACAAGTTCTACATTTCCATTTTAGTCAGCAGCAACTTTGTAATAGTCGGGACATTTTGTTACAGGTCGCAAGGCTCCAAACTACCTAAATCACTGCAGTTGACTTCAACTCATTTGTGTTTCACTTGACCTACTTAACATTGCCACCACCTGTGACTGGTTACTATATAATGAGCATAACTGTAGTAAACTGGGACAGTTTTCAGTCAGAGTCACATTCAATCAGAGATTCACTTTTTACTTCCAAGGGCATCAGCATTCAAATGTGGCTATCATGCACTGACAGGAAAAAATCATTAAAAGACTAGTTTGTTTAGGGAAGAGAGATATACACGTATAATGGATAGGAGGAAAACAACAAAAATAATGAAAAATATATTTTTTAGCATAAAACTTGAAAATACCTGTTACAGTTGAAAAATATATAATTTAAAAACTCAGATAAACTGGGGTTAATCAGGGATGACAAATGTTGGGAATATATGAATACAAATCTGTTGAAATAGTTGTACTGTGTATCTGTTTGTTACAGAAAAAGTATTAGTTCAAAGTTTGGTCTGAAAGTCAATAGAGAGAGCATGATATCCTTGTATACATGTGGCTCTCAGTATATACCCATGTTCACTCAATTCTGAGGTAACATCACCCTGTGGTAAATTCAAATTCTGTGTCTGACTGACCCTGTCTGACTTGCATAATGGGCATATGTTATAGCGCCCTCTTTTGATAGCTGTCACACAAAATAGTTTGCTTTATGTTCAAACTTACTTAAATTAACAATTTTTCATCAATTATTTCCTACCCATTGGACAATTGGAAATGGAACCCCAAATTTCACTTAGGACGAGTTAATTATCTTTATTTCACTTATTATACTAGTTGGACGTCATTCTTTACTTAATGGATTAAGGTTCAGACTTCTTTCTAGAAACGTGACTTGATGTCACGATGTTTCCATGATTACTTTTTAGAAACTGCCAAATTCTATGACAACTTTTTGATTACGAATGATTACAAAGATTCCTGTTTGTATGTTTCTCTGATCCTGTCTGATTGTGTGTTTACTTCAATACTTCAGGAAGTATTCCATCGGCTTCCCGAACCAAAATTAAGTGTACGCTACAACCCCATATTGTAGTTGATAATCCAGCATTTCCCAACATTTGTCTTTGATCATACAGGTACATAAATTATCGTATTGGAATTAAGTATGTGTGCAATATTGTGTGATGCGATCGCTTAAATACACACTGACTTAATCTGGTAAATTGAGTTGAAATAAAGTATTGTTTAAATATATTGTTACTTTGCAAAAGTAATTATGATGAATTGAAATCGTCTGCCAAAAAGCCCTAGCGGAAAATATCAGGTCAATGCTTGATGAATATCATAATTCCCCAAAGGTTCCTATTTGTTCAGGAATGTGGAATTGTATACTATGTAGTGTAAACAGTTATTAGTGTCAAATAGAACACTAATGTAAGATATCATAGATACAAGAGGGTCATAATGTACACATACTAACTGCTCACTGTTGAAATGGTTTAGCTCCCATTGTGTTCTGGAAGCATAGGCAGTCAAAATACTGTAAAAGTGGAAATGTTCACGCATGTACATTTTCGCGATTTAGAGTTTCCTTACATAGACCTACATACAAAAGGCATACATTCGCTCGATTTGTTTTCGTGCTTGCTGATTTTAGCACAAAAGTAAATGTAGCACAAAAAGTTCCCACTTTTACAGTATAACATTAGTATGCTCCTACTCGGTGTCATCTCACTTTACTATATCACGTGTGTTGCCCCTATGTGATAGTGTTTGCATCAACAGTCTGAGAAGAGCATAGACTCTGGCATGGAAGTTCTTAACCTACGACAGGATTATGTGCTGATGTTGCCTCCAAACTTGAGGTGACACACGGTGTACGGTTTTTCCCAGCTTGGAAGCTGTTTGTCACTTTCCCTAATGCTTAATGAAGGTATGGCACTTTCCAGGAAAAAAGGATTAACATGGGGTACAATAATGTTCAAGAAAATGTTCTTTGTAAAGCTTAATTGTTCATTGTATAGATTGTGAAGTAGTTGATTGTGGGGAATAAAACAGCATTATGTGAAACATAACTTTTGTTATTTTGTGGCCAATTCTGTTTATAAGTTGTCTATTATGAGGTCACTCACTCACCATATTCAATCAGGAACCGTTTATACCCTAAGGCTTTGTGGCAATTTATGAAGATATGTATCCATGACTATCTTTGCTGGGCAGCTCTTGTTGCTTTGTGAATTAAGGGACGTTCCAACCAGTGTTCCAACCTTCAATGACTCGACTTAATTTGGATTTTTTTCTCAATATTCATGTCTTGTTTATAAGATTTCACATAATTCAAGACACTTGTTTAAAAGATTTGAAAGCACTTGACTCAATTGAATCTTCTAAAGACTTAACCTGAGTCCAATGACTGATAATTGAATATCCATACTACTTATATGAAGTGACCTGAACATGTTTTGATAAGTAATATCCATACTCGAAGTGGACAATTTCTTTTTTTATAGGACTTGATGTGAATGCAAAATTGAACCAACCGGTGACTTGACTTGAATTTATTTGACCTGATGGATTGACTTAACTTGAGGGAAAAAAGGAGGAAAGTTAATTTGACTTCGAGTCACCTTTTTCGGGGATTTGATGGGCTTTCGGCATGTAATATGGCTTGGTCACAACCAGTGGCATGGCTACCGGGGAGTGGGGGTGCCCCCTGACAGAAAAAGCCCTTTGTGTCCCCGCCCCAAGCCCTATTTATGCCCCGCCCCAGTCTCCAGATGTAGTGTGTATAGGCATGCCAATTTACAAGGACCATTTTTCGTGGGCGTTTGGTGTACAATATCCCCTACCTCCCCTCCTCCTCCCAGTCAAGTTTTGTGAGCTGACTGAAAAAAATATTTTTTGGGGCACCCTTTTACGAAAATTTCTGATCCCCCCCCCCCCCCCCCCCATGAAAAAACCCTAGCTACGCCACTGGTCACAATACTGCATTGGTGTCTGTCCCCTATACTGTTGGTCCTATCCCACGAGTGTCTTAATAATCAACCATGCCCTGTGTGGTTTTGGGAATAAAATGTTGTGGGAGAACAATGGGGGAAATTATTTTAAGGGGGTGAATTTATAGTGTCCCCGGACACCTGGATTTGTACTGGGTCACCAACGTAGCACGTGGAAGTCTATTTGTTTTTGTTTCTTAACTCCTAGAAGGAAAAGTCTTTAATAGTGTGCAACGAAATAGATTGAGGAAGTTGTGGCTGCTGGCTGTTCCCTGTATGTAGTCATCTTTGGTGCTGATGAGCACTTCTGCCTCATCTGTTAAAACTATTACGCATCATGCTCCATAAAAGTACTGTTTAAATTGTGTGTTAATTTATCATTCATATATATTGCAGAGCCCCAACTCCATATTTTCAGAGTAAAAATATTTAAGGTTGTAAACCCCTCCCCCGGTTTTCCGTATGTTTTCATTCACTGAAAGACCCCATATTTGACAATTCATCTACTACCCATACAAATTGGAAAACTCTCTTTAACCCTTACAGCCCCAGATCCCATGAAATCCCATTTCCCAGCATCCTGGTTCCACCTGGCACTGAGGTTTTTGTGTGAAATAATGGCCCCGGGCTATATAGCTGGGCGAATACACTCGCCCAGCACAGCTTCCCCGTGGCGCAGTTGGTAGAGTGTCCGCCCGCCAACCGAGAGGTCGTGGGTTCAAACCCCGGGGCGTGGCACCTCTTGTTGTGTGTGCTTTTTTCGCTTGAAAAAAAATTTGTTGGAAAATCCACTGGGTGGGTTAGGGTAAAGGAACGATTTTTTTTCTTCTTTTTAATTTTCACTTTTTTCTCTAATTTTACCCTGATTAACCCTTACAGCCCCAGATCCCATGAAATCCCATTTCCCAGCATCCTGGTTCCACCTGGCGCTGAGGTTTTTGTGTGAAATAATGGCCCCGGGCTATATAGCTGGGCGAATACACTCGCCCAGCACAGCTTCCCCCGTGGCGCAGTTGGTAGAGTGTCCGCCCGCCAACCGAGAGGTCGTGGGTTCAAACCCCGGGGCGTGGGACCTCTTGTGTGTGCTTTTTTCGCTTGAAAAAAATTTCGTTGGAAAATCCACCGGGTGGGTTAGGGTATAAGGAACCCTACTTTTTGATAATTGTGCACTTTTTCACGAAAAGGTCTTTTTTCTTCAAAACTTTGCAAAATTGTCACCAAAGACCACCCTTTGTTTTCTTGGGTAAAATATGATCCCTGATGTTTTGTTTGATCTGTCATTGAATGCCCAAGGTTTTGCAAGTGCCAGCATTACACCTATATCCATTCCTCATTGCAGTTCTAGTTCCTCTCTCCAGCGATTCAATGGTACAATCTAGAATTGAGCGTCGCAATCAATCAGATATTCGTGAACGGAACGGCTCGTCACCATTCAATTTAATTATATTAGCTTTTCAATAGGTTTAGTTTTAGTGATTTTATATCTTACTCATATAGCAAGGATTACTATAATAACTCCTTGCTCATAGGTATATAGAACATTCAGAGGACCTTCCCCCTTATCCCTATAACAGTGCTTCAATGCACCTTTTTCATTCAAAAACCTTGAATTTATCACAAAATACAAAATTGCAGCAAAACGACTTTGTCTGTATGGATCAGTACCCAATTTGAACCTTTCTTTATAGCCCAATTTTAGCCAAACATCGCTTCTGAACTGACCCGAGAAAGAGCATCTCGAATTTCCCCCACCCAACTCCTCCCACCCCATGCATTTTCGCCAGGTACCTTTTGAGGATGAGCAGGGACAATTATAAACACTTTTATCAGTAATCTTCAGATTACAGGAGAAATTTGTCTTACAAAATTATTAGGCCTATGATATTATATTGTAGTGTCAAACCCGCTTGGCATGTAAGTCGGGATGTTGGGTTGCAGCAACTTGAAGTAGGCCTATAAAAGATGTCATTATAAAAGCTGATTGCGAACAGCTAGGCCTACCAAATATCATCCAATGAACTTGACTCGATGATAGTCAAACTGCAAATCATGGCAATATTTGCCACAACACGATATTATCATCGGGCCGCTTTATCTACTATAGAGTATAAGTCAGCATTTTAACCATTGCTCCGTAATACACTGGTATATTTTCTTTATTTGTTGCAGATTGAGATAATTATTGTCAAGGGATTCATTCAGTGACAGGTTTGAATGGGGTTATTGGTTGAAGATCAATTAATAAAAGGGGTCATCCTGTAAAACGTGATCAAAGGGGTGGCGACCCCACGGGGTCCACGACCACCCCCCCCCCCCCCCCAGCTTTCAAGCCCCATCCCATTTCCCCCAAAGCAATCGAAATGCTAGCCTTGTCAACGTTACCTCAAATTTATAGCTTAACATTCAGGTCTATGATCTACTTTCACACCAAATTAAACTATTTCTAGCCAATTTCCCCCACTCCCATATTTGTCTCCCCACCCTCCCTCCGATTTGTCAAAATGTTCCTATAAAAGGTTCGTGGACTTTTCAACAGTTATCCATTACCAGTAGACCTATTATAATATATATTTCCCATGGTGGAAGAAAGTTCTTTTGCATAAAAGGAGGAGTGATTCAACCATTCTTAAGGGGATTGTTAAAGAATTCATAATTAATTATGAAACAGGACCCACAGTCAAAGTATAGACCTGGGTACAACTCTATAAAGTCATAGGAAGAAATCTCTTCTCACTCAGCAAGGTTAAAAATGAGTTATAAAAAGAATCTAAACTTTTATGCAATAAATAACTAGGGCACAGGCCCCATTGGTGTCATGTTAGCTGTGATGATAAATATATGTGGATTAGAATGTCTCTTGTATAGATAGCATATAAAGGCATTAGTTTGCATTGTAAGGCCATCTGATAAATGATATAATTCATATCGGTGGAGTCGATAACTTTTAGCTGAAGCTTGACTGCCCATCTGTGACAGTTCCATTATTCGGTTGTGCGCCCTCTTGTATGATTCACCGATGCTCATAAATCCTTGACGGATTCAATCATCACTTCAAGAATTCCATCAATGTGAAATCATGTTTCTACTATCAGAAATAAAGTGCATAAAATCATATTACACGATTTTAATGATATATCTTATGCCTCACTCGAAAAACACTACAATCATACCTTTGAGATAGACCCTATCAAAAAACACTCTGAATCAATGATTCATCATTTCTATCAGATTTTGTGAAATTTTGACTGTAAATATTTTTGGGAAATCGATCAGTATATAGAAACACCTGTTCATCTATTTTTGGATTAACTTGTTATGGGATTGCCTTGTATTATTGTGATTTAGACCGTGGCCGATTGAACACAAAATGGCTAGAATACAGGACTTTAGTAAAAGGACTTTAATTAGTTTATTTAGTTTATTAATGGTGTTATTATCAGAAATCGAATGTTTTAACTTAGATGTTAGGATACCAATGATAAAGCAGGGAGAGGATGGTAGTTTGTTTGGTTTTTCTGTAGCGGAACATATCAAAACGTTTGACACACCGAGTCCCGACGACAACTATAGTAATAGCATGTAAGTACAAATTGAATAAGCTTAAATATACCTATGGTTTTCGGATTATTGCGAAGGCAAACCATGTGTTATATCATGATATGGTTTGTCATTAATACGATTGAATAAACCATTCTCTATTTGAATAGTTCTGTGTGTCCGAATTTCATTTCAATCATCATTTTCATAATAATTGATTGGAACATTTCATTTTCAGATGTTTTCAAGAAAGTATTTACTGTAGTGTATGGCATGATGAGCGATGAAACATTATGCCACTGAAAATAGACACAGTAGGGCCTATTATTAAATCACCTGCATACCTACCTACAAACTCCAATTGTTATCCTTTGGATATTCCTGCTATTCTGTAGTGTTGGTCGTGGTTGTTGAATTTGGCATGCTCACTCGCCATATAACTGGAGTGAAACTTACCAAAGTGTGTATGGAGTGCTGGGAAATTTGTCTTTTATTAATTGTTTTTGAGTTGAAAAGGTACCGTTTTGTTATATTGAACAAAGAAGCTATTTGAACAAGTAAGTTTGAAGTAAAATGTGATTTTGTTTACTTTTTACACCATTCGCTCCTTCAATATTTCATGCCAGGGATAAACTTGGAACAGCCATAACTGACCAACCGGGTGTCATTTTTCCATTCTGTGACATGACTGGCAGAATTATTATTGTTTGGTATTAAATTATATTGGACTAACATTCTATTCATTTTGTTTCATCAGATCATTTTACGGAAACAGTCATTGCAAATGTTCAATTTATTGAAATTGTTGGTGTATTGATTTTTAAATGTAGATGTTCCGATTGCTGGCCCGATGTTTTCTATCTTACATGAAAGGTCATCCTTAAAATTCCAAAGTTTGAGTTGCATAACTCCAATGGTTCTATTTGCACAAGGTCACAAACTATTTGCCCATTGAGTAGTACACAAACTGGTTGGTGGTTAACCACCTTTGGCAGTAATTCACCACATTTTAGTCTATAATATCTAAATGGAACATTTCTGGCCCCTAAGATTTCACAGACATAATGAGAATAATATGGGGATTCTTCTGATATCAAAATATCTTAATGTGAAGAAAAAAATCATAGCCCAAAAAAGTGATCGAAACAAAAATATGGCAAATATTCCAAGTTTAGAATCTAGACCCTTTGGTGAGCCACAGACCAAATAAATTTGAAATGCTAGATATATGTTAAATTCAACCTAAAGTTATCAATGCAAATATATTTGGAGTTTAATCTATATTTAGCTGGAATCCCACAGCTGCCACCGATGTATTGTATTGTCCAACTCCAATGGATTAGCATCATGTAAGGCTAATGAAATATGATACCAAGTTTCCCGTTTCATATTTTTAAAAGAGTGGGTAGGTGTCTATTTCATTATTCATTATTGATTATTTCACTCAATTTCATTAGTGCATCTGTAAAGGGTGTTAACTACTATACTAACTACATGTACCTATTGATTCGTATATTACACCTTTATTAACACTTTAACACTTTGAAAAACAATCAAGGAAGCATTTGTAGATGTGTTATTGAAAATGTCAACAAATCTGTCTGAAATATTGCAACGTCAATTACATCTGAAATCTGAGTAGGTAATGCAAACATTTTCATTATTATCCATACATGTATACCATTGACACCACTGCCATTAAAATCCCTTAAAATCAACAGGAAGATATGTCTGGTATGTTGAGCCACTAAAAGTTTTGTTTTTATTTAAGTTTGTCAGAAAATGTAATCTTTGCACAAAATAATGAAAGTTTTGGTAAAACTGAAAAGTTGGGTCGGTAGGGAAACAGGAAACTGGAATTTTCATTATATTAGCCTAACATAAAATTAATTAGACCCCCTTAGTTTAAAAGATAGATATTTTGCCAATCTAGTGTTTAGGAGGGGACGGGGTCCCGCAGCAAACTTAGCTAGGCCAAATCCATGCTCATGACAATTACAAGTCACTGCAGAGATGTTGAATAAAATGGAAATCTATTATTACAATTACATGCTGATTTTGGACAATTCTGACCATGGTAGTTAGCATTCACCTAAACATAAATGTACACTAGGCTTGTCGTAACTAATAGCAAATTGCACCCCATTGATCCTCATGAACAACCTCAATGCCGATATTATCAACAAACAACTTTATGATTAGATCAAGTTGAAAGCCTACATTTCATTGCACAGCGTTCAAATTAAGCTGTATATTAAAGCCAGATGTCCTGACATGGGACAGGGAATTACATTCAAACTGGATTATCTTTTACTAGCACTAGCAGCACATCAATAAGCATCACTTGGCGCTACTACTACTACACTCAAACTCCCTTAAAAATAATTAAATAACGGCTCTTCCCTGATAATAAGTTTTGCCAATACTGGTAAATAAATACTAACATTTTAATAAATAAATAAATAAAATGACACAAAATAGCAGTTTTGAGTTCCATGATTTGTTTGAAACTATCTTCTAAAAGTGTGTCAAGGAAAATTCATGGTCTTATGAGCATGAATTATGAAGAAAAAAAATTCAACAAGGGAATATCTGATAGAGTTCAAACACTTTTTGTGAGATATTGGTAGGGTAAAGTCGCCTATTTTCGGTCAGTGCCTATTTTCAGTCACTGGTCAATATCGTGTAATTGCATCGGTTGCCGCCATTTTAAAAGCAATACCGGGCATCAACTATGCGGGGTTTTTTAGTCGTCAGTTTATAACGACAAAGTCATTTTTATTACACGATTTGGGCGAAGTTATCGAAAATAGGCGCTGACCGAAAATAGGCGACTTTACCCTACTGCTCTTTTCAAAATATGGGACACTTGTGCAACTGCAAGTTCTTGAATGACATAATATTTATATACTTCATCACAAGGACCCTTTGACAGGCATACCTCTGGACATAGCCTATCACAAGCCTATCTATCTAGCCCTTAAATTCTTCCCAATATCAGGGTTATTGCTATTAAAGTGTAATCCTTTTCAAGTCGAGACGCAATTACGATTTACGGGTCGCAATTTCTTGTTTTGGCGACAACAAAATTGCAATGAGTTTAGGACATTTGTAAGACTGCCTATTATACAATGTACAAGTACCATTTCACCTGATTTGGGCAGAAGTTGGAAGATTATAAATGTCATTTATGATGAAACTTAAAAGCAACATTGCATAATATTTTGAAGCAAATTAAAATATTATTTTGATATCACTGAATTAGTCTTGAATTGGGAGTTATTGAAAAGCACAAACAGCAAATATACGTGTATTAAAGGCAAAATAATAAATTAACATGTTAAGCGTCCCCTCCCGCTCCCTTTTTTGGGGTCTGCTTCAATTTTTTCTTATTTTTATTTTTTATTTCAGTCATAACCTTTTTGTTCAGGTGTTTCAGTGTTTGAGATGTTTGTAATAGCTTTGTGTCTTTCTTATATGCATTTTAATTTTTTAAACAAGTTTTGTGGTGACCAACCCTGGCCTCATAACCATGAAATAAAAACAATTTAAAGAGACCTCTGTAAGATTTGCAAAGTTTATCACTAAAAACCTGGGCAATTTTGCACTAAAAGTTAAAAAAGAAGGGGAAAAAAGGCCGCCTCCTTCCTCTTTTTGAAATAGTCTGGGCGCTAAACGTGTGGTTTTTTTTAATTTGCCTAATACCACAATGTATTGACTATATTTTCAGCAGGGCATTTTGAGTGTATTCCCCCAAGTGACAGATTTGTCAAAACAGTAATTCTAGAGTGATATTTTGTCTTCAAAGGTAGCCCAATTCATTAATTTTGGGTGAACCACAAGAAAAGTAGATTTCCATGGTTGAACCTATCCAGTTAGGGTTCAGAACATCTGCATTGCAGCGTGTAGGCTTTAATTGCTAGGCACATTGTATTTACATGTTGATTTGACAGGGTGCACTCAATAGAATTCCCTTTGCATTTCTACAAACTATTTGTCAGTTGTTCTGTAGTTTGTAATTTTGTTTATGTATAGGCTTCATTGAATATGGATTGGAGGATAGGCTTTGTTGATCTTTGGTGAACAGCTTAGGGGGAGGGTGTCCTTCAAAATGTACAAGTATTACTCACACAACGTTCATTCCTTAACTTAAATGATGTAGGACATGATTTAACAGACCGAGAGATATCAATCTGTGTTGTTTCATTTCAAAATTTTACAAATATGGAAAAAGGGCAAACATTTTGAATAAAAAACAAATCTGAAAATTGGAGAAAAGGCCTAGCCTTAAGATTTGATGTATCCTTGCCATCTACCATGAAGTATAGTTTGATGGATTTGATGGTCTACAAATCAGGCAGCCTCCCATTTGTAAAAGTCATAATAGTAAGGTTGAATTTGTTACTGCATATGTCATGTACCAGGAAAATATTACAAACAATAAAATGGCAGATTTTTATTTATAGAACACTTCTCTACAGACAGCAACCTGATTGTGCTTATTTTAAATAAAGTAGATCCAAGCGCATCCATATTTGTTCATATCATTACGAGGGCTTAGAGGTAGAACTGACTATGTCCATTTTGACTTTTTGGACACACACCTGCTGGACATGGTCTGTTTTGCAACAAAACTAAAAACACCTTCACGGACATAATCAAAAAAAGGGGGGGGGGGGGGGGTACATAGACATAGACACTTTTTTCCACAGAAAGAAAGTTCATATCCATGTTACTTGTACAATTATCTGGACAAAGTCAAAATGGACATAGTCAGTTCTACCTCTAAGCCCTCGATTACATGTACATGTGTACCACATTTTATGGTTAGTTTGAATTTGGATGGATTTGTACTTCTCTAAACAAGCATAACAGAATTCTCTCTTCAAGCGATCTGATGAAATTGCCGTATTATTTGCACTTGGGTAAGCACTACCAAGGTGAGCAGTTGCTCAGGGTTCAAATTATGGTAAGGACAGAAGGGCTATCCCTACTACCTGAGCTAATTCAATTCATTGATCAATATTTCCAAACCACTAGCTCTTGAACTTGTATCACATTATCAATTGGGCTGACATTGAAATTGAATGGCATTGAAATGGGCTATTTACCAAAGTACACCCACCAGCCCACCATGCCTAGGGCAAGGTATTGTGGACTTGTGGTGTCACTGTGTGCTTCTAGCGGGTATTGTATGCAGTGTCAACCTTACGAACAAATGTGATTGGTGAACATGCGTGGATGACCTCAATACAGTTCATGATTTAACTGTACTTCAATTTTTTTGGTATCAGGAGTAACAACATAATTGCTGTCTATAAATGTAGTTCTACCCCTTAACCCCCTGAGAACTACCCGCCGATTGGTTAAAAAGATAGATACATCATTTATTGCACCAATGAGAGACATTGTTACTAATTGTATCCCTGATAAAATTGACACGTGAAACCTTGAAGGTGAACGCTACATTACTCTCCCATTTGCAGACGATTTTTGCCTCATCACCACCGACAAACGCAGACATCAAAGCCTTATGTCAGAAATTCATGAAATCACCCAATCGATGAATTTGACACTCAAGCCATCCAAGTGCAAGTCTATGTCTTTGTCTAGCGGAAAACCAAACACTTGTCAATTTAAAGTCGGTGACACCACGCTCAAAACAACCAAAGACGCCCCTGAGAAATTCCTTGGCAAACATGTTTTTCATGGTAACAAAAGTATTGATATATATAATCTTGTTAAATCTAAGGTATTGGAGCAAATAGATAATATTAATTCAAGCCACATCAGAAATGAATATAAAATGCGTGTTTATGTGCAATATTCTATTCCAGCTCTTCGTTACCTATTCACTGTTCACGAGTTAACCGATACTCAGTTGGTCTGTCTGGACCATTTACACACCAATGCAATTAAAACATGGATAGGTATTGCCATCAATGGTCCAACACCGGCAATAATCCATAGCCCTTACGGCTTATCCATACCTAAACTCTCTGAAATGTATTTGGAAGCGCATACCATCTCTTACGCCAGGTGCCTTGTGAAAGGTGACGACAGGGTTGTTCATGTTCTTAACTCCAAATTGACACGTGAATCCACTTGGAAGCGGAAAATGCAAAAGTTTGGTAGTAGACAGTGGAATAACTTTTATCAAATCGCGAGCAAATCCATGCCTACCATTGCCCGAGCAAAATCCAAGTGGAAGTCATTCAAAACAAATATCAAGAATGAGCTTAAGAACCACCGCCTTGATAAATGGAGGCAACATGTCCAACCTTTGAAAGTCCAGGGAAACATGTTAAAGCTTATTGATTCAGAAAAGAGCGATCTCACATGGAAATCAATGATATATAACCTACCACGTGGCGTTCTGAGTTTTGCCGTTAGATCATGCATTGATTTTCTCCCTACCTTTACCAACCTCCGCACCTGGGGTAAGAGAACCAATACTAAATGCAAACTGTGTCAAAATACGCAGACTCTCCTACATGTCCTTAATTATTGTGCAATATCTCTTGAACAATCTAGGTTTACCTGGAGGCATAACAGTATTCTGTCTCATTTGGCACATGAGCTCCAGAAATCAAATAATAATAATTGTGCAATATATGTTGACCTCCCTGGCCACACAATCACAGGTGGTACAATCCCCCCAAATATTGTACCTACTGCTCAACGTCCCGATCTTGTGCTTATTAATGAAAATGACAAATCTGTTCATATATTCGAGCTTACTGTTCCATTTGAAACCAATATCGCAAAGGCTCACAAACGTAAAATTGAGCGGTATCAAACACTCCAAACTGATATATCAAATAACGGTTTTAAATGCAACCTCAACTGCGTCGAGATCGGTTCGAGGGGTCTTGTCACTGATGAGAATCTGAAGAGACTGCGTACTGCGTTTAGGTTTGTCGGGTCAAAACTGTCCAATCCTGTCATTAAAGAGATTAGTAAAATCTCATTGCTGTGCAGTTACACGATCTGGAATGCTCGAAACGAACCCCAATGGGACACAGCCCCATGTCTAAAAGTATGACCCAAGAACCTTCACGCAGTGCGCAATGGCTTCGGGTCTCCGCCATATACCTGATTCAAATCTTATATTATTTATAATGATGATGTTTGTATTGTCTTGTCCTGTCCTGTCTTTCCCTGCCTGTATGTTGGTCGGTCATTGCTGGTCATTGACGGGCCAACATCGTGTCCTGGGATTTATGTACGTTCTTTTTATCAATTTTACTGTATTTTTTAATGATTGAATAAAGAATGATGAAACACGGAGTGAAACATTTTACAAGCTGCATTTGAATTGGCTATTCATATGAGTACATCTTGTAATAAACCAATCAGAACCACTGTAAGATTAGACAGGTAGACCCCGGGGGGGGGGGGGGGGGTTAAATCCACACCCTTCTCTCTTAATTTGGCAGTTCTTTGAATTGACATTCACTCTCCATGGTCCATGATGTTTCAGGAACCATTTTGCATGTCAGTCTAGTAGCTTACAGTCTAGGCACAATATGTAGACTAAAACACAGCTCTTCTGGATGTTGACCAGTTTGCCGTAGGCCTATAGAATCCCATTCAATACGTTCAATGAAGTCTAGGTTGAAATATTGTAGTTTGGCTTTTTGAATACAACAATCAACCAAATAATAATGCCTCCAGGAAAGTGAATCTCTGATTACCCTTGAAAATACCCACAATCACTATTTGTGTAATTGACCCTAAATGTTTTTATTCTCCATATAATTCTATTTACAACACATCAATAAAAGTGTGTACACATCCTACTTGTAATCACTCAGCATTGTATTCTGGCTATGAATACAGAGGCCAATGGGTCAATCTTGAATGTTATCCACAGTGTGTATGGGTCACTGAACTGTGTCTCCTACCAATGTGATGTACAGATGTGGATTTGTGATATTGTATGTGCAACCCATGGGAAATCAAAAGATTTACTTGATATGATTACCATATTATTACATAAATTTGGTGGAATAATTTCCATTTTGTGTGGGTTTTATATCAGAAGAAAGCCATATTTTTCTCATTATTTCTGTAAAATGTTTGGTGCAGGATAATTCCATTTAGACGTTATAGGCCAAAATGCAGTGAATTACTGCCAAAGGTGGTTAACCACCAGGCCAGTTTGTGTACTACTCAATGGGCACATTTCTTGTCACCTTGTGCTTCTAAAATAAGAACCATTGGAGTTATAGGCCTACAACTCAAACTTTGGAATACAACTATTTAAGGATGACCCTTCATGTACATGTAGGATAGAAAACATCAAGTTGAAAATCGGGCCATAATCGGAACATATACCTTTAATATTGAGGTTTTTCAATGAAAAAGAAAGTGACCCCTATCATGGATTTTGCTTTGGGAATCACACACTTAATATAAAGGATTATAAACCCTTAGGATACAACTTTTATTAAAAACCTGAATTTGTGAAGCGGATTTCTTTTTATTGTTAAACAATCTTATTAGCATTTTAATTGGGACTATTTTCATGAATTTAGTAATCCTTATTCTCTGAAATTGGTGATTTTGATACCCTAAGCACAAAACCACTTCCTGGTAAAATAAAATGAAAGCCAGTTTCAGTTTGTATTAATTCCACTCCATGTCTGAGTATCCCCCATGGCGCATTTCATATTAAACAAATAATATTACACTAATATTGTGATTTTACATCAGTTTTTGAACCAGGATGGGTTATAAATTATATGACTTGCAGGAGATATCAGTTTTGATGGCTGGATGTATAGTGGTGTGCTGTTGTGATGACCTTAGCTAAGGTCAAGGGACTACATAGCTATCCCCTAGGTGTCTCTAAATAATATCTTACAATCCAGTAGTGTGGACTACAATTATAATATGACCACAGGGTTGTTCAAGCTGCATGTATCAATTGCGCTATAATTTTGTTATGGCATTGTCACGTGCTCATTTATGTTGATGATTTACTATACAAATTCATGCATCTTTTCTGTAATATTTAATGTTACTTATATGACGATTTATGTTATTTTATGCAGCCTTTGTTCTTAAAATTTCCAAAACCTTCTCGGCCTATATTATTGGTTGGTTTGAATTAAAATAATGTATCTATGTTCAGAAGGCTAATATTCAGAAGCCTAGGTGAAAATGCAGAAGCTCACTGAAAGATGGTAACAATGTCCTTAAAACGGTGTCAAAATTGTATTGATATTATTCACTCTTGTGTCAGGCTATGCTCTCTTAATTATGACTATTTGATCAATCTTTAAAATTATCAGTTATTATTTCTGTCTATCAAATGGTATTTTATCCATGATATCACCAAAGATACTACCTTGGATGTAATTCCTGTTCAATAGTGTTTTATTGATACCAAAGCCAACCATGACATTGGAACTGTTGGTATTTGCCAAGTGAGAAAACCTCTGAATACTTGGCATGCTAGTCACATTCAACATGTTTTGACCATCAATCATCAACCAATCGTGCCTGTCTTAACCAGTCTTTAATTTGGATCCATATGGCTGCAATATGTGCTTGGTAGCTGTAGCCTTAGCATACAAACAGGATTCTGGCATCGATGTATGACATTTTCGGTTCAATCTTGGGCCAAAAGGATGAAACCACCACAAGCAATCTAGTCTCATATCCATCTGGCTTGGTGCAAAACACACCACCCATGCTTAATATGACTATGCTATGTGAACCGTTGACATCTGGGTATTATTTGCAATTCACCTACTTTCCATGTCGGAGTTCCAAAATGCTTTCAAATCTATTGAACATTGCATGTATGGACTTTGCCTTTTAATATGATGAGGCTAGGGTTATTGGAAAAGGTGTTGCTAATCAGATAATTTCATAAGCTGCGCTAGGTCACTCACAGCTTTTATTTTATCAATTTACTTTTTTCGGTTTGATTATGTTAGCTCTTGCTAGTACACGTACATGCAGTTCCGTCCACCTTGGCAAACATCATTTAGTTAATCGCTAACCATGCGATGGACTATCGGCATGGTCAGTTCGATGGTTTGATAGAGATAGTCCTTACAAAAGTAAATAATGAAACTGAAAGGTTGATGTCGGAAATGTAGAAACAATGTTTTATGGGATATCGTTGTTCTGGACGGTTCTCAGATTAGGTTCCCAGTGTTAATAGAATCATGAAGAACTTGTAACAAGATCATGGTCTTATGATAGGATTAGAATTTTAAATCTGAAATTCAATCTAGAAACAATTCAAATGCCAAACCTCCATTAAACTCTCCATCCCTCTGACGCCTTACACGTACTTGTCCGTTTCAATTGCTCCACTCATTCATTTTTACTGCTCCAATAAATATCAAATTTACTACATGAATTACAGAGGATTCTCCCTCTCGTCTCATTTATTTCCTATTTTTTGAAAGAGGGGAGTTCATTTCCCCGATTAATTAATCCTTCTTGGAACAGCCATGGTCTTTTGGAGTAATACTAATAGGATTAAAATTTTGATAATAAGTACGGTTTTTTGTCTCGCCTGATGTAATCAGAAAGAGACTATGTTATCACTATTTCTGTCCGCCGTATGCCGTATGCCGTATGCCGTATGCCGTATGCCGTATGCCGTCCGCCGTGTGCTAAGAAATACCTTTGTGACGCGATATCTGGAGATCCGTAAGGCCCATCGTGATGGGACTTGGTGGAGGGAAGGGGGGTGGTGCGTTCTGTTGCTGATTGATTTTTCAAGGTCATCGGGGGTCATACAAGGTCATCAGGGTCAAATATGCTTAAAACTTTTGAGACGCGTTGTGACGCGATATCTAGAGATCCGTAAGGCCTATCTTGATGGGACTTGATGTCAGGGAAGGGGGTGGGGTGTTCTTTTGCTGATTAGATTTTCAAGGTCATTGGAGGTCATTCAAGGTCATCGGGGTCAAATATGCGGTCAAATAAGATCCGTAAGGCCGATCTTGATGGGATTTGGTGGAGGGAAGGGGGTGGTGTGTTCTTTTTGCTGATTAAATTTTCAAGGTCATCGGAGGTCATTCAAGGTCATCGGGGGTCAAATATGGGGTCAAATAGATCAGTAAGGCCTATCTTGATGGGATTTGGTGGAGGGAAGAGGGATGGTGTGTTCTTTTTGTTGATTACATTTTCAAGGTCACCAGAGGTCATCGGGGTCAAATAGGGGGATGGTGTATTATTTTTGTTGATTAATTTTTCGGGGTCATCAGGGGTCAAATATGGGGTCAAATAGATCAGTAAGGCCTATCTTGATGGAATTTGGTGGAGGGAAGGGGGGGGTGGTGTGTTCTTTTTGTTGATTAATTTTTCGGGGTCATCGGGGGTCAAATATGGGGTCAAATAGATCAGTAAGGCCTATCTTGATTGGATTTGGTGGAGGGAAGGGGGGTGGTGTATTATTTTTGCTGATTAAATTTTCAAGGTCATCGGAGGTCATTCAAGGTCATCTGGGGTCAAATAAGATCCGTAAGGCCTATCTTGATGGGATTTGGTGGACGGAAGAGGGATGGTGTGTTCTTTTTGTTGATTAATTTGTCGAGGTCATCAGAGGTCATCTGGGGTCAAATAAGATCCGTAAGGCCTATCTTGATGTGATTTGGTGGAGGGAAGGGGGTTGGTGTGTTCTTTTTGCTGATTAATTTTTCAAGGTCATCAGAGGTCATCTGGGGTCAAATAAGATCTGTAAGGCCTATCTTGATGTGATTTGGTGTAGGGAAGGGGGTTGGTGTGTTCTTTTTGTTGATTAAATTTTTCAAGGCATTACATCCCTTGCATTAACTACAATGCATCCCTCTGTGACAGTGCTACATTGTATCATATGTTTCATCATCATTTCTTTCAAGTCACTTTTGATGAACAGGCGAGACGCGCCGTTCGAGAACCGCCTTGTTTAAGTACCGTAAATGACCTACGATGCTGGTTATTGCTGGAATAATTTATTCAGAAAATATAAATTCAAAATTGAATAAATGCATAACTGTATTCAGGGTCTATGGGAATATATTATTCAGAATACATAATATAAATACAAGTAATTGAATGACTAAATGCATGCAGGCAGTGTAGGGTTGAGGAGAATGATTTACAAATATATGAAATTCAATGATTTCAAGTTTTGTGGGCCGTCTTTCCCTTTTAAAAATACTATAAAACACTTAAACTTCGCGGATGCTTCATTTCGCGAATTTGAAATTACTTTTTTTTTTGCAGGCATTTAGTTTCGCGAATCTGAAAATGTTACTCTTCCTTTAATGCAAAATTGTCAGTTTCACAGGTATTCAATTGAGTGAATCCACGCCCCTCATGGAATTCAAGAAATGAAATCCCTCGCGAAATTAAGTGTTTGACAGTTTTCTGGTTATTGTTAGATTGTCAGACGCATTAGACTTATAAATTTCTTCATTTCCTTAAGAAGAAAAAAGAAGCAAAACACATCAAAAAGTCACAGTTGCAACAATCCAGAAAAGAACAGCAATGGGAAGAGAGACTCATGGAAAAGGTACGGGTTGTTTACTTAAACGGATCCCTTTTTGAAGAAATGTTTTAGAAATAGATCAAATCAATTTATTCTCTGTCTTATTTTAACCGGTTAATTTCATTTGCTGCATTCAAAGCAAATTCCAATCCTATTAACTGTTGATGAAATCAATTTTTATTTTGAAATACAAGACAATTTCATTCCGAACAATGATTGATGAAATCCTATCTCTAATTCCACAAATAAATAATTGAAATTGTATAAAGACAAATTACAGTTATATCTGTCGTTAGCCTAAAGGTAGAGAAGTAATTTTGCTATTCTTCTATGGAAAATGACAAAATGCAAAAAATAATGAAAAGTGCTTTACATTGTCATCCCCATAATACTGCTGCAAGCTATTTAGAAGAAAATATCACAAATTGACAGAAAAATCTGGGTCAGTTCATGGCACACATTTTACACATCAATTCCTTCAGATAAGAAATGGCAGTTCCACTCAAGTGTTTAGTTTGAACTACATAAATGTATGTATCGGGGTATGACGAATGCAGAGATGCAGTTCTGATTGAAAAGTCATTTGGCAAAATGTGCTGAGGAAGAGAGTGACGTTTGACATTTGATAGCAGAATTAGCCTAATGGTTTTACTGAATATTTCTAATAAAGGAAGAAAGCAATATCCCTAATAGCAACTTTAGACAACAATTCATCTCTTCCCCTCCCCTCCCCTCCCCCGGTTTCACTCATATTCAATCATATGATCAATTAAATGAAATACTAAGAAAATTAAAAAAAATATGACATTAAAAACAAATAAAGCAATTTGTGATAAAAGAAAATCAACATGTATCTCTGATCTCTACAGGCTTCTGTATCACAGTAATATTATTTATATGGTACAGTATATACAAATTCCATGTACCGAATTATCCCTATTAAGTGCCCATGCCCTTATAAGCGCCCACCCCCATTTTTCCCAATGACTACTAAAAATAATTCCTTATAAGCACCCATCTTTTCAATTAGCCACTGTGTATGGTATGTTTACCGAACGAAAATGTCTTCGCAACCTTTACGAATTCGACAGTGTTTACGATAAATGAGTTTAAAAAAGGTAACTAATAATAAGCGCCCACCCAAAATAACTTTGCTTACCGCCCTGGGCGCTTAATAGGGATAATACGGTAGTCCTTATTATAAGAATTCAATCGGTTAAATATGACTAGCATTATCAAGTGACAATCCAAAATGGTCATCGCTATTGTATGCAATCCCATCCTCCCCCACTTCATCCTCCTCCAAGCATCCTCCAAGCATAAGATGGGAGATAAGAAGATGACTCACTCATTCCCTCACACTACGTCCTCATCATGATTATATCAATATTACGTGTCATCTTAATTGGGCCAAAATGTAAGACCAGTGCAAACTCGCTAAACAGATGATGTAATTTAGAAAGGGTGTTGGTGGGGTGTACATGTACGTGTCTGAAAGATGCCAGGGATGAGAAAAGCTGTGTAAATTGAGGCTCATTTTCTGATGCTCCAATTGTAGAATCTTGCAAAACCTTCTTCACATGTGGTTACAAAAAGAGTGTCTTTAATCGAAAATTAATATAATTCTCTGTTACATTTGTAACATGTAACTTAGAGCGTTCATTATTTATTGGTAGTAAATCAGGATTTTCTAGTGAAGGGACATGAGAAGCAAATTAGCAACTTGAAGAGACAAACTTATAGATTCTTCCATGGAGCAAAGGGTGAAGGGGACTTATTTGGGACAGATGAAAGAAATTGAAAAGGAGATAACACTCTATGCTCTCACATCCCCCACCAACCCTTGTTGTTACCGCACTGCTAATTGGACAACCTGTTTGTACTAATTAACTAGAACTAGACATACATCCCATGTAACATGTACATATACAAATTTAATTTAAGTTAAAAAAATCTACACATTCTGAGGTTAGAAATACTTAATCTGGTCTTGAATTGAACAGCCCAGACAGGACGGTTATATTACTGTGTGGTGTGTTACAGGAAGTTGTTGGGCTGGCAGTATTGCTGTAATATAAAAAGATAACACTTTTAAACATATTAATGCTGATCAATTCATGCCAAAACACCAGCAAATCTATACCTTCTATCAATGTTTCACCCATTTTAGAGGATACAAATTGCATAATTTAGCACAATTTTTCATTCCTGCCCCCAAAAGACGTAGAAACCTGACTATCAAGTCAGTTGAAACGTTAGTTGGTGAGTATATCTCCATTTATTCACCACAATCACTGGTTTGATGAACACAATGTTTCAAATTTGTTTAAAAACAAAAACATTTTTAAAGCATAACTACCAAATCTTTACAGGTCTATATTGTACCATTAGCTGGTCATTCCAATTAATTAATATTAACCATCCCCACAGTATGTTTCAGGAATTGGGGAAATAGTCCATTTTCCCATAATTAATATCTACATCTAATATAATAAGCTTACTAATCTACCCTGAAATCATGTGACCCGTACAATAGACTGGATCCCTATATATCACACTACCATTCAGGTCAGCTTGGTCTAGTTAGCATAGTGTTCATAGATGGCATCGTTAGCGACCAGCCAATTAACTTCACATCACGACTGAAGAACCAGGCCAGGGGGAAGGTGAAAGAGAGAAACATCTGTAAATGAATGGGATATGACAGCTTGGATGGGGTCAAAGATGCATGCGCTAATGATGAGGGAAACAGGACAAGAGGATGAGCCAGAGCGGGTATAAGGCCAACAACAAAAATTGTTTGATTGTCCTCGTCCGCCCGACCCTCTTAATCATTCCGACTCAAAAACTTCTTTTTTTAATTTTTTAATTTTTTTATTTCAATTTTTTATTTTTTTCTAAAAATTTCAATTTTTGTTGTTGAAAATTTCATTTTTTTGCAAATATTAGTCGAAAATCAAAATTTTCATTTTTCATCTTTTTTTTAAGTGTTGAGAAAATAAAAATACTCATCAAAATATTAACAATTTTGTTCCCCGTTTTGGTTACCACAACAAGTACATCTCATTTTACTTTTGGTACCTGAAAAAAGGGCAAGTGAGAAATAAAAAAATAAAAAAATAAAAAAATAAATCCCGACCGACCTACCCAACTTTTAAAAGTGATCTATGGACAATCAAACATTTTTTTTTTTGCCTAATGGACGGAGAAAGTCGGTTTAATTGGCTATTTAGGTCAACACAAAGAGATATAAGTCTTAAAGTTAACATGACGATCTGAATATATTCAATTGTGAAATTGAAGGAGAGTTGCATACTTCTTTTCGTTTTGGATATCTTAAAATATGCGACAAATTGTACAGTGATAGGCACTTACAATCACTTACAGTATTGTAATATAAATTAAATTTGTGATGTTTTAAAAGACATCAGCAAAAATTATAAAATCCGTACCAAGGAATAATTTGAGGAAGCCTTAGGTTACTTATTTTATGCTTTGATTTATACTGGATGAACCCCGTCATAAAGAAGCCACATCAAGTTTTCATCATGTTAATGATAAATAAAAATAGACATGGCAAGGACAATCGTATGTAAATTCATAGATTCATTTGATTTCAAGCTATAATTAGTTAGTACATGTAGTTTAGTGGAAGTTTAGATGTGTGACATAAAAAACAAACACGTCCCTCGTATTAGTTTTGTTGTATGTGTAAATGAATGACAAAATCTTGCATCAAAATACATGTAAACTTATAATTAAATATTTTCAGAAAATACTCTAATCTATATACACTATTCAGTTAGAAGGAGCTGGCTAATTTTTTTTTCTTTGTAATATTTTGAAATGAATGAAGACATTTTGTATTGAAATACAACGTCCTCATGAAGCTACAATTTAACAGAAGAATACATAGCTATACCAGTAGAGCTACTCATGAATCAGAGATAGGAAATAGCATGGTGCAGTTGGTCCAACTGAGATAACAGTGTAATTGTGCTGACATGTTAGTGGTGAACTATGAATAATACATTGCTATGATGTGACAAGACATCTACCTACTGCGTTAACTCATTAAGTAATTATAAGAAATCAGTGGAATAGAGAGAGTGAGGAGGAGGCGGAAATGGAGGAGAAGAAGGAGGATGAGTAATAAATATTGATTTGTGTTATGAAGATGAGTGGGCAGGATAATCAATAAGTGTCAAAACTGATATTGTCCCAGTCCTGGAGTAGATTCCCTTGTTTGGTCACAATCTTGGTTTCTGTCAGTTTGCAAGGCTTTATACAATAGTACTATAGTAGCAATAATTATTATTTTGCACAAAGACCGGTATTTATTTCACAATTTTACTTTCACTATTAAGCACCAAAAAAAAATGTTGTGTTGCCCTTATCAACCAGACCCTAATATCCCAAAAATCAATTTTTTTCTTTTTTTCTTCTTCAAGATTTGAATTTCACCCAATTTGTCAAAATATTACTATTTTCTGCTTGAAATTATTAATTTTGCTTGGATAGATTGCTTTTAAACTATTATTACACTAGAAACATTAATCAAATTGATGTTGTCTTGTCATGAACCACGGTCTGTCAGTAATATTTGTCAACAAAAGAAGAAAAAAAAGCAAAAGAAAAATCGACCGACCGACCCGACTTCACGATTTTTGGCACTTGAGGACAACACAACAACAACAAAAAATTGGCCTTATTTGCTCATTTGAAATAGACACCCTAAATGGACAAGGCTTTAAATGTTTTACAAATGTCTACTATAAACTTGGTAGTTAGACTCCTTTTATGCACTTATCAATTGCAGTCCTGGCCCCGGGGGATAGCGGGGATTAGGGCCGGGACGTACAAATTGCCGATGTGACGTCCCGGGTACAGTCGTGTACGGTCCCCGTAGGGCGGGGCACCATTTTGTGTACGTCCCCGCTACAGTCCCGGCCCCCCGTGGCCGGGACAAAGTGTACGGCGGCGTACGGTCCCGGCCCCCCATAGCCGGGACAAAGTGTATACACCCCTACTACTCTTCCGGTGTATACATTTTGTGTACCAAAGCGTACGCCCCCGCTATGCATCTGTACACCCCGGCTATGGCCCGTGGTGTGCATGTGTACCCTAGCGCACGCCCCCGCTACACTGTCCGGCCACTCCCCGGCTTATTTTTCAGTGGTGTACGCCCCCGCTACACGCCCCGGCTATGCGGGGGAACGTTTTGTACGTCCCCGGTACATGCCCCCGCATAGCCGGGTAACGGTTTTTGTACGAATGCGTACGGTCCCCGCATGGTCCACGCTATGCCCCGGGTCCCCCGGGGATGCAATTGATAAGTGCATTATAGTTCAAGTAACAAAAGGGAAAATGTTTCATTGCTTGGCTAGGGAAATGATTATTAGGCTTGAGCATTCAGCAATGCATTTTGATAAGTTTCTTGTGCATTGTGGACTTTGCTTGTGGTATAGAATGTTTGTGGTTGTGTGTTTAGGACCAGTTTGCAAAACAGTAATCCCCATCTATCAGCAAATGGTACCCTGCGTTGAAGACATTTTGCACCAGGGCAAAAGTAGGTTAGTTTCTGGGATCAAATCTAAATGAAATTTGCATGATTACTTAGTATGAAAAAACCACCCACAAACATGTCAATTCTAATCGTCAAAACAAATTGTGGCCTGGCAATTTTGAGTTTAAAATGGAGCCACAATTTTTAATTTCGTTCTGAAAACTGAGCCTGTATAATTTTCTATCACTTCTGGTTTCATACTGTATTTGTGAACAGGCAATAACGATACTGCACTGCCCTGTTGTAGCTCAGAGAAACAAGTATTTGTGAACAGGGTATAGTGATACCGCACTGCCCCGTTGTAGCTCAGAGAAACAAATATTTGTGAACAGGCTATAGTGATACCGCACTGCCCCGTTGTAGCTCAGAGAAACAAGTATTTGTGAACAGGCTATAGTGATACCGCACTGCCCCGTTGTAGCTCAGAGAAACAAGTATTTGTGAACAGGCTATAGTGATACCGCACTGCCCTGTTGTAGCTCAGAGAAACAAGTATTTGTGAACAGGCTATAGTGATACCGCACTACCCCGTTGTAGCTCAGAGAAACAAGAATTTGTGAACAGGCTATAGCGATACCGCACTGCCATGTTGTAGCTCAGAGAAACAAGTATTTGTGAACAGGCTATAGTGATACCGCACTGCCCTGTTGTAGCTCAGAGAAACAAGTATTTGTGAACAGGCTATAGTGATACCGCACTGCCCCGTTGTAGCTCAGAGAAACAAGTATTTGTGAACAGGCTATAGTGATACCGCACTGCCCTGTTGTAGCTCAGAGAAACAAGTATTTGTGAACAGGCTATAGTGATACCACACTGCCCTGTTGTAGCTCAGAGAAGATGCCTTTATCATTCCCATAACCCTTTGCAAACCAGACAATCCGATATAAATACCATTTGTTTTCATGTTGAAAATAGAGTGGCCTAACATGGGTCACTAGTAAGAGTGACACGTACAGGAGGTTTGTGGCCTGTTGAATTTCAACTTACACTTTACAGTGTACACAAAAGTCAGATGAATAAAAATATGATGGACAAACATTCCAATGATGACATTGTATTTGTCGTAATTTTCATTCTATTCTAGTTTTTTTTCTTCAGCGGCATTCGTGATTGCGATCTCCTCTCTTGTACAGGTTACACAACCGGTTAAATTAAATGTGTCACATGTGGACAAATACACCGCTAGTCGGTTGCCAAAGGATAACATTTTAAAATGATAACATAAGCATTCCTCTCTTTGAGTACCCGGTATGTTTTTGTCACTATCAATCGTGTATAGTAATTAGTACTTCGAAAGGACAAAATGCATTGTGGGATATGTAAGATACCTTTTCTGGGTGTCGCTAGTGATGGCTTGTTACTGGAGACTACCCATGCAATGATATGTACACCATTGAAAGAATTTACCCCAAAGCATCATGGTCCGTCTCTTGAAACATTATCATTAAGACTGACGAGAGCGTACACTGCATTGGCTGCTGCCAATTAGAAGAAAGCGCAAATTCTTGCACTGTTAATCTTTTGGCGCCTCATAAAATTTCAACATTATTACTTCTTGACAATTTGTCAAGCAGGAATTTGATATTTTTTTCACGTTTTTTTATTTGTTTTCTTGATATTTGTCACAAACAAAGCAAAGTATAAATTATGTGAGGGAATAATTTGGATTATTGAATGAGAAAAGTCAAAACCATGGGTATTTGTAACAATGCATTTTGATTTGATGATCCACACAGCAGTTGACATGTTGCTGGAGGCAGCACATTTTTGTCAGCAATATTTTGTTAACTGACTGTAAAATTGTGGTACACAATACACATACATGTAGTGACAACATTGATTCTAAAATGGTTTTAAATGCCAGTCATTAGATGCCTTTTTGACTGAAACATTTAATGTGTCAAATTCAAGAGTTTAGAAGAGAAGCAGTCTGCGAAGTATTAAATTATTATTTATGAAATTTGATTGATTGTTTATGATTATTTGCACTTTTACTTCATAATATTTCAAATATACCAGATCAACCAATTTTATGTCTAAATAAATAATATACCCAAAGACCAGATTAAAGCATGTGATTAAAGTAAATAAAACAGAAACATTTGTACTTATGAAGAAGAGTTAAATCTACACTGAGTGTTTACTTTATCTATTTGATTGAGTGTATTTATTGGGTGATAAGCCACAGATAGTCAATAGACAGACAACATTAAAATGATTATTGATTTTGTGGTAATTTATCATTTATAACTAGATTTAACTCCAAATTTCATATTAAAGAATGTGTGTGTATTTTATATCGAAAAGTAACAGAAATTTGCTACTGATAGGGTAGATCATGCGCTATTCATGTGTAAGGTTATGGTGTGCAGGTCGCATTAAATAAACAACGTTCATTTCCTGGTAAAACATTCAAACACATGACTATATCTAGTCGGAAACAGAGCAATTCTTTAACCAGAATATAGGATATCCTTGTTTTTGTATTACCAGCCATCTTGCTACATGTTGGAATATTAAACTCTGATTCAAAAAGAAGATACACAGTCTGTTTTTTTGTAGCACAATTCATGCTGTGAATTGTTACAGTACATCTTGCATTGCAACTCAGTTGAATATCCAAGAGGCTGGGTGCAAATCCACTTTGTAGCCTGTAATACGCTTGAATACAGGATAACCTCTGTAATGGTATTGATATGGCGGGTTATAAACACAAATAGATCCTTTTCTGTGGAAGTCTTTGTGTCTTTTAAATTGCTAGAGTATTCTTTTAGGAAAGTGATGAACAATTAACAACATAATTGGGCTATGGCTCTGTTTCCATGCAATTAAAATAGGATACACACAGTCTGCTTGAATTTCACTGCAAATTGTGAATTTGGAATGTATGAAATATACAATGTACATATCATTTTAAAATAAATTGCACTGTATCTTGTTTAGTAGGAGATATTACATACACAATCATGTTTTATAAGAACACTTCTGAGAAATGTTTTGATTGATTTAAGTGAAAGTTGATGTTAAGAAATTCTAAATCAGAAATATTTTTGCATGAGGATATCTGTGGTTATACTGAGTCATCCACCATTGTACTTCCAGTGCATTCCAGAATGTGTCGCCTAAAGCAAGTGTAAGATAATGTGTTATGGGTTATAGTTTTGCCAGTATCATGTACTATTGATCAATTGCTTCGTACAATATTGCTACAAACGTGATGTGAATTTGTACCGTTTGAAAAATACATAAAACTTGAACGTTTCAGTGATTGTAAGTTCAAAGTTCATATAGCCTAGTTACATTAAATTGTTTAATAAACATACATGCATGATGCATGCTTTATGAAATCTTGGTATGAAATGTTTATTGACTGACTTTTGTAGATCGTTTCAGTCATCTCATTCCTGGTATCCGTATCACTCATAGTTCTACTAAACATGCAATTCAGAAAGCCAATTACGTAGATGAGAGCCCTATCATTGCACTATATGAAAGAGTGATGAATTCCATGTTGCTGGATTGGGCTACTTTCTTGCCTCATTGAAAGGAACAAATTGTCACCATAAATTGAGCTCCTTGTGCAAACTGTACCATTGCACTATGGAATTTGATGTGTCATATTTTGGTGGATTGGGCTACCTCATGCCCCATTGAAAGCAATGGTTCTAAGAAAAATTTACCTTTTGGGCTACTTGTGCAAGTTTTTTTGGCAACACTGCTCACCCATACTAAGCATGCAAGCGAGGAATTGTATGTTGATTGGATATGTCACCACTCAGTCACCTTACATAAACTGTTATAGTCGTAGATGTAAACGTAGATGTAAACGTATCTACAATCGTAAGGCTTGGTGGTATACAAACGACTACCAGTCATAGAGACAATGTACAAGTGTGCAGCATAGTGTGGACAATAATGTGTTTGTAAAGAGTGGTGCGAATTTTGTTGTTAATTGTTTTAATTCATTGATTTGGTATCATTCAATGCCAACTTAAATTTCCTTGCTGAAAAAGCCCCCCCCCCCCCCCACCAAACACACACAAAAACCCACCAACAACACCCAAAACACACAATCAAACAAACAAACAACAACAAACAAACCCCAAAAATGAAATGCAGGTTAAACCGTAATAGAGTCGGTAGGTCCATGAAAATACTTATGTGTGACTAGCATTAACAACTTATATCATATTTTATTTTCGCATGGTAATTGTTGTGGCTCAGCATCAGTTGCCAAATTAGGGAATCATTCACATGGAGAAGCAAGCCACATGTCAAATAATAAACGGGGTAGGGTTTCTCTCTAAGCGAACTGGTTTCAGTTTCTCTATTAACTTCCTCTCCAAAATACATAATTCAAAATTTATTCAATGTCCAAGTTTCAAGTACTAACAACATTCGGTAAATTTTACTGCCATGAAATGTAAGTGTTTTACAGCAGTATCCTTTTACCGTTTTACAGTATCCTTATAGTCACCATAAAATTGCATGTAACTGCACTCTGGCCCCTTAAAGCCCAAAGGGAGAGAAGCCCCGGGGGGGGGGGGGGGGCACTCAACTTTTTTTTAGATAGGGGTGTGCCGCACAGGATCTCAAAAAAGGGGGCTATAGAACTGAACTGAGTGGATTTTATGACGAAAAATAGGGTCTTAGGAAGTTGAGGAACTGATTTTTTCAAAAAAAGTAGGTCTTGGTACGGGCCTATAGTTCAATTTTGATTAGCAAGAATGCAAATTTTTGATTTTGTTTTGGTTTTAGAAAGCAACATTTTCGAAGAATTGGGGTTTTGGAACGCAAAATTTCGCGATTTTTGAATTTTCAATAAAATGGGGGTCTTAAGAACTGATCCAGGCTCAAAAGGGGGGGTCATAAGAGCTAGCAGCAGAGGGTGAAAAAGGGGGTCTTCAGCGCGGCACATACCTATACCCTTTTCCAATGTCAGTGCCCCCCCCCCCCCCCCCCCCCCCCCCGGAGAGAAGCTTGCCTAGTGGATTAGTTAGAAGGTTATTTTTTATTTGAACATTTTACCCACCTTTGGTAATAAAATGGTGCAATCCCTTACCATCACTTTAAAGTATCAGTTTGAGATGATGAGCGAAGCAAGCAATCAAACAAAGTACATGGCTATACCATGACATCCTCCAAAGGGCAGATTATGATATGATTTATGGACTGTCAATGTTAATGTGTCATGTCTGGATTATCCAATTTGTCCCACATGGCTACACATAATTAAAAAGCCATTTTGTCATTTGTCAAATAGACAATCTGTATAAGTTTTTATTTATTGCTGTCATATTTATAGAATTATTGTTTTCATATTGGATACAGCAATTAAATTAAGATATTTCACTTTTCAAATTTTCATTTTAAATGGTGATTTGTGAAATTGGGTTAATTTGGGATATTGTGTTTATGGTTATTTTATTACTGATATTTAATGTTATGCTGTATTACTATTGATTGACTAAATTGCCTGTTACTTAAAGATGGGATTATTCTTGTCCATTTAATTGTCTGTCAAAATTGAATTTCTGAGTCTGATTAATAGGGTCTTTGCATTAATGTGTTGAGGATTATTTGGTCATAAAAATGGCATAATAATCGTGTCTGGCTAGATCATTTCTGTGGAAGTGGGGGAGGTGATTTGGAACTGAACTGCTAGTAGAGATGGTTATTGGTTTATACATGTAGAATATGAAAGATAGAATACAATCTCTGAGGGATTGCAATTTGGAGCATGATACGGTTACATGGAGTTAATGAATTTAGTTCTTATTATGTTTTATGGATAAAATAAGATGATGGTCCAATGGACATCTGGGCTAACATTTAGAATACCCTACCATTGTTATTCCTCACTGTTTAAGTGTATGAATCGTTCTTGAAAAAATTCACCCTTGAAGACATGCAGTGGTCAGTCAGTAAGATCTAATTAAAATATGTGAATTTTTAAATTTGTGTCCGACTATGGGGCCCGCCATTTTGTTTTAAAAGAATATTAGTGTCCCGGATGTACACAGTTTAGGGAAATTCTATTAATTATGTTAAAACTTGTGAATCCGATAGTTAAATGTATTCACTAACGTTTCACCGACGGTAAGAAAAATCTATAGAAGGAAAAAGGAGTAAAAAGTGATTTTAAACCAAAAAAATGGACAAATTCGTTCGTGTAAGAGGTGGTTTTGTCATTAAAAATGATGTCATTTGTTTTTCGATGTCAATTGAACGCACAAAATATCATCTGGAATCGAGTTTAAGTCAAATTGAGTTTATTTAATGATAAACTGGGCACTCCATTCAAGAAAAGGTTAAAAACAGGCGTTATTAGCAGCAACTATAATGACGTAATTTTAAAAATGGCGGCCTCCATGAATTCGCCGCACGAATTTAAAAATTCATATTTTTTTATTCGATCTTACTAACTGGTGGTAGGGTATACTAAAAGAACTCTGAAATCGGTCCTGAAAGAGCCTAATGTGAAATTGTATTCAAGCATCATCCATTCCGTTGGCTATTACACTGTCCAAGAGATTCTGTAAAAGTGGAACTTTTCGTGCTGCATTTATTTTCACGCTTTTCGCATTAAAATCAGCAAGCACAAAAATAAAAATGCATGAATGCATTCATTTTGTATCTAGGACTATATAATAAAAACCTCAAAATCGCAAAAATTTAAAACGAGCAAAATAGTTCCAAATGTGTAAAGCGCAAAAAATAACACGGTGAAGATGTTGACTTTTACACTATACGCTCTCAATGACCTTTTGCCTCGTACGACAAGTTCAATTTGAAAGACTAGACCAATACTTTGAGTTGTCACCACTTGATACTTTTGGAAAGGTCATCCCATGAGAAAAATATTTGAAGTTAAAATAGAGGTGTGTGCATAAACAATGGTATTAACTTGATATAATACTATTAACCCTCTGTATATAAACTCTTTTCAGGTGAATTCTATTTCACTTAACCCTTATATGCTGTTGCTTATTATTAGCTGATATCACTATCAGGTTCAAATGACTATTTTTGGATCCAGGTTGACTCAGTTAACCTGTACCTATCACATCTTGTTTGTGTATAAGTGTTTCATAAAATGGGGAAATTTTCAGGCAGAAAACATGCTTTTATAAACATTCTTCTGTAACAGTTGTCATTTTTTACATAACTTTGATAAGAAGTGAGTAAAGGTGATGTGTGAGGAATGCGAGGTGTTTATAAGACAATAATATTCTCTACTCTTACGCACTTGCTTGCGTTTTGGGAAATCTACAGGTGTTAGTTAAACAAGACTGAGAATGAGATTTGAATTGGAAGGCCTTGCTGTCATTGACCTTATGCTTGTGACACATTCCATGTTAGTGTATGGAAGTGCATGCATGTACCAATTTTTTTTAAAGAAGTAAAATAATCTTGATTGGTAATTGATGAAATTGTCACTTGCTGTGATGATTGCATGATATATTCAGGATTTATAGTGTAACATGTATGCATAGTGGTTGTGCGTTTGAATGTGCTTGAAGCCACCAAATTCAAAGCGTTATTTTGTGACGGTAACTGTAGAGATTCAGTAATTAAAAGATAATACTCCGGTTTCCTGTTACATACTTTATGCACATGTTTGTACTGATACAATGTATTTTATTTACACAAGGTAAGGCTTTATTGTTGTAACGAAAACACAAGGTAAATGTAAAATATTATGTTTTTGGCCCTCCCCACGAATTGACCTCACTATGAATTTCAACTTGGATTCCCAGATAAGAATAATTATAGTAGGATTTGACATGATTTCAAAAGTGTACCTTTGTAAAAGGTTGGTAGTTCTACATTTTTCTGAAATTAGCTAATAGTTGGCACACAAATGAAATGTAAGCAATTATTTATACTTTCATTGCCATAGTTGCAGAAGTTGTTGTTTTCTATTCATTCCAGGTAATCTGTATACATGTAATCTGCCAGGTAGGCTACAATTTCTTAATTCAAATCTGTGATATAACACACAGTGTGTATTAAAAGGAGGTCAAGTTTATGTAACCTGGAATTTTAAACATAGTTAACCTCAATTTAACCTGTAGATGATTTTCCCAGCTTTAGGGGAGGACAGCGCCAAATGAATGCTTCATTAGATTACAGTATTACACAAAGGGCGCACAGCACTAAATCACTCCTCGTTTTGTGTAATGGCTAGTAAGTTCGGCAAAAACAAAAAACGATTTTGTGATTAATGGGGTCCTTTGGGAATCAGTTTGGCGTGAGGGTAGCATTTCATAATTGAAATGAAAGATAATCTATTGTACTTTGATCATGATATTGCAAAATATTGATTTTTGATTGTATCGAAAATTTATCACGTGGATGAACACACGTAATCGGAGGCGGTTAGAAGGCGAGCGTCCAGGCTGAAAATAGGGGTGGCGCTGTTTAAATGATCATATCGTAAAATCTAATTGGAAAGGGTATCTGTTCTTGACGATTTTATGAAATGTTAATATTTGTTTGTTAGAATAAAGCATACGAGACATTCCAAAAAGAGTTACTAAGGGCCCAAAATAGCGACTCTTTTAGCCCTAATTTACATGTAATCCAATGGGCGGTTTATTTAGTGCTGTGCCCCCTTTATACACATCAAATAGGATAAACACAGCCTAATGTTTGCCCTTAGTACCCATATTTAGCATGTGGCAAATACTTTCAGTCAATGAATATTATTCTTTAAATTTATTTGAATAAGATTTATGCTTTCTCATTAGATTTTATGACATGATCATCTATGGAGTAGTCCTCTATTTTCAGCCCATTATGTTCCCATTCTGACTGCCTTTGATCAAATGTGTTAATACCGGGGTTAATACGACAGGCACTATTGTATTTGTATTTCACCTATACCTAACTTATAAATATATTGTAAGGTTGATCATTGGAAGTGATCCTTTGCTCAATATAATCAAACTTTTAACCTCAACGATTTTAAATTAGCACTGTTTTGGATTCCTTTCGCAATGCCTAACCAAACAATCAAATGTCCGTAGGGCCCTACAACAGGCAATTGCCTTCACTTGTAATCAAACGATAGGGAGTTGACAATGCCAGACTTTAATCAGTGAGTACGGTTTTCAATTTTGCTCGGTGCTAAAATAATCGGTCTTGCACTGCAGCCTCTTTGTTTGCATTGCGATGAAAATCCAGTAAAAATAACGAGTTGCAATAAAATTATGCACAATCACACATCCTTCGATACAGCACTCGCAACTGTTTACTGTGTCCTCTAGACTAAACTTGAATTTCAAGTTTGTCTGATGCTGTGAAAATCCTCATATTGTGATGTGAGTATGTGTTTATAGCAACTCTCTGAAATCTCTGTCTAGATAGCTTGTCAACTCGTATTATACGCTTTCACGATATAAACCTGGTGATGGGTATGTGGGGAAATGAATATTTACCCCCACAACTCCTGGCTGGATGGCTCATCTTGAACATTTGACAGCCGGAAAAATGTGGGTTGCTCAAGCACTCTTTTTGTTTTAGAATAGAACTTGAACATTTGACAGCCGGAAAAATTTGGGTTGCTCAAGCACTCTTTTTGTTTTAGAATAGAATATGATGCAAGATGTTCCAACAGTTTGTGATTCCATGGTGATTTTAGCTACAAATATAAATTGTGCTATATTTATTCAGCAAAGAATAACTTCATGTTTTAGTGTTCTAAACAAATGGACAAATGTTTAAAAATATTCCTCATCTCTGCATTTGTTGTTCCACATAGAGGCTGCACACAACTAATTCAGATTAGGAATCTATTTCTTGCAAAGAATTAAGTACAGCAGCAATCCTTTGAGTCAAATATCAAAAATGTGAAAAATTGAAACAACATCTGGTAGCCTATTGTCCAGAAGAATGATATAAATTATTTGCAATGTGTGAAGTTTCTGTAGAAAAACAAATCAATTTTAAGCTCTTTATTATTGTAGCCGCCAATTTACCACTATTTTGCATCTACGCCTGAGGACTGAAAATTAGGTTTTAAATTAACGAAACCGACTTACACTACAGCAGTATAAATGAAAAATCTAATCAGTACATGTAATACTGATATGTTCTCTAGATATGTTATAAATAAGCATAATCAGTGTAACAAATCAACATTTTATTTAATAAAACACAAGCATGTCGAAAATAGAGCGGTTTTAGTAGGCCGTTATTTACGTGTAAAGCCTTTGTTAAGCAAATTAGTTGTATGCACCCTATTAATATTTAATACCGCCTGCCTGTGTGTCAGACAATAACACAGGTACATCCAAAAACATTATCTTTATTCTCTAAATATTGTGCCTATGCAGGAGAAGATATTGCATTCTATAGGAATCCATGAAACATGTGTGTGATCATATCTGTGAGTATGGACATAGAAGAATAGGATCAGGGTGGGTGAGTAAGAAAATATAGGATTAGGGTGGGTAAGAAAATATAGGATTAGGGTGGGTAAGAAAATATAGGATTAGGGTGGGTAAGAAAATATAGGATCAGGGTGGGTAAGAAAATATAGGATTAGGGTGGGTAAGAAAATATAGGATTAGGGTGGGTAAGAAAATATAGGATTAGAGTGGGTAAGAAAATATAGGATTAGGGTGGGTAAGAAAATATAGGATTAGGGTGGGTAAGAAAATATAGGATTAGGGTGGGTAAGAAAATATAGGATTAGGGTGGGTAAGAAAATATAGGATTAGGGTGGGTAAGAAAATATAGGAGTAGGGTGGGTAAGAAAATATAGGATTAGGGTGGGTAAGAAAATATAGGATTAGGGTGGGTAAGAAAATATAGGATTAGGGTGGGTAAGAAAATATAGGATTAGGGTGGGTAAGAAAATATAGGATTAGGGTGGGTAAGAAAATATAGGATTAGGGTGGGTAAGAAAATATAGGATTAGGGTGGTAAGAAAATATAGGATTAGGGTGGGTAAGAAAATATAGGATTAGGGTGGGTAAGAAAATATAGGACTAGGGTGGGTAAGAAAATAGAGGATTAGGGTGGGTAAGAAAATATAGGATTAGGGTGGGTAAGAAAATATAGGATTAGGGTGGGTAAGAAAATATAGGATTAGGGTGGTAAGAAAATATAGGATTAGGGTGGGTAAGAAAATATAGGATTAGAGTGGGTAGGAAAATATAGGATTAGGGTGGGTAAGAAAATATAGGATTAAGGTGAGTAAGAAAATATAGGATTAGGGTGGGTAAGAAAATATAGGATTAGGGTGGGTAAGAAAATATAGGACTAGGGTGGGTAAGAAAATATAGGATTAGGGTGGGTAAGAAAATATAGGACTAGGGTGGGTAAGAAAATAGAGGATTAGGGTGGGTAAGAGAATATAGGATTAGGGTGGGTAAGAAGGATTAGGGTGGGTAAGAAAATATCGGATTAGGGTTGGTAAGAAAATATAGGATTAGGGTGAGCAATGGTAAGAAGCTTATGCATTTCCTAAATATTGACTCATGTTTATTTTCCATCCTGAATTCCAATCAAAACATATTTGACAATAAAGTTTTATATTATAACAGTGGTATGGAATATCCTGAAACTGAAAAGTCTTAGTAAAATAAATGTATCAGTCGGTAAATGAATATAATCTGTACTTTTATAATCAAATATAATTTCACATTATAACAAAATTTACAACAAAACAGCCTATACATGGTTAATAACAAAATTATGGAAAAGATAACTATACTACTCTGATGAGGTGCATATTGTGCAATCATTGAGATCTTCGGCCATGCAACACTGTTTGAATTCAACCCTGTAGTCTGTAGATAAATTGGGTTTTATAATTCCATATTTAAATTGATTGAAAAACTGAAATATTTTGTTTGAAAATTGCCATAAAATGTTTAAAATGTTCTCTTATTTCAATCCCAAGTCTTTTCTAGTTTATTTTCTACAATTGCGGTTCAGCATTGTAGCGTGATCATCATGCCAATTCAATTGAATGCTGAAAAGGCAATTCAATAGCGTTCACTTAACCCTGTGCTTGTAATGATACCCATCCCTTACCATTACCTGAATACAATCAAGAAATATATTTTGTAGGTCAAATAATTTTTCATGATATGGAAAAATATAGATGATGATGCATGCCTGCGCTCTAGATAGTAAGACACCTATTTAGTTGTGTTTTTGTTTCCCAATGTGTAGATTATCATCCTTTATGGAGGCCTTACAGGGTTTAGAGGGGAGAAGAAGTGAACAATGTTTTTATCAGATTATTTTCAACGCAAAGAAACTAGAGCTTTGCTATGTTGTTTTTCAATGCCTGTAGCAAGAGTTTTTTTCGCATGTTTTTCTGTCGTAATTTACAGATATTAGTAAGAGGATCAGGTCTGTAAAAAGCCCTCTGAGGATTTTACTATGATTCCAAAAGTATAGTACGATTTTGATTGTGAATATATTTGTATTATCACTATTTTGTACCAGGTGAATGTTAAAAATTGTATGCTGTATGTTGTGGAGTACAATTTGCATTTTATAAATCCGAGCCGACCCTTCAGTTGCTAAAAGACCACAAATTAAAGTGCCACGAAATATATCATCCATTTTCCTCTTGCAGTAGCAGATGATGCGTAATTACTTTGCCCTGAAGGTAGACTAAACTAGCGATGAAACTAGTCTACAGTATGTTCCAATATGGGCAAGCACTTTTTGTGGTTGTAGTAAGACTGGGGACATTTCTGTAGCTTGTTTGGTGAAAAATTAGATATATTTGGAATACATAATGTTAGAATACAGTTTGGAAACCTGGTATTAGATACTGAAATATTATGGCAAAGTTCCTTGACCTGTGCACAAGATGAATCCTTAAAACCCCGAATGTTTTGTTTTGAAATCAGAAGTCTGGCATAATGCTAACACCACTACGGCAGGCATACAAAATCAATCGGCCAGCAGCACCTGTTTGCGTGAGGTCTATTACATGCTGCAACCCCCCACCCCCACCCGGTTATAGTCACCGAACATTTAGCCTGGGCAGCCCAGCACCTGTGTGTGGTGGATGACTGGCTTGTCTGCTAGTCCGGCAAGACAGGTTCAATCTCAGGGGCGGCAGACCAAATTTGGTTTGGCTCCCTTTTACCCTCTCCCCGTTCTTCGGTCCATTGCGACACACCGTAGGAGTAGTGGAGTTAATATGTGTGAGTTTTTAAAAACGTAATGATATTGATGTGTTTACATGAGGATAAGTGATAAAGTGTGTGAGTTTTTACAAACGTAATGATATTGATGTGTTTACATGAGGATAAGTGAAATCAGGAGCTTCTTTATTATTATTGGATAAATTAAATGGAAAACAATTGGATAAATGGAAAACAATTGTTTCTGAGTAACCAGAATCTTTGCTACAATACTAAGGTTTATGACAGGCCTACTTTCATAAACCAATTTATTTACCGGGGCAGACACCGTCTGGGCTTTCCCTTTTGCTGTGTGCGTCTGTGTGTCTTGGTTACCACTCAGTGGGCCAATCAGCAGCCTTGTTTTCATGCCCGCGTTTTTTCGTCCTTTGTTTTGGTTCTGGGAGAGGTTCCGTGCTTTTACCTTTCTATTATACCGTTCATATTTCTTATTGGCTTCATCGAGACGGGTCGCCTTCCTAAAAAATATTTACATATGTTATCTTCCAGGGCATCTCCTAGGGGTAGGGATTTCAGGTAGTTTCACAGAATCCTATCATATGTTGAATATCATAAATTTGAGGTTCCAATATACAATGTGTTTTAGCATAATGTTATCACTCTGAGCATCTCTCTAAGGGTAGGGATTGGTAATCTACAGATCCCTGGAATCATTTGCTGAACAAATGTATCTATGGCTCATCTAATATAATAATGGTCCTTAGTCAATTCATTAGTTCAACCATCATGTGTCATCTTATGAGCATATCTCTCTTAGGTGTTTATACATTAGGTTTAGGTAATTTACTTTTCCAAAAAATTGATGGGTTGTTGATGAAGCGAACATGTCTGTTATCAATTTAAACAATTATATTTCCATGACATATTAATATTTTATTATGCAAATAAGCATCGTCAAATGGACGATCAGTTCAATCTAACTACATGTATGATAAATGTAATATCCAATGTATTATTAAGGTACTACTACATGTACTGAAATATCCTGAATAAATTGAAACTATGTTAAATGTAATTCTACAAATGAATGAGGTAATTAAAATTACCAGTATAAATTGTAGTGAATAACATGTGATGGCATATTTGTAATTCTACAAATGTAATTCTACAAATGAATGAGGTAATTAAAATTACCAGTATAAATTGTAGTGAATCCACATGTTGTGGCATAGACTTTTGATAAATGAAAACTATGTTAATTTTAATTCTACAAATGAATGATGTAATTAAAATTACCAGTATAAATTTGTAGTGAATCTACATGTGGTGCATAGTTGGAATTGATAAAGAGTGCCAATTTGGGTGCTCAGTAAAGGTTAATAAAACTCGATGTAGCCGATGAGCAATACCGTCAATTTTGTATCCTGTGTTTGTTATCTGTAAATAAAATGCATGCAGTGCATCAAAGTGCAACAGCCCATAGATTATGGGCAGCCCTTTATCATTTCAGAGATCTTCATCAATTAGCCAGCATAATCGTGTAATTCCTGGACAACATCGCGTATCGCCATTACTTTCTTGTTAGCAACGCCGATTTGCAGCGTAGCATTGTGGGATATTTCCGGTTTAATGTGACCTTTACGAGCCGGAACGGGACGAAAATTGATCTCGACGGGCTCAGAGCAACATCCCGAAGAAGTGTTGCCTGGACTGGAGATGGGTTGCACATTGCCTGGACTGGAGATGGGTTGCACATCGGGGGGGGGGGGGGGGGGGGGGGGGGTCAGTCAGCATATCAAACGGGTACACATGCACGTCCAAGCACCTATGAATGAACCTTAAATGGCGTAAAACAAACCCTATTTTGATACCCCTAAATGTCGTAGCACATACAAACCCTACCCTAAACATTACCCACATTCAATTATGCATGTAATCACATGCATGCGAATACTATGTTTATACTGCTTTGAGAGGTTCTGGTTAAAACTATGGGGCAGAGAGCAAAATCATTGAAATATATAACTTATAAGGGAAATATCAAGGATATTTCCAAAGATTTATTCTACAGTCACACATACAATAACTAACCCTAAACGTCGATACTTTCATGCTGTTATGAATACCCTGAAGCGTGATGCCTTCTAAAAAGAACACCTTTTCCAGACAGACGTTGACGATGTCTTGTGGTAAAAATCCTGTCCCTTTTTTGACATTATTTTTGGACGCGGATGCTTACCCGTTATGTTCACTGACACCCCTCCCTCTGGAGTGCACATACCCATAAAAAAACAAGTTGAGTGCCCCTCCAGGAGGAAATATTTTCAAGTGAAAACCCTTGGCACCTACATGCATAGCAGCTGTGAGAGGAATGAGATTGGAGGAACAAAACATTTGAAATAAAGAATATCTACAAAGCAGGTGTTCATTGTTAAGATATGAATATAATATGTTAGTGTCGTGTTTACAACATGTATAAGTAACTTAAAATAACATTGTTTTGACTATTGAATGTCTTTATTATATACATATTTAATTATAAGGGGAGATTGTATTCAAGAGGTTTTTGTACAGAGTAAATAGGTTTGGAATAGATTGATGGAACTCTGACAATGGCATTCATGAACAATAGATTGTCTCAGGGGCCAGAGTTTGAATTGCTCAATTTGTTTTTGAAGTTGAATTTCAATTTGCGATCCAAATGGGATAGGGAAGGTGGGGGGTTGGGATTAATTGGCCAAGTACAAACGTTCGTTTACTGTGACAATTTTGTCACATACATTTTCAATATCAACCGTAGTTAGTTAGTTATCCATAGAGGGTATTTAAAAAATAAAGGGGGAAAAGTTTATCTCTAACAATGCCTTTGTATTTGTATGTGAATGTAAAAACTCTTACCAACAGACCGCCCAATTCTTGTGCAATTATCAAAGGAAAGTCATAAGGTCATTCTTCATGCAATAGTAAATGGACTGCAGATGACAGAATGTGATATACGAAGCCTTCCGCAAAGTTTTCATGTGAGCTAGCCATATCATATGACACGCAGCAAAGCAGCAAACGCTCAATTGAGATTTCCCAACTATTAATGTACGATCACTGTAGCATCATTCACAACCACTTAACAGCGTAACTAACTGAGTCTGGATATTGATATGAGTTGTAAAATGATGAAATGCATGTTATCGTGACCATGTTACAGTGAATTGAATGCAGCACCATTCCTTGTGGGCTTGATCCAATTATATTATAGTTCATGGTACTATGGTGGTGTTTTTGCTAGGTGGAAGGTCAGTAATGTACAGGATTGTAAGAGCTGTTTTTTAAAAAGGAGCTCTTTCAATTTCCCCCATTTTGTCTGGCGAGTTTGAGCAAGCTCTGTTTATTCTACAACTATTAAAAGTTTCATTTCAAATCAAAATGCACAATTTTCTAATATTTAACATAATTTATAGATGTGAAATTTCATTCATGATAAATTACAATAAAATAGGCTGACACATTTTTTGTTTCTAGAGTGTATTTTATCATAAAATAGTAACTGTTCATTTTGTGTAATGACACTAAGGCCAGTGAATGATAATATTTGTATTCCCATCATCTTCATCCTTCCCCCTACACTCTGAGCAACCAGTGAAATTATTACTACAATAAAACCAAGTTGTAATAATAAAACTGTTGTAATAATATTAATAAAACCATTGGAATAATATTGTCATTACCATGCAAGGAGTGAATATAGTTTCTATTTATAACCTCTAATCACTGTGGGGTTGGGGAGGCAACTTGAATATGGAAATTGGTATTGGAGGGTTGAGCAATTTGCTACATTTTCTAAAAAGGAGGGATCTGTGAATGAGTTTTTTAATTGTCTTTTCCTAAATATATAGGGTTCTTAGATGATAATTGGTTTAATAAGCCTTATCGCCAATCGTAAAAAAATCCATTGATTATCCTTTTCTGGTGCATTGTGGGATCCAGAACGGGCAGATTTTACCCTTTTACGATCCCACAATGCAACAGAAAAGGATAATCAATGGCTTTTTTTGATTCGCGATAAACCTTATTTTTTATGGAAAAATTGTGCCATTTAGTGACAGAGAGCCCAAAAGAGGGTTTTAACAGCTGATTTATGCTACTCCAAATATTTAGATGCCCCTTGCTCTGGGCCTCTTGTCTTCTCTATCTAGGCGCCATTCATGTTTAATAGCAAATGTTGCGGACACAGTGTCAAATAGTTGCAATATTAACACCTGCGTCGTCGCATAGTTTGACTGCAGACTTTAATTACTGTTTCTACATTTGTTTTTTCAAGCCGAAATAAGCATTTTCTCCTGAGACGTACTTGCATCACAGAAAGTGCATAGCTAGCTACCGTGAAAGTAAATTACAAAAGCTCAACTGGATTGCTCCATGGGCAAGCATTGTGGACCTAGGTGGTACATAATTCAAGAGAAACATTTTGGATGATCTGTTTTTTGTATATTGTTAAACAGGATCTATAGTTTAGTTGGTACAAATTAGCGAGTAGTATGGTTTTTTTTTTATCTCTCCACGCTCAAAAGTAATCAAATGTACACGCGAGACTAAAGCTAACAGGGGAATCAGGGGACAAATAATATCAGAAAAGAATGAGGTGTGCCTCCCCTGTAGCTCAAACCTGCCTAAGAATAAAATGCCCTCTCTAAAATTACTTTAAAAATATTTAGACTTAAAATATTTTCTTAATACTTCGGATGTGATACATCAATATTTGAATAAGTTCATCTGGATTGTTATTGAACATTTGAGATAAGATTCGTTATGTACAAATCCAATAAAATGTGAATAGGATACTCACAATTTAGTTACGTTTTCACTGCTAAACTAGCAGCTTCGTCAGACTGGCAACTCTGTCTGGAGGCAACAGGAATTAGGGATTTCCTGTTGCTGGGACCCGCCGTTGTAGAGGGCCGTAGTTCCGACGAGTTGACGAAGCTGCTAGTTTAGCAGTGAAACGTAACTAAATTGTGAGTATCCTATTCACATTTGATTGGATTTGTACATAACGAAATCTTATCTCAAATGATACATAAATAGTTTATCTTTTTCGAAAATGAAATATCTCATGTTCGACCTCCCCTTATCAAATCGACTATTTCAGGCCATAACTCAAAATCAGCCCCAGCGACTTTACGCTCATTTTAGTCGTGCCAGGTCACATATGTGGCAGGACATGCATTTTTTATCTCTCCTAAACGCAAAAGTAATCCCTACGTATCACCTAAACCATGCAGAGTGTACCCTGCTGCGTATGAGAGTGTTATGCTCACCCATGCTTTTCTGTATGAATTCATGGATGTGTGAAGACTTGGAGCTGACTGAACCTGAGTCCATTATACTGGTCTTTGGACTAAATGAGGAGAACACACCTGGCCAGACTTTTTACCATGATATTTTTGAAATTTATTGCCATCATTAACCCTTAATTTTGTCTTCTCTTCTTTTTTCCTCTTTGCAGAATGTTGGTAGGAGCACCAAAATTCCGTACTCCACAACCAGGTTTAGATAAACCAGCAGGCGGTGTATTCCGATGTCCCCTCACATCATATATAGACGATTGTGAATATCTAGAATTAGACCCTACAGGCAATGGTAAGTGGGATGTATTGTAGATGTAACATTAGCCGAGAAAGAACTACATACAAATACCCCAGCCAGGACACTCACACCTAAAACATGGTGTTACCCTACAATGTATTCAACAACATTGTATTGAAACCTTGTTTCACTCAACAAACGTTTTGTCTGCTGGGAAAATATCCAAAACAATTTTGACATCATGATGTGGGATACAAATTGAAGTGCCAAAGTTAGTAACAAACAATTAGACTCTCACAACAGCAATCCATAATAAGTAAAGGATTTAAACAAGTATGCATTGAGTAAATTACTGGTTCAAGCTTTCGTCAGAAGTCGTTCTAAGCCACTTCTGAAAAAGTTTAACCCACAAATTACAATTATTAACATTGAATGAAAAATGCCACTTCTGAAGAAAGTTAACCCACAGCTATTAACATTGAATGAAAAATGATGATGTTCGATGATTTGTATGTTAGGCGACAGGGGAAAACCCTGTTCTACAGGCCTGACCAACTTTTAAAAATTTAAATCCACCCAAAAAAAACCCCGCCTGATACGACCCTACCTGAGAGGTCCGTTTGCCTGTAGAACAAGGTGAGTTTATTGAACTGCCTTATTGCATCTTTAATGCAACATATATTGCTGAAAATAACGGTTACCCACTCAATCCTAAATTAACAATTCTCTAAAAAGTCTTTAGTTGAGTAAGGTAAATTTTGCTCTTCAAACCCAGCCATTTCCATCAGCTATTTCAGAAAGTACAAACCGCAATTGTGCACACCAATGTAGTGAGCAAGGTATACATGCATGAATGAGTAGCTGATGGTTGTGGCTTTGAATGAGTAGCTGATGGTTGTGGCTTAGTTGGTGGGACGACGTTACAACGTACAGAGGGTTCCTGGATCAATTCCTGGCTGGTCCCCGGCAATATAGTTGATGTTTTCTCTTCCTAAATTGTGATCCTGGTTAAAAACCCGGTTAGGGTTATGGTATCAAAAAAAGGGTTTTTGCATTTTATTAACCCTCCTCCCCTCCCCCCCCCCCCCCCCCCCCCCCACCCCAACTGCTAAGAAATACTACTTCTAAGCCTATCTGCAAGAGTCATGTGGGGACAGTTTTCGATGACGTAATCAACAGAGCCTATATAGTGAGCGCGGTAAACGAGTAGCTGAGGGTCGTGGCTTAGTGGGTGGGCTGGCGTGCGGAGGTCCCCGGATCGATTCCTGACTGGTCGCCAGCGATTTAGTTGGTGTTTTCCTCTTTTCCAAAATTGTGATCCCAGTTAAAAACCCGGTTAGGGGGTTAGGGCTAATTGTTATGGGTCATAAGTTTAACCATGAGCTTCGTTGTATGTTTAGCTATCACTAAATTTCGCAACCACTTACATTTGCAGAGCTTGAACCCAATAACCATGTTATTGTGTTTGATTTATGATACTTGCTATGTTTTTGTCATCCAGCCAGCGTAATATAAATTACATGAGTAATATAAATTAGAAGAGTATTATAAATTACATGATTTAGTGGTATGCAGTTTATGGTTTCAAGAACTCTGTTTAATAGCTAGCAATAGTTTTAATTAATTTTTTAATTATAAATTTGATATGTTAAAATCCTTGGAGCAACACAGTCCCATCTGGGTATCTAGTTATTATAAATAGCATTGTATTTTGTATAACAACAAGGGCCAGACATTACAAGCAGAGATATTTTACGATAGTTAGACATTGTTTGGAAAAGAGGGTATTTTATCAGACTCTAGTACTCTGTAGATGTAGTTCACTAGATGCAGGGAAGGAATAGAATGCAATAATCAAAAGAAATTAATGATTATTTTTATTTTGGCATCTATGTGTGCATACACTCATTATCTGTTAATATTTCATTATTAATCTCATTATTGTAGCCCATTGTAAGGGTCAATATTTAACAATCCAAGCAAAAAAAAAAACGTTTTATTCTGAGCACTTATCTCCCTCGGATCCTCATTAGAGCTGGATGCCTCGTTACACATAAAACGGACACGGCAGACATCGACCCCGAATAGCCTTCTCTTGTCACCATTACTTGACCATTGCACATTATATACATTTGCCTTAAGACCTCAATGACGAGAATAGAGTGGCATCTGCCAGTAATGGTTTCCATGGCAAATACGTAATGCCATTGCTCATTTAGCGCGTGAAGCATTATTGTAATAAAAAACATAAGCCCTGAAAGTGTGGGTTATCTTTAACAAGTTGGCAAAAGCATCATATTAATGACCTCATATTATTTGATGGTGATAGTAGTAGTCACACATGTTATTAGCGTGGTCTAGAGAAGGTAGTGTACATTTCCCACAATCCTTTTCACCTTGATACAATCAGCCTATCTCACTTCATTTCATCAAATGAATCCATATTGTGTACATGTTGAAGTGACTTAAAGTGACAAACCTTTTTTGGTAAGATCAGTTTTGGTAAATTTTGAAAGGAAAACATCATTAATTTTTTTAATTTTAAGGGGGAAAATCAGCAATTTCAAATTAAATTGTTATCAAAATGTCAAATATTTCAAAATAATGTTAGAAATTTTCAAACAAATGTCAGCCCATACAATGCAGAAGAGCTAGGGCTAATTAGATCAGTGGTACAGAAAAAAGCCAGATCTGTCATTGCTCTGTTCATTTTCATTAAGTTACTATCAATCCACATTGCAAGTAATACTGCATTGTCGAAATTTTGACGAAAGATCATTTGTATCATGTTGATAGTTTTAAAAGGAACTGTCTCTGACTCCTAGACATGTCAATATTATACTTAATTTCTATAGTAAAATCAGCTACATGTAATGCTACATTTCTTTGAATTGAAAAACGGAATTTTATACTAACAAATATATAAACCAATAAAGACTTTTCTTATCTCTGAGGGAGTGTTCAGAAATACTTTGGTGGGGGGGGGGGGGGGGGGGTGTAGCCAACTTGCATTTTTGGGTGTCTGAACTTTTGACCCCCCTTTACAAATAGTAAAACACTTTTTGACCCCCCCCCCCCCCCCCCCTCAGATTCATTTTCCCTAGACACATTTTAGTTTTATAACGTGTTACAAAGAGTTCATATTTGTTTTATCTGGTGTTCATTGATAATGAAAATATCACTGATCAAACCAATTGTATACTGTATCTATTTTCAATGTCTGCCTACACATAAAAGAAACGTGGATTTAAGTTTTGTTTAAATCTATTGATTTGGCCAATAGTGGCGTAGCTAGGTTATTCATATTGGGGGGGGGGGCGAGAAATGAGAATGAACCAACAAAACATTTTTTGACTTTACTACACCTACTTTTGGAACGATCAAGGTACATTTTGGCTCTAAACAAGCTTGTAGCAAAGAATGTGGCATTTTGAGGACATATTATGCGCGGGGTCTAAGCCGACAATTCATTTTTACTCTAAATTCACTCTAAAACCATGATTTTGAGGTAATTATGAATCGTATCGCTCTGTAACTTAAAATATATTCATGATTTATGATCCGAAATGTAAATCTGCAAGAAAATCTACTTTCTAAAAAAAAAATCATGAATAGAGGGTGCTCCCCGGAAAAGATCACATAATATGCCTTTAAGGATCCTATATATTCATAATCAACTCTCATTAACCTAGTGATTCCGTTTTACCCATCTCCCCCTGGGGAAAGAACACCACCCAGGTGCAACTACAAAATTCATGTTTACTCTCCACAATCGATAAGCCCTTGCTTTTCCAGCTGGATGTTGGCCTCTCTGGAGGCAAGAGTATTTGCATACACAATTAGAGTGTGCTGCAATCTTGCTTATTAGAAGTACATATCACGTATAGTAACTGTCATAATGCTATGGAAGAAATTCAAGCTATTTCACGCGGGCATGTTTTGTTGTTGTTTGCGGACGCATCCAGATGCATGAAATGCGCGAACAACTATGCCAGCATCTGCTTGGCGATTTCACGATTGACCAATCAGGACGTTAGGTCATTTTTGAGAGCGTCAGTTACACAGTTCCATGTTTACACACACACGCATGTACTCACACATTATTGGAATTATGTCCATAGCATTATGATGCCGACACACAACAGATTCAGAGAAGAAAAAACCCTCCAAATTCATACAGAAAAATTAGTAACAAGTTTGATTCAAAATGTAACTATTTTTCTTCATGTGAAATACATAGAACAAAGTTATGTCAATGATTGTTTATTTACTGAGGATATGATATGGCAACACACTGTGATCATCATGTTGTGCCAAATTATGACTTTGTTGTTATTTTTATTTTGTTAAACAGAAGTGAGAGAAGAAGAAGATAAATCCGACCAATGGTTAGGTGTTACAGTCAGGAGTGGAGGACAAGGGGGAGCTGTTGCTGTAAGTGTAAACCAGGGGGGGGGGGCACTGTGCTGCCAAAAGGTCCCATCCCCTCCCTTTCTCCCATCTGGTAATGAATGACCCTTTTCAAACCTATTTTTAAATCAGTCTAATTTCTAGAAATACCAATAAGGTTTAATATCCGGCTGTTTTTTCTATGGTTTAGTGGTTGGGTAGCGGCAGCATCATTTATTTTCAGGGTGCATCTTTAGTGCTTGAAAAGCGTGAAAATAAAACCACTGCAAAAATGTTGGCTTTTACAGTAGTCTTCACATTCAGCAAGTTGCTGCTCATACGGTATTTAAAAGATGCAATAATCTTTTTCTATCTTTTCTTTTCAGGCTTGTGCCCACAGATATAAACTTGTTTCTAAAGTTGAAATTAGCGGTATAGGAAAATGCTATCTACGCAAAGCAGATCTATCACCAGATATATTGACAGAAAAATGGAAACCTTGCAAGAACAAGGGAAGCGGCAAAAAGAATTATGGCTACTGTCAATTAGGAACAGGGCTACATATAGCAGAACCGGTAAGTTTCGGGAGATGAGAATTACATTTAAACATGATGAATTTAACAATGTCAGTATCAGCTTCAATAATTTGGAGGTCATGGGGAAGAGAAGCCATAAAAATTGAGCCCTATGGCTTGTTGGTACCACCATCCCATCAACATTGATGGAAAAATGTTGACATCGCTTCAACTCATGCACCAATATCCATCAATGTCGAGTGATGCCAGTGTCGACTAAGTCACTAAACCTCAAGTGTCGAGTCACAGACAGTTATAAAACTCTCTAAATGTTCCTCAAGTAAAGTCAATCAAATAGGTCAAGTCCCTACTTTTTCAAGTAAGTTAAATCATTGAATTTGTTCAAGTTGCATCAAGTCATCTATTTATGTAAGAAAATACTCCAATCAAACTATAGAAAACAAGGATTGATACAAATTAGGCCTACACTGCGGGCCTTATTTTTAATTCTTTTATTAGTATAACTTTTATAAGATATCTTTTTTCCTGGATTTGTCATTGTTTTTATCTCAAGTATTTTGAGGAAAACATATTAATCCCAATACCAACTCACCAAGATTGGAGATGTGTACAAGTAGTACGCTACAAACCTGTATAATACCTGAAAGTTCTTAACAGGTGAAATATATTTAGTACTCTTGTAACCAAGAAGAGTGTTATATGTGTATATCGAGGGTTGAGCGCCAGAAGGCCGTAACTCGGCAAATTGATATTTTGGTACAAAAATAATCCATATAACCTAGATTTTCAGAACCATAAAGAATCATAAACCACTCTAAATTTGTCTAAAATTAGAGTTATAATTGGGTGCTACAGTGTATTGTAGTGAGTCCCAAATATTTGAAAGTTGATTATCTCAAAATAGCATTTCTTGAGTTACGGCCTTCTGACACTTAACCCTCTATATCTGACGATGAATTTTGATTACTTCAGGAGGAGGGTAGTGATGAAGTACCACTATACATAGCAGGTATACCAGGAGCTGGTGACTGGAGAGGCGGTCTCATGGCAACCAATCCATTTGATGGAGGGGAATTACTTAACTTGGAAACAAGTGTGGATGATACAGTGGGTGTAGGACTCAACAGTTATTTAGGTAAGTGTGAAAGGTTTGGAGTTTGAATGGTTACTAAATTTATGATCAAATGGTGAAATATTCCTCAACTCACTCCACCCATGCATTCAGAGTGGTTGCTGTAAGCACGAATTTACCTCCTCACCTCAAGTTGAGGAGGGATGTTAAATGGGCATTGAGAGATGTATCGATATACTAAATGAGCAAATAACGTAAAGATAATCATCAACATAGCACAAATCCAAAATGTCATACAATTCCGACATCGCCTTCATGCCAAATAGGCAAAAAACGGCACTTCTGGGTTGAGATTTGCTGTGAAAGTCTGGAAGTAAAACGATAGCATAATTTCCGAATTCAGCACCTAGTTTCGATATGATCATATTGAAACTAAGAAAATCATGAAATGTTATATGATGAACGGCGAATGTTGGTAAACTGTTTCAGATGGTAGTTAGTATATGCCTAAGTATTACTTTAATGCAAAAGAACTGATTTCCAGGATAGTTGAGGGTGCACTCCCATACATATCTCTTAACATAGGAATCAGGGATGTAAGATACACTTGAATCTATCAAACTTTGTTTCTGAGTATTTATGATTTATAGAATGCATACAAGCTCATTATATGAACTAACACAATCAATTGTACTTGGACTTAACTTATAGCCAATTCATTTGAATAGTAGAAGGTAAATAATATTCTTACAAGGATCTCTGATTCATTTTATTCATACTATATGTACAAATCATTACACCACAGGTTTCTCAGTTTCTTCTGGTCATTTCAATGGAGGTCAACGTCTATATGTTGCTGGGGCACCTAAGGTCAATGCCATCGGTGCGGTGGTCATTATGGAGAGAGTGACCAACACAGATGATGTAGTGAAGCACACGGTGATGGAGGGAGAGACTTTGACAGAATCCTATGGTTACTCCGTGTGTGTAGCGGACCTTAATGGTGATGGGTAAGAGACTTGATAGGGATTATATAAAAGCCATTTACATTTTACTAGCAAATGCACCAAACTGTGCATACTCTATTCGTCTAGCTCTGTGCACTGAGATCTGAGTGTATTTCAAGTCAAATCATTGAATTTGAAGTTGTTTCAAGTTCAAGTTGTTTTGATCATGATGAGACTAGACTATTCACATCATGGACTGAAATTACTTACCAAATCATTTTCAAGAATTAGTATAAGCGCATTTGTTTTGACTTAATTTAAAGTCAAGTCAAATCTCCCCAAAAGAGGGACTCCACGCAATGTTTGATGTAACATTACACACAAATGACCGCATTTGTCATGATTGCTGTGGAAAATACACCATAGCATGAGAATTATGCACAGGACAATAAGCCACACTTACCAGAATATGCTCTGAGGCTTCCAGGGCTCGAATTAACCCAAGGCATCCAAGACAAATTGCATTGGGTGCCCCACATAGTTGTCTTGATGCCCTCAATTTATGGTTGTTTTCATTTAATTCCAAAGTACATAATTACCTTGGGGGAGGTGGTGTTCATTTCAAATTGCCTTAATTTGCAATGCCCTCTCCATTTCTTAATTCGATGCCTGGAGGTCACTGCACAAAGTTAGAAGATCAAAGCATAGTTCTTATTTTGTCAGATTTGCCAAAATAAAATTTTAATTTATATTAATTCAGAATGTTGTATTCAATTAATGTTGAATATTAACATTGTGACAAATATATTTGAACTTTACCAGTACCAAAAACTTGAGTGATCTTTAACTGTCGGACCTTATGTTATTTTTGTTCAGGTTTGATGATCTGATAGTTGGTGCACCGCTATATTATGATAGAGAGGCTGAGTCTGGTGGCAGAGTCTACATATATATCAACACTAAACAGACAGTGAGTAAACTATTGCGGATTTTCAGTATATAATTTATACCGTGAATAAATAAATAAATAAATATCTAGTATAGGTGCAAATATACATTTAGTGGACGTTCTAAAAACAAGTTGATATAATTCTTAACATGCAATGATTAAGTGACCATCCTGTCATGAATAGAGATAGAGACTGTTCTGTCTTAGTCCTGTGTATGATGATATTGTGACTGTAATTTATCTAGCATCACCTTTGACAAGACATCGGAAAGTATTGCTATCAACATAGGTTTGTCATTTCATCCCTGAGAAAGAGAACAGCTTGTATTCAAAATCACCCACCAGAGTTATATTGAACAAAACCTTCCCCAACTCCCCTGGGTGTGTTTTGGGGAATAAAACTATCAGGGGAGAAAAACAGGTTAGATATTTGGGGGGGGGGGGGGAATTCGCTCTGCTGGCAACGGGGATTTAACACGGATCGCCCGCATAGAAGTCTGGCGCCTACCTGATTGCTCCACAGGGTCAGCTCAAAAATCCTAAGTTTTCCTTCCCCATTTGATAGCCCGCCTGATTGTGCCACGAGACTGGTGAAGTGTGCCCTACCAGCATCTAGTACTGTAGTGTTTTGTAGCTGATTGTGCCACGAGACCGGTGAAGTGTGCCCTACCAGCATCTAGTACTGTAGTGTTTTGTAGCTGATTGTGCCACGAGACTGGTGAAGTGTGCCCTACCAGCATCTAGTACTGTAGTGTTTTGTAGCTGATTGTGCCACGAGACCGGTGAAGTGTGCCCTACCAGCATCTAGTGCTGTAGTGATTTGTAGCTGATTGTGCCACAAGACTGGTGAAGTGTGCCCTACCAGCATCTAGTGCTGTAGTGATTTGTAGCTGATTGTGCCATGAGAGTGGTGAAGTGTGCCCTACCAGCATCTAGTACTGTAGTGTTTTGTAGCTGATTGTGCCATGAGAGTGGTGAAGTGTGCCCTACCAGCATCTAGTACTGTAGTGTTTTGTAGCTGACTGTGCCACGAGACTGGTGAAGTGTGCAGTACCAGCATCTAGTACTGTAGTGATTTGTAGCTGATTGTGCCACGAGACTGGTGAAGTGTGCCCTACCAGCATCTAGTACTGTAGTGATTTGTAGCTGATTGTGCCACGAGACTGGTAAAGTGTGCCCTACCAGCATTTAGTACTGTAGTGTTTTGTAGCTGATTGTGCCACGAGACCGGTGAAGTGTGCAGTACCAGCATCTAGTACTGTAGTGATTTGTAGCTGATTGTGCCACGAGACTGGTGAAGTGTGCCCTACCAGCATCTAGTACTGTAGTGATTTGTAGCTGATTGTGCCACGAGACTGGTAAAGTGTGCCCTACCAGCATTTAGTACTGTAGTGTTTTGTAGCTGATTGTGCCACGAGACCGGTGAAGTGTGCCCTATCAGCATCTAGTACTGTAGTGTTTTGTAGTGATGAGGAAGGTTACGGTTAAGATATATGATAATTATGTTTTCCATCCAGACCATTAGTGAGTAAGCTACTGAAGAAGTATGTCAGGTTTTTCATTGCCTTATCCCATTTTGTATACTTTTACAGGGTAACTTTTCAGCCGTGGAGCCTATACGACTGACTGGTAGCATGGATTCCATGTTTGGCATATCTGTCGTCAATATGGGCGATATCAATTTGGATGGTTATGAAGGTAATGTATCGTGACAAAATGCACACTTGGCTCTTGTACTTTATTCAAATTGGCAAACCTGCTTACAGCAGTGAAGGAATTCAGAAGAGTGTGGGCGCGCAAAACTCTTGCATGGCGCATTGTTAATTGTATGTGTGTCGCTTGTGTATGCCAAAATAGTGTGCATACTCTTAGATTACTTTTACGCGCGGAGAGATAAAGACTGCATATTTCTCGCCAATTTGGAACTGATTAATCTATAGTGTAAGTTTATTAGTACAGGGTGACCCAGAAAATGTTGAACCCAAAAATCACAAAATTCAATATATTTTTTTACCATTCAAATAACAAAATATTGCATAACTCTTTCACCAGCTATGTGCACCATACATTTAACTTTCTGAAACATTTTGGATCATAAAAATAGGCCACACGAAACTTAAAATACGTGTAATTTTGTAAGAAGTGTTGTTTTGTAGTGTAAGTGAAGTGCAAAAAAATGGTTTCATGCTACATGAGCAGAACAAGTGCCTGTTTGAAACCATTTCTGCACAGTATCTCATCAATGTTCATTTATTATGTAAATCAATATTATTAATTTATAAGCGACTTTGAAAACAAAAACTGAAGTCCCCTAGACTTCATTTGAAAATGTTAATTTGATAAATACAGATCAAAACAAAAGATTACTTTACGGTGAGTTAAAACTCACGAACTCACCGTACTTAAAACAGAATTAAGTTTTATATGAACCAAGTTACATTTTTTTTCACTTTTACAAAAGGGCGAAAACACCCCCTGTCACACAATCAAGTGTATCTTTAGTTTGGCAAGGCCAATTTACATGATCTAAAGTTCTCCAGAAAGCTGAATAAATTGTTTACATAACTGCTGAAAACAGAATGCCATATTTATTTATTTTCATTTTTAATTTTTTTTTTTAAGTTTGTGATTTTTGGGTTCAACATTTTCTGGGTCACCCTGTATGTACCGGATCATCATTAGATTTTTGTTTGTATTACTGGTTTCTTGACATTCTAGAGACAGTGTAACATTAATATGATTATTATAGTTTTTAAGTTTATATATTGATTTATTTCCATTTGTGGTGATATCACAAGTAAAAAAACCATCATTGACATGTTGATTTTTCAGACATTGCCATTGGTGCTCCCTATGAAAATGATGGTGAGGGCGCTGTTTATGTGTACCTTGGCTCAGAGACCGGCATCATACAACCCGAGGTTCAAAAGATCACTCCGTCCAGTCTCCCTGATCTACCTATGCTATCCCGACCAATCAACAACACCTTTGGATATGCATTATCGGGTGGGCTGGACTTGGATGGTAACGGCTATCCGGAGCTGCTGATTGGTGCATTTGAGACAGATTCTATAATAGCCTTCAGGTAAGGGCAACCTTGATTATGGGAAAAGGATCTATCTGTTGTTGGACTTGATGACTGTATACATCCTTTTATCATAAGTGTTGATGATCCTCCCTTTTACTTGAAACTGTAACAGAGTGATATCCTCATTGCAATGCTAATAAAACCCTAGGCATTGTGTATGTGTCTATGATGACCGAGTTTGATGGCAATTATTTTTACCACCAGTATTATTCAAAGTTTGAAAAAATATATCTCCATCAATAACCCAGAGGGAATGCTAGAAAAAACGATGTTTATATGACACAATCTATTGATCGTAATTTGAACATTTTTATTTCTTTTTGGTTTGTTTCATGTTTTAGGTTTCATATTGCATTAACATCTAAAATGTTATTAATCATATTTGTCACTTTTGAAGACCCAAATCCAACTAAATTATGCAAAATCTTCCATACCCAACAAAGTTACATACAAATAAACAATTTGATTGTGTGACATACTATCAACATAATTCTTTTTTTAGCAGACCCAGTGGTGCCTAAATTTGAGTTGCAAGGTTTTGTCAGTCCAATTGCAACATTTTAATTAACCAAAAAAATGTTTTTAAGATACTTGCATTTTTATGTTGCGGAGCTAGTTTAATTAAAAATTGCATGCTTCAATCTAATCAAATAATTCTTGAACCATTTTGGAACACATAGTATATATTTGCATAAATCAGTTGTTCTCACTTGACTACACATTTCTACAGAACGATCAAGAATTATTTGCTTGATTATGATTTAGTTATTAAAAATGTAGAAAATCAATTATGTTGCAAAATTGAAGTGTCCTGACCTACTAAGTTATGTAACTATATACTTCATTTTGACAGAAATGCTTTGATTTTGTGGGTAAATTATAACCTTTAAAGAAACTAACCTGATCATCTACAGAGTTTTGAAATGTGAACATTTTTTGGCCTATCATCAGGGTTGCGCGGGGCAGGTCTGCCCTGGACTAGCAATTTGCAGCCGGGACACAGTCAATGAAAGCTCTCCGGCCTGCCACAAATTCACCACAAAATTGTTGTAAATAAGCTTTAAAAATATGATATTAACTGGTATGAAAGGAATTACTGACTATTTTTATGGTATTTTCCATGTTTTGTTCACATCATACATCAATATTTGGCCTATAGATATTGGAGCCCTGCACTAAGATTGCTCTAGCTACAACCCTATGCAATTTAAACGAAATTATTATCATCCACAAAACATGGATTTTTAAAACAATATGTTGTTTCATTTAACCATTAAAATAAATAATTGTCAGCCATATAGATTTGGAATGTTGATATTTTGCAGGCCAAATCAGGTATTAAAATGAAGTATATTGTTGTTGAACTAAACATACCCTCTATGACATCTGTGGGTAACAATGGCAAATGTAGTTCTTTGCAGCCTTCTTTGGTGGTATTATTAGACAGTAACATTGTCTACTTTCTATACTTCAGTCAGTTCCAAATTGGCGATCCTGCTTACAGCAGCAAATTAATACAGAAGAGCATGGGAGCACAAAACGCTTGCATGGTGTAACATGGCGTACTTCTTGGTCATAAGTGCGTACGGAGAGATAAAACCGCATATTTCTCGCCAATTTGGAACTGATTAAACTATAGCATGTTAATAGTCGTTAGGTGCATAGTAGTGCACTAGGCATTTAGGAGTATAGTTTTTGCATAGGTGGACTTGGTTCCAATTCCCAGAATGCTGCCGTGTCATAAATTGTGATCCTGAGAAAACACAGGGCAAATCTCTGTTGCTGATTTTATATTTGAATAATTATGATTCCCAGAAATGCATGCATGTTTTTAGGCTAAATATGATGCGATCTGTGAAAACCTGTCGGATAAAAAAAATTTAAAAAAAGTTTAAAAAGGGTTTTTTTTAATTATTAGATTTTTTTTAAAGAAAATTAAATTCCAATACTTTGTGTCATCATCTTTCATGAAATTTCACCTTCAAAAACTTACTTGAGTCACTTTTATTATAAACCTTATAATGTTATTCTATTGAATTATGTATCTTTTTTGGCCTGTTTTCATGATTTCATGTTTTGTAGCTTTTTATGACATCACAATCATCATTCACTCATAACTTTTTTTGTAGTGATCGAAGAAAAATGATCGAAACAGTTCTGTAATCAGCACAGTTTTAGCTTTGTTATGATATAAATATCTGCAATATGAAAAATGCCACCATGTGGCGGGTTTTCACAGATCGCATCACAAATTTGTAATTGATTGTGGCCATTAGAATGAATAATGCGGCTGACAGTTTGCAGTGAGTGACTCAGGCTTTGAATGAAGACACAAAATATTAACATTATGCACTGTGCAAATGTTATGCCACTTTAATAAACAATGCCTGTGTGTGTGTGCTCCCCTGATTTGTAACAAACCTTGATTTGTGATCAAACGTGTTACTAAAGAATCGAAAAAAAACACCAATGGAAGTGCTATAATTTAGCAACACAATTCAAGTGTAATATTTCATTACGATGTACTTATCAAAATCAAACTCTCTCAAATCTAAAACGTCACCGTTTTAATTACTCTTTATCCCTTCTGTTAAAATGATATAATCCTATTTTTTGACGTCACAAAGTTACATCATTATATTATTTGTTCAAAAGTTGTCTCATTAGAGGAGTATGACCAGCCTCTTTTGGTTTGCTCTGGCTCATTTGGTGCATTTTAAAGAGCAATTTATGATGCTATACCTTGGTTATTTGCCAAATAGCCCTTCTATAACTCTTCTTGAGAAAACCGTAAGAGGTTTACGACGCTCCCCTATTAAATACAAGTCCTATTTGTTATTGTTAATATGCTGTAGACATTTGTGTGATTATAGAAATTACAATGTTTAGTGAAGCAGTTTTTGTTTTGTTAACAAAGAGCTGGCAGATTTGTGTAACATCATCATCAATATTTTGATTTAAAGTTATTGTACATCATACAGTCAGTATCTTCATGAACCTCCCTTATTTCCTAATCCTTATCCAACCTGGATGTTTGATCCCAATCTAGCCTCGATACCTGATCCTAATCTGATTCAGATGTCTGATCATAATTCAACCCAAATGATTGATTATGATCCAGCCTGGATGCCTGATCCCATTTCAACCTTGAATGTCTGATCCTTATCCAACCTAGTTGCTTGATCCTAATCCCGCCTGGGCATAATTCTGTTATACCTTACACACCAACATCGGTAGTATGCGTTGTTCTTAAAAATCACGCACTATGAATACCCCTGTGAAGGGTATAATAGAATTACTCCCCAGCCTGGATGCCTGATCCTAATTCAACCTGAATGTCTTATCCTTATCCAACCTGGTTGTTTGATCCTAATCCAGCCTGGATGCCTGATCCCAATTCAACCTTGAATGTCTGATCCTTATCCAATCTAGTTGTTTGATCCTAATCCAGCCTGGATACCTGATCCCAATTCAATCTGAATTTCTTATCCTTATCCAACTTGGTTGTTTGATCCTAATCCTACCCAGAAATCTGATCCTTATCTAATCTCAATGTCCAATTCACCCTATTCCGTGGATATATTGATATATATCTTAAGCATTGAAATAAATGAGAATTATATCTAATTACCGTACATTCATTCCTTACTTTGTAAATTATATTTATTTTAAAATCATGCAACGTAATAATCTAAATGAAATGTAAAAGTGATTCTAAAATGTATATTTTTAAGTATAACCCTAATTGGAATCGGACACCTTTTCAACAGAAACCTAGCAACATTACAGATTATTCCCATTTAGAATTAAAAGAATTATTTAACATTATTTTCTTCTGATAGTAACTTTTCACACTATGGCTTAATATTTAACCAACTATCTATTTTTAAACTATGTATTTACCTAACTCAGCGAGCTGGAGAAAGGACTCAATACTTATATTTGTGTTGAAGTATTTATCAAGCCAGCTCAGCAAGCAGAAAAAATATGGAGGAAACTTATCTTAAATGACTTTCAATAATTTTCTGTAAATGTTATAAATCTAAATTATATCCTAACACCTTAATCCTTCTTCTACCTACATCCTTCATCTCGTACTCCTTTTGATAAGAGTTTCAACACAGTATACTGTATTCAACTTTATTCTGTATGATTTTATGAACATTAAAACAGTTTAATAATGAAAACTGGTTGATCTGTCTCAACCTTTAGAAAAATCCAAGGTGCATAATGCAGTTAGTTGAATACAGTAATACTTTCCAAGCATGATTTTAACATTTAATTTTGCCGGGGTTTTGGCCTTACATTCGCTATTATTAATGTGCTTGTTTGCATGCTCTTCTGGCCTGCCGCTGTGTGCTGTGGCTTTGTTGCTTTTATCGCTACTTCGCTGCAGATCTCGTGCTATAGTGAGCATCAATGCATCCTTAGTTGTGAGTGCGGACACCCTCGATCCAAACAAGACCAACTGTCAATATGAGGGTCAGGAATCCATGTGGTGAGTGTGACGTGTTATGTGCATAGTCAGCTGCTGGTTGTGATGGATACACAGGTTTTTGATAATGTTGTGACGGAAATGTTCACGAAAGGATCCACATGTTCAGGCCAGCCAGTGAAGGCTGAAACAAACTCATCACAAAAATAATGTACCCTTTTTATAGAGGACATAATTATAAATATAACCAGCTTTTAATGATTTTAACCTATATAGACAGTTTGAAAGTTTTGGTAGGTATGATTTGGTACCCCATATGCCACCAAAGGTTGTTAATTGTCCAAGATTGACAACTATTTATGAAAAGAAACGCAGATTTAAACAGTTGTAGTTTTATTATAGTTTGATCAGCTCCAAATTGAGAAGCCTCCTTACAGTAGCAAATGAATATGAAAGGGTGTAGGTACACATGAATGCAACAAGCACATTGTGCATCATAATGTGTGCGTTTTGCTGTGTCGCAATAATTGAGCGTGTACGCTTGGATTATTTTTGCACCCGGAGAGATAAAATCAAATATTTCTCGCCAATTTGGAACTGATAAAACTAAGGATGGCATGACAATGTTACACTCTCCAAAATGAATGCCAGAAATGGTAATTTGATTAAGATACATGTGTATGGCATTGGCCAGAATATTACTAAAACTACATCATTTTTCATATTATATTAAATCTTGGGTAGTTGGCAGTCTTTGGTAGCCAAAGGGTATTACAATTTGGCTCACAAAATTCTCAAACAGTCCATATAAATTACTATCATTAAGGACAAATAGAATCACAGTTATGTCCCTCCAAATGTTTGATTCAGTTTTGGTTTGTATCTAGCATTATGTAAGCCTGTTAAATAATTTCTACATTTTGTTTAAAGAGTGCCCCAAATCAGAAATTTATAGCATAATTAAGGTAAATGCGACTGATAATTCCATTTTTGGGAATCTTGGTTGTATTTGTTATTGCACTGGAAGTTTGAAATATCCATTGGTTGAAACTTTTAAAAATAATGTTTTTCCAAGAAAAAGATAGTAAGCTTACCGGGTATCCTTACAAAAATATAGCAATGTGATCTAAGACATCAATTTCCATCACATGCAAATCAAATCTTGCATCCATCACAGCTGGTAGCGCATATTGTTATCAATAAATATGTTAACAAGTTGGGGGTGATTTTACCGATATATATATCTCAGGGGTCGTCCAGTCGTAGAGATCAGGGTAAGATTAATCACAAGCGACAAAGAGCTAGATGCCAACTCCACAAACTGTGCTGACAAAGGGCGTCCTGCTATATGGTGAGTTACCATGGAAACAAGAGTTATAATCATTTTATTTTTGCTGTTAGTTTTGAGTTAGGATAAACACAGATAAACATCAAAATGTTGAATTCCATAATCTATACCATTTATTTTGAAATCCATGAAATGATCAAAAATCTCACTTTGCGCAGTTAATGTTCATTTGGTCAAATTGTTACAAAGCTTAGTTAATATGATCCATTTTTGAGGCGTTGAAAAAAACCATCACTCTGTTAAACAGGACGACCGACCTTTTTCAATTGTGTGGAATGAATACTGACTCAAATGTATGGACATTTTGGGGGCAATTTTTTTGTGTTGTCTGAATTTTTAAAATATATTTATGTCATTATTGAAGGAAATAAACCCTGACCATGCTACGACCCAACCTGAAAGATCAATCTGCCCATAGAACAGAGGGTGGGTTTTTGTCGCCCCTGACCAACGACCCACCCTGAAAGATCAGTCTGCCCATAGAACAGAGGAAATAAACCCTGACCAACGACCCAACCTGAAAGATCAGTCTGCCCATAGAACAGAGGAAATAAACCCTGACCAACGACCCAACCTGAAAGATCAGTCTGCCCATAGAACAAAGGAAATAAACCCTGACCAATGACCCAACCTGAAAGATCATTCTGCCCATAGAACAAAGGAAATAAACCCTGACCAACGACCCAACCTGAAAGATCAGTCTGCCCATAGAACAAAGGAAATAAACCCTGACCAACGACCCAACCTGAAAGATCAGTCTGCCCATAGAACAAAGGAAATAAACCCTGACCAACGACCCAACCTGAAAGATCAGTCTGCCCATAGAACAAAGGAAATAAACCCTGACCAACGACCCAACCTGAAAGATCAGTCTGCCCATAGAACAGAGGAAATAAACCCTGACCAACGACCCAACCTGAAAGATCAGTCTGCCCATAGAACAAAGGAAATAAACCCTGACCAATGACCCAACCTGAAAGATCAGTCTGCCCATAGAACAAAGGAAATAAACCCTGACCAACGACCCAACCTGAAAGATCAGTCTGCCCATAGAACAAAGGAAATAAACCCTGACCAACGACCCAACCTGAAAGATCAGTCTGCCCATAGAACAAAGGAAATAAACCCTGACCAACGACCCAACCTGAAAGATCAGTCTGCCCATAGAACAAAGGAAATAAACCCTGACCAACGACCCACCCTGAAAGATCAGTCTGCCCATAGAACAGAGGGTGGGTTTTTGTCGCCCCTGACCAACGACCCAACCTGAAAGATCAGTCTGCCCATAGAACAGAGGAAATAAACCCTGACCAACGACCCAACCTGAAAGATCAGTCTGCCCATAGAACAAAGGAAATAAACCCTGACCAACGACCTAACCTGAAAGATCAGTCTGTCCATAGAACAGAGGAAATAAACCCTGACCAACGACCCAACCTGAAAGATCAGTCTGCCCATAGAACAAAGGAAATAAACCCTGACCAACGACCCACCCTGAAAGATCAGTCTGTCCATAGAACAGAGGAAATAAACCCTGACCAACGACCCAACCTGAAAGATCAGTCTGACCATAGAACAGGAAATAAACCCTGACCAATGACCCAACCTGAAAGATCAGTCTGACCATAGAACAGAGGAAATAAACCCTGACCATGCTACGACCCAACCTGAAAGATCAGTCTGACCATAGAACAGAGGAAATAAACCCTGACCAACGACCCAACCTGAAAGATCAGTCTGCCCATAGAACAAAGGAAATAAACCCTGACCAACGACCCAACCTGAAAGATCAGTCTGCCCATAGAACAGAGGAAATAAACCCTGACCATGCTACGACCCAACCTGAAAGATCAGTCTGCCCATAGAACAAAGGAAATAAACCCTGACCAATGACCCAACCTGAAAGATCAGTCTGACCATAGAACAGAGGAAATAAACCCTGACCATGCTACGACCCAACCTGAAAGATCAGTCTGACCATAGAACAGAGGAAATAAACCCTGACCAACGACCCAACCTGAAAGATCAGTCTGCCCATAGAACAGAGGAAATAAACCCTGACCATGCTACGACCCAACCTGAAAGATCAGTCTGCCCATAGAACAAAGGAAATAAACCCTGACCATGCTACGACCCAACCTGAAAGATCAGTCTGCCCATAGAACAAAGGAAATAAACCCTGACCATGCTACGACCCAACCTGAAAGATCAGTCTGCCCATAGAACAGAGGAAATAAACCCTGACCAACGACCCAACCTGAAAGATCAGTCTGCCCATAGAACAAAGGAAATAAACCCTGACCAACGACCCAACCTGAAAGATCAGTCTGCCCATAGAACAGAGGAAATAAACCCTGACCAACGACCCAACCTGAAAGATCAGTCTGACCATAGAACAGGAAATAAACCCTGACCAATGACCCAACCTGAAAGATCAGTCTGACCATAGAACAGAGGAAATAAACCCTGACCATGCTACGACCCAACCTGAAAGATCAGTCTGACCATAGAACAGAGGAAATAAACCCTGACCAACGACCCAACCTGAAAGATCAGTCTGACCATAGAACAGAGGAAATAAACCCTGACCAACGACCCAACCTGAAAGATCAGTCTGACCATAGAACAGGAAATAAACCCTGACCAACGACCCAACCTGAAAGATCAGTCTGACCATAGAACAGAGGAAATAAACCCTGACCAACGACCCAACCTGAAAGATCAGTCTGACCATAGAACAGAGGAAATAAACCCTGACCAACGACCCAACCTGAAAGATCAGTCTGACCATAGAACAGAGGAAATAAACCCAGACCAACGACCCAACCTGAAAGATCAGTCTGACCATAGAACAGGAAATAAACCCTGACCAACGACCCAACCTGAAAGATCAGTCTGACCATAGAACAGAGGAAATAAACCCTGACCAACGACCCAACCTGAAAGATCAGTCTGACCATAGAACAGAGGAAATAAACCCTGACCAACGACCCAACCTGAAAGATCAGTCTGACCATAGAACAGAGGAAATAAACCCTGACTATGCTACGACCCAACCTGAAAGACCAGTCTGCCCATAGAACAGAGGGTGGGTTGTGTCGCCTAAGCAGCAAAATCAAACTATTTTCAATCTCCTATTTTCAAATAGTGGAAATATGAACATTTGATTGATTTATTACAGAATCTTTAAAACTGGCACATTATTAAGAAAATGTATCCTTGTGAAGGATATTAGTCATTTTACAATTCAGATCCTTCTGTTATATTTAGATACACTAAATATTCTTTATGTTAATATAAGCTTTTATCCTAGAAAATGAGTGAAATTGAATACCTAACAAGAAATGTTAATTATTGTGTTGTATTTTCCTTTCTCACAGAGCAGGGCTATCTAGAATATGAAGGATGGATTTATTGAATCAATATACACAGTTCAACAAAAATAAGTTCCCCTTTAGATTATGCCTGATATTTATTAAATGAGTTACTCCAACGAAACGATTTTTAGCACACATAATGTACGTGTTCACAGCAACTCTAGAACAGGGCCATAACTGCGCAGGTGCTGTAATTTCTTGAATGAGCACACTTTGAATGGAGGAATACCTTAATTCAAAAGTTGCTAAATGATGTATTGAAGGAGGATGGTTAAGCAGCTTGTACCAGGGTCTTTGCTTGAACACCGAACAGGTGTTGTACTGTTTGAATGATCACACATTGAACTTTTAGCAACTTTTTTAATGAGGTTTTCCTCCATTCAATGTGTGCTCATTCAAGCATTACAACTGCATAGTTATAGCCCCATTCTAGTGTTGCTGTGAACACGTACATTATGTGTGCCAAAAAATGTTTCGATAGAGTAACTCGTTTTAAAAATATCAGGCATAATCTAAAGGGGAACTTATTTTTGTTGAACTGTGTATTTCTCAGTGTCAGTTGGTAGGGAGTTGTCATGAGGAATTTTTTTTAATGAATTGTACTTATTGAATATTTCTCAACATGGATTGTATAAGACAAATAAATTGTATAGACACCTTTTCAAATCAATAGAGCTTTGGAGGTTGTCGCTACAACTTTATTCAGCACAGTGTATACTTCCTTCCAATCTCTTTACAATTTATTATCAACATGAATAAATCCAACATCAGTTTACTTTATTCTATGTATGATACTTTCATACACTTTTCATGCAAAGTGTGGCTTAATCTCAGACACACAAAGACAAAGTTAAGTACAGGTTTAGAGCTGGGTTTTTCATTATGTTGACTTGATATTTTATTGGTTCTTTCTACAGTTTCTATGTACAGGCTAGCATGCAGTATTCATCGCTATCAAATTTTGATGAACCTTTAGGTAAGTCTTCATTGTAATCATTTCATAGATGTGTAACATTTTATTGTTGTTCATATTGAGACTTTTCATACCATTTTGACTGGTTTGCATTTGTGAATTTGACTAATTTTTACTTCACTTTCTTTAGTTGGAGCATATCATCACTATTCTGTCAAAACCTTGTGTATGTTTTTCTGGCCCTTAAACATGTATAAAGTAAAACAGCCCAACGGTTATGCATATTAAAGGTAGATGTTCCGATTTTCAACTTGAAGTTTTCTATTCTACATGAAAGGTCATCCTTAAAAAAGTCGTGTTCCAAAGTTTGAGTTGCATAGCTCTAATGGTTCTTATTTTAGACGCACAAGATGCTGTGAACTGTACCCATTAAGTAGTACACAAACTATATCGGTGGTTACCACCATTCGCGGTAATTCTACGTTATTTCATCGATTTCTCCGTAATTATACCGATTTAGGCCGTCAAATTTTAGCATGATGATGAGAAAAATACGAGCTTTCATATGATATGAAAATCTCCGTATGTTTGAAATAATTCTGTGTTACAAAAATGTGATCGGGTCATCTACCTTTAGGTGTTGCTTTATAAATTTTCAGGGGCAAGAGCACTTACAAGGTTTTAATACATGCTTTTTTGGCCCTTGATCAAGTTCAGACCAGAATGCCCAATGGATATACATAGGCAGTTTTACTTTATACATGCTGAAGGGCCTAATGGAGATATGAGGGTTTGACAAAACAGCGACGATATGTTGTTCTAGTGCCCTGCAAATCCACAAACTGAGAAGGATTGAAATTAAGAGGCAATTCATTCCTGCATAGCTATCACATGGTTTATCTCTCAGAGGTTTTACTTATTTCTCTCGTCATTCATCATCAAAATATGTTTACACACTAGGTTTGTATCATTCATCATCAAAATATGCTTACACACTAGGTTTGTATTCGTATGATATAGTAACCTGCCATCTGGAACTAGAAATCCATCCTCAAATGTGAAAAATATCTATGACATGACCATTATTTTTATACCCTAGATGTCCTATTCTCTATTGAGGCAGAGGAAGAGAGGCGTAGCTTAGGCCTAACATCTCGAGTCATCTTTGAAAAGACTGGCTCTTACAACCTGTTAAAACAAAAGTTGAGACTTCGCCCGGCTAGTCAAGAAAGACCCAAGTTATCCGAGGAATTTAAAGTTATAATACGGGTAAGATATGAATAATAGAGGAGGGGAAACTGTATGATATTGGTACAAATCTATTAAGGTGTTGCAATTCCTATATGTGACCCAACATGAGTAAATAAGGCACAAGGCGGCACTAGCTAATTTGATTTTTTGGTGCCATCAGAGAGAACAAACATGAATATCTGGGGATATTCAGTGTTCAGAATCAATTTGAAGATACAGATATGTTCCTGACCATTTAAAGAAGACACTGAAATGCTTCATCTGATTGTCAGCAGTTGAGATAGTAGCACTTTGAAGCTAGTTCAGGCTATAACTAAAATGACCTTTTTAGTGGGTGGGTATTCCTCTTGATACAACTTGATATTTGAACAGATTTTCATGTAACTGAACTCTATGCCTGTAAGTGGTAAGGATTTTGATATAAAACACAGAATAGTGCCCAACTGGTTGAATGTGCATTGATGAAATATTGGGCAGTGTAGCATTACGCAATTGAATCATGACAATATCATGGTCCGAAGAAGACCATCCCCATATGCTGTGTTCTCTACACCATAACAGATAAGCTGTGAAATGTATGTGTTTATTATGTTAACGGGACACCAATACAATATTACCACATTATATCTAAATATGGGTATGGGAAGACATTCATGCTGGATGGAAAAACATTGGACAAAACATTGATTTTTTTTAAAAATAATTTTCAACAGCATGGTTTCAAAGACATCTATAGACCAATTCCAATGCGCTTATCATACGAGTTAGATGAGAAAGAAGCAATCATGCCAAATCCAGGGGAACCACTACCAAACATGAACATGTTCCCGATATTGGACACTACATTTGATGATGGAGATAAACCCAAACATGAGACATCGGTAGCGGTAAGTCACACAAACTTGCACCCTTTTCAAGAACTACATTTTTTGTTGATAAATTAAAATAGTTAGCGCATGTATGTATGTGTTTTAGATAGGTAGATTTAAATTATTTGACCTAAACTAAACATTCACAAATTGTTACCATATTGGTTGACAATAGCATATTTTGATCTAATAAATTTAGTAATAACAACTTACAGTAGTTATATAACATATTGCTATGTTTTATTAATTGACTTGATCAGATTTGATTTTACCAAATAAAATTTGAATTTTCTAATTCCTATACCAATCCCTTGATTTAGTAATTAATAATTATATTGAAAGTTGTATGCTTTAATTACAATTGATTTGACATCACAAGTTTTGTAACAGGATTCAAAATCTAAGCATTTACTTTTGAAAAGTTTATTTTTTATAATAACATTTACTAAAGTGATACAAGACATTCGTATATATTTTAAAGTGTCATCATTATTTTGAACAAATTATTTATGTCACTCATTTAAAACATTTAAAACAGCATGAGTAATGTTTAAAGATAATAAAAAAAATAATTCAAGATTCTTATTCAAAATGTTGTTAAAAATGCACCTGGGAATGTTGATGTATGCATGTCAAAATATATAATCTTATTACACCTCATAAATATTCATGAGATAATAGGCATAAATACTGCAATTTCATTGGTCAATTGAGCTGGCCATAGTGATAATAAATTGAGCTATTGAAGAAATTGAGCTATTTCCCGTGTGGTAGTTTTGGCTACTTCCCTACAACCTCATCCCCAGAGTCACAGTGAGGTGTAATAAAGCAAATACTACATGGTATGATCGGGGCAATAGGGCACACTATTTTCCCTTGGTACTGGCTACAGGCCTACCACCCCTCACCCTCCGGGTTCGGGGTGGTAGGCCTGTAGCCAGTACCTCTGGAAAATATATTGCACTATTTCCCCTCTAACCATGTAGTATTTGTATAATATTAATCAAACAATAAAACATTTTGGACACAGAAAATGTTGAGTCAATTTTGTAGCCCAATATTTGGATGCCATATAAGATAGATTAATTGCATAGAAACAATAGAGTTATAGAAACACCGGGTATTAACATTTCGTTTTGTGCCTGAACTACTTTCTTTCCTTTTTGACTCCAACCACTGTATGGTGGATGGATATCCATCGACCTGTTCACTGCCTGAACACACACAATGCCTGTTTTAACCCATACAGGATCTCGTAAGTGTTTTCATTTAGTTTAGCTTTTATAAATAGCCTGAATGCTGATCTATCCACCCTGCTATGAAAGTAGCTGGCCGTCTTTCTACTGATTAATAAGCAGTTCTCTGGTGTCAAACTTGTTGTTTTATGCTTATGTTGTACACTTTGGTAAACGTGGAAACATTTGACTATTGTAGTGACTTTTGCAGTGCTATCTTTGTACCTTTGTCTCCTTTGAGCATGGAAATCAGTGAATTAATTATATCAATTGGAAGCACATTACGGTACACCAATGTGTACATTCATTCACTGGTATCCATGTATCAATATTAACAAAACTGATACAGACTGTATACAACAGATAATACAATATAATATTTCATGCATTTTGGTTCCGATTAAGATCAAATTGTGACATGTGCGAGTGTTTCAATGATACACAGTGTTATGGTGTTCCAATCATGTTACATGTAGTATATACAACGGACCCCAATGGAAATAAGCTAATAAGCTTATTGGGTTATCCAGGGTCGTAGCACCCAAATAATATCAAATCAAATCAATCAAATACATATAATAGGCATTTGGCCTTGTTTGATATTCATTCTGTGCTACCTACAAAATGATACAATCTGTTATCTGTTGTATACATTCTAATATCACTACGCCCTGCATGCCTAAGGGTATTTATGTTAACGTTTCTTCACTGTAATCTTTATCTAGCCAGGATTAAGTTTTAAGTATCTTTGAAATGTGCTGCTGATTTTTTAAAAGTAGTAGCCGTTTAAATGAGGCAGAATGCAGCAACAATAATTTATTGCTGTTGAATTTTTGAGTTTCCATTGCATCATCAAAAACTTTGACAGTGAGAGTCACATCAGAAGTATGCAACTCAATATTCAAGATAGGGAAACATTTATTACAGCAGGGAGTGCTAGAACTAAGGGGGCCTCAGGGGCCATTTTTGACCCCACCCTAATTCCACTTCATTCCATAACCATCCCACTAAACCTCGCTCCACCCAACTCATACTTCACCCATCCTGTGCCACCTTACCTTACACCCTATCCCCCTTCCCCTCTTGTCCTCATACCTATACTCTCTGTCATAGTCTCTTGGGCATAATTCACGTTATTTTACGCGAGCTTATTCTGTTGTTGTTTGCGGGGCGCGGCGTCAAAATGCTTGACAGGCGCGAACAATGTCACGCGCCGTCAATCAAGGCGTGTGACTATTTCACGATCGACCAATTAGGATGCGTGATTATTTGTTTAAAGGAACCGGTATGCACTTCCGTATTTACGCACACTCGCACCTTCGTATTGCAATGCGCACCTACGCACATACGTACGCAACTCGAACGTACGCATGATTTGATGGAATTATGTCCAAGGCATTATGACAGGGAGTATAATACCAAACTCCTCTTGAACCCACACATACACCCACCCTAATCCCACTTCACCCACCACCGCCCACTTCACCTCAAATCCACTTCATCACCAAACAGTCCAACCACCATCCACTTCATTTCATCCCTTCCCATTCATATCCTTCCAAATATCCTGTGTAGCTCTATTGCTTGGCAGTACACAGTCATACAATCTCAGCTTGTCCCATTTACCTATATTTGCCAGTTTTAACTGTGTCATGAGAGCAATAGTCATTGCCATGTGTTTGACATCATAAGTACTGATGATGCACGAGGGAGCTGTTGTATATTCAAAAGATTTTTGAAGCATTGCTGCTGCATCAGGGTTGTAATCCTTCAGGGAGAGCTGCTTAATCAATTCTCTTATCTCTTTTGATGTATTAATTAAACAAAGACGGTGCTTTATATTCAACTTAATTAACAAATCTTTAGAGATATAACGATTTCCATATTAATACCAGATGGGAATAATGTTGATTTGTAATTACAATATTACCCAATTAAATGCTGAGGCTTCTCTCAATTGGTAATCAAAATCAAAATAACAATTTCAAAGACTTTCTGTGGCTATTTTCAAAATAACAATTTAATGTTTCTAAATCAAATATTTGTTATAGAAAACCAATAAAATCATCAATGCATCGCTTACAAATTATACTATTATTTAATTAGGACTATTTAGAACTATGCCTTTGGTAATTTCTTACTTTACTTATTTGATTCTGAAGTAGGTTTTGTTTTTTACTGAATAGTTATTATCAAAAAATATTTAAAATATAGTGAAAATTTTTGGATAGTGCCCAATAGGATCATTTAAGTTCTTTCATTATGAACTCTATCATATCATTGTGTATTTGGGTTTATAAGATAATAGAATCACTAGCTTTAAATTTGAACCATACCTTTAGTTATTTTTAATTGTACTTCATTTTGTAGCTGGTTTGGGTTTTCTTTCATTTCACAAAATTTTCTGCAGAAAAGCTATTTCAATTTCATCTTTATCAAACCGTAGTTTAGTGAAAAATGTTTGATAGTATATGATCATTTAGAACCTTTGGAATAGACTCTATTGTATCATGGTTTATAGTTCAAAATTAGTATCAATTTCGTCATCGGTTTAGAAACTATTATGACTGATTCGCTTATTATTTTCGTAGATTTATGTCTTTCCTTAGTTTACAGATGTTTTATTTGTACTTTGTACATGTGAATTGATTTTATCTTATTTTGTTCATACTTATGTTATTTTACCATCATGTAGTTAGTCATTGTCAAATTTGGAATATATGTGTTGTTTTGTTTCAGCTTATATATAATTGATTACTTTCTTCTTAAATTGTTAAATGTGGCAGTTTATTAATGTATTGGCAAAGTTTATGATGCAATGTAGATATTAAGACTAGTCTTTATTTGTTACTGTGAGGTTCCTATTCGAAGTAACCATCCACCAAATTAGAGCTTTCAAGATGAAACCATATATTTTTTTTATCTCTTGTCAATATTTTGTGAGCGTCTTGTCCAGCATCTTGGCATCATATTCCTGCTAAAATACATATTTGGTGTATCCTTGATTTCCGCCCACTCTCGACCGTGCTGCTTTTGCGAAGTTGATGTGAAAGCCAAATGCTTGAAAATAAACAAACAAGCTAGCTGTGCAGCAGCTGCACTTTGAGTAAAGAAATGGTTTGATTGTTTGCACCTTGATATGTTGCTACTATTGTGACTATGATTATGCTCTTGTGAAATATTGTATTATAATTGTTTTGGTAAAAAGAAAGCTGAGTGATGTGATTTGAAAATACATGCATGAAAATCCCAAATGAGCTATTATTGCAGCTTTGTATATAATGTTATGCAAGTCATGTAATCTTTGTAGTTGCACAGCAAGGACCAAATTGCAATTTTGAGACACCATATTTTATCCCTATAGTACAAATTGATATTTGTGTTGGTGATAGTTGTTTAAGATTTGTTTTAAGCATTAGTGAGACAGGAGTTTGGGAAGGAAAAGATAGAGATATTATAAATGAATGGTGTGGTAACCTGTTAATGGGACACTCGCTGGATGTTATCGTACATGATTATCAATTGTGGCAGGAACAAAAATGTAATTTTGTAAAATGTGCTTGCTTGAACCTTATGCGAACAGTGCTGTTAACCCCAACCGTTTTGTTTCAGCTCCTAGAAAAGCTTGGCATTCGACTTGCGAATTTGTGGAGAAGACTGCAACCAATATGGCGCATGGTACAATGTTTTGACTGCTTGTTGTTTAGATGTTTTATATTGCATGTGATGCATTGTGGAATGGTTGCCTAAGTTACATTTATTTTAAATTTATGTGAAACATTTTTGTATGATATACAGTGCAGTATATGTAATGATTGACCATGCTACCAATTTCATGAACAATTATATAGGCTATACATTGAGACCCACTCCAACAAAAGCCTGTAGCAAGTCATTTTGAAATGCTCAATCAAATTTTGAGCCTGTTCTTGTAACACAGAACAGTCTTTTCAAAAGGTTTCTATTGAAAAGGCATCAATTCTCCAAAGGCCAGTGTCGATCGTGATGGACCTTAAAGAGCCTCATGCTCTTTGTTATAATGGTCAAGAACCAGTCAATTTGTAAGGCTCTTTTCAGAGTTACCTATTTTTTAGCATAAAGAACTTTGGAATGCAGGTGACACCTATTTCCCCAAAATCTGGCAAGAGCAATTCAAATTATAGACAAGGGTTGTCAAGATGCTTTACTTAATAATTTGGTCGTGAAGTAGTCGGAGATTATTCTAACAAAGGTTTATCAGTTTCGATTTAGTGTGACGGCTCTCCTGGTTTTGTTAAAGAAGATAAAATTTGAGTGTATTGGTCATATATTTGTGAGGCAAAGATTGTGGGTATTTGTCACTTCAACCAATATGCTTAGGAACTCTGAACATTACTCATGGTCAACTTCATCATTATAATTGTTATTTTCGGTGATTATTTTTATCCCACATTTGTAATTATTTTCATTATGATTTATGTTATGTTTTCCTTATCAGGGAGAGATTCTAAAATAAGTATCAATGTGTCTATGAGGCTTATGACTTGACGGAATGCCTTATTTAAGAATCTAGCCCACAAACATATTTTGTATTATATTATGCTATATAAATGTGGATCCTTTGTATGGCACTTTGAACATATTATACATATCCATTTTCAAATATAAATATCAATGTTATCAATATATATGTTTTAGCACACCTTATCAACACCTCTATCACAATTATACAGGGTTTCCCAGAATGATTTATATTGGGAAAGGGGCATTTATTTAGCTATGAATACCATTGTTATTGGTCAAAGTGCTTATGATTCTAGTAACATCCGCATATATATATATAGCTTTCTAAGGAATCTTGAATAATCTGACAATTCTGACTGAAATTATAGTATTTTCTGTAAACATGGTAGATTCATAGTTTTGATCAAAATTACCATCTTTTGAAAGTTTTGAAAATAATAGTTGACCTTATTCAGCGCAAGGCTCAATTTAAATAATATGCAGGACATTTTCCTGTGTCCTCTTTTAATTTCATCAACAAAGTTATTAGATATCAAGTGTCTGTGATGTTTTATGAAGCTAAATTGAATGGTGTCAGTGAATTGTTCTGCTTGAGTGCTTTATCCAGATTATATCTTAATTAGCAGTTTTGAAGTTTGGTGTGAGTTTTATCAATTGAAATACGCTGTAAGTATAAAAAAACCGGTTTTCACCGATTTTTGATAATATCATGCGATATCGGAACGGATGAAGATATCCTGAAAATGACAAAATAAGTAGAAAACATGTTCCCCTAGGTATTAGATTTAGACTATAACATATCATTTTTATATTTTTTTCAAACATGGTATAAATCATTCTGGGACACCCTGTACATTCAACATCCCAATGTGCATGTTTTACCATACACAGAGAAACTTCCCTCTATTTGAATGTAAGGTTATATTAAGATTTTTAGAAATTCCATCAAACATATTTATGGTTTTACTGCATTTCCTTGAAATAGGAGTGTGGTGTCAGAACATATTCCAGTGACCGTAGCTTAGTATTTTGCACATAACTCTAATGTACTGGTTATGCTTGCTAGGGATGAAAGAAAAATTGTCAGAATTGGTGCATGAATTTGGTATTCATTCCAATTATATTATGTAATGACATCAGGGCCTACTTCAGGTGGAATGTAGTAATGGTATGAACATAGTGTGGTATCTATCATTTAAGTGATAGTGTTTAAGGTAGGCGACCTCATTTGAGCAAAACAAATTTACCAACTGTTTACCATTCTATATGAAGACACATTATAATTCAGACATATTCTTAAACTTGAGTTAAGTTGCTCCAGTGTTTCTTATGATAGAAATATCATTCTCTTGAAATTTTACCAAAGAACAGTATACAAATATGCGGTAAATTTTAAACATAACAGCTCCCAAGCCCTAAACTTTTGCAGGGTTGATGAGAAACAATCATGGGCTTTCTACTTGTTCCAAAATCACAATAACGATGGGCGAAAGGTAAATTGATTGGGTCATGCATCTCCAAGTATCCAATCATATACAACCTCTTAAACCTTTTGATTAAGCATTTTACCCCCTGGATCACTCACCATGGGATAAAGGAATCAATGCTCCACCACAACTTGACCCACTCTGTCTAGACAAGTAAACTCTAATGTGACTAACAAAGCTACGCAAACATTGACATTGAAATGAATTTATGTATAAAGAGAATATATCCATAGGGTTCTTGTTTAAATTGTCCAATCTTAATATTTTCCCTAATATTTACTCTACTCTAAACCCGAAGGCAGATTTATATTAATAAGCGATGTTTCTGTTTATCTCCAACACACCAATATTTGACATTGGGATGGCCTATGCAATCACCCTCCACCCCAATGTTATGCATTTGTATGATAACATATACTGCTTTAGTAGAATGGGAGTTTATCTAAATTTGTGTTAAAAGTATTTGCCATATTGCACAAATCCAGTTGACATCCCTCCCTGTGCGCTCAACCGCAATATTGCCGCTAATGCCAGCCATTCATCCCCCCCCCCCCCCCCCATGCCACTGATTATTGCTGAATCATGACGTAAATGTTGATGATATTTTTGCTGAATTTTAGAATACTACTGGGAGAATATCCTGAATCACCTTTACCTTTGAGTGTTTCTTATGCACTAACATAACATTAAACTATTGCCCTTAAAACTTGCATAAATACTCAAACCCAATATGAATGGTATGAGGGGCAAAACTGACTGCATACAAATTGTACTTTGCTTGCAATAATAGGTAGTAACTTCAGCATACCTCTTGATTTATGCTGTGGTATTCTGTAATAATCCAGTAAAATGTATGAAAACAAAATACTATCCTATTTCAAAATATTAAGCTATGTAAATTGCTGTTTTATTCTAAGGCACCTCTATCAGCACCTCTATGCTGTGGTATACTGTAATAATCCAGTAAAATGTATGAAACAAAATACTATTCTATTTCAAAATATATGCTGTGTAAATTGCTGTTTTATTCTAAGGCACCTCTATCAGCACCTCTATGCCTATATTATGTATAAATAGGTGAATCCTTTACTTTATTTCAGCATACTGTACGTATACACTACACCCCACACCCATGTACACACCGTGATTGTAGACAGTGAGTCAGTTTTACATACACGTTTGATGCATGGTTGCATACCAATTATAGTATGTCTCAAAAAGACTGGGCTCTTGATGATTACAATATTTTACTGTAAAAACCTCACTGCTGCTACTTTACAGCAGTGTTGTGTATGTATCATGATAAAAACATGGTTGTGAAAAAGTATGGAGATGACTGTATATCATAAAACAAACGGAAAATGTCATCAAGTAGCCTTTGTCTAAAAACAAAAACCATATGCCAAATGGATGCATTCCTTAATTAACTTATCATTTTGTGCTTCTTTCTCTCAAGGCGATTGTCATTTACAATTTTTGGGCAAAAGGATATATCCAAGCAATGGACTGTTCCATTTTGGTACCATAAATAAAATCTACCATATGCATCACAAAAGGAGTATATAAGTTTAAGCAAAGAATGCATCTTTTTGTCAGATAGGTTTATTTATGGGACATACTGTATTAACAGTTGACATGATGTTAGCTGTTTCAACAGTTGTAAACATTAACACATCACTTACTGAATCTCACAGCAGTCATAAAAACAAATCATGTGATTGGCTAATCAGAATTCAAGATGACCAATCAGGATTTACGATAGCTCACTTAAATAAAGCATTTGGATTCAGAAAAGCACTGTGTTGATCTTTATACATGCATTATACACTGTATGAAATTTGGATTGAATCAGCAAATGCGCATTTTGGGAAATGCTGTATGTACACTTTTTACTGATTAATTCTTATATTTTATTCTCAGGGGTTTATCTCAAGTTTTTTGAGAAATTTGCACAATATATTTTGTTTTTGTGCTTTTCTTTTTACTGCAGCATGTAAGAGGCTCTATTCACGTTACTAATATTCTTCAATAGAAGCAAAGAGCAGGCATGCAAATTTGCACAAGAAAATGTTATCGTGTACGCAGCAGATTTTTGAATTTGGCTATAACTTGAATAGAGAAATATCAACATTATTTTTACCTGTATAGACTATCTTTAAAAGTATTGTATCTAATTTTTGTTGTGTTTTCTTCTTTGGTACACCAACATTAATGCACAGTTATTATTTAAACTTGAACCAGAGCTCAAAATAAGCATGTATGAACGTCAATTTACAGTCAAGTGGTATCTAGAGATGGAACTGCTCAGTGTTGTCAATACAAGGCCATAACCACACCTAATACACCGTTACTGTTCACAGATACCACCTTCATGGGTGACTTTTACATCAAGGAGGCTAAAAATATAGCACATTAGATGATTTTCATGCACAATCTGGGAAATGTTCACCTCCCTGAAGTGACATCCCTCTTAATAATAACACTGCCGCCTAAGCGCACCATAATAGGGAATCATACTTCAGATAGATTTATGAATTCTGCACTTATTATCACTGGCCATGGAAAACATTATAATCTGGACCATGTCGTTTCAAGTTAAATACACAGCATTATGTTGAGCACTGGATCTGGTTTTCTCAACTCAATCACTACTTTAGTTGGTTTATTTCTATTTTTATGTCACATTGACTTATGGTATGTAAATATTAAGTTAAGTAAGTATTTGCAATTTATGCCTGTGTAAAAACTCTATTTTATGAATTTTGTTTTGTATTTCTAACTTACCCCTGCTATGCAGCACTATTTTGATCTTACTCTGCATATTTGAGTGTCTTTTACACATCATGGATATTTTCTAATCGATGTATTTTGTCATTTTTTCCCTGCTCTGTTTTTGATGGTAACAGGTGGATTTCCAGAAGGAATGTGCCAAGGATGATGGGGAATGTATCACAGATATTACTCTTAATGTCTCAACAAATTTGGAGGGGTAAGAAACATATAGCAGTTCAAATTTGATATTTCCCTAAAGAGGTCCATATCGGAGCACTTAGCTTCTAAAACTCTAATGATGACATTTGCTAGCGTTTTGAAAGCTAAGCGCTCCAATTTGGATCTCTGGGGAGTCGAATTCTAATCATGTTTTCTCCACCTAGAGAACCAATCAATTTTCAGTGTTCTTTTTCACAAAAAATACATGTTCTCACATTTAAGCAAAAGAAACAGTAAGCCTGGCCTACACTTTGTTTTTATCTATCCCCAGTTCTTTTTTCTTCCATAGATGTTGTGTACTGTGTACTGGAGGTTTTTTCGCAAAATATCCCTTTGCAAAAATCACAAAAATAAATAAGATTCTCAAAAAAATACATTCGGATAGAAACAGTTATTATGGAAAAGGTGTATGGGTATTTTTTTATGAAAAGAAAAAAAAATTCAACAGCACCATCTGAAATTTAAAATTGGTGGGGAGGTCAGGTCTGTAAACAAAATCCTTTTTGTTTTAATAATAAGGGTTTAACATACTCAAAATGCTCCTTCTTACTCGTACATATTAGTGTTAATGACACGGAATGCTGGGTCAGAACCAATATGACACTCGTAGCGGTGGCAAATGCGATGTGGAGTATCCTGAGCCCTAAAAATAATATTTTATAAATTTGATTTTTTTTCTTTCTTTAGTGACCCATCAGTTCTACGTGTAGGAGACATTGATCAATTCAAGCTGTCTGTAGCGGTACAGAACCTCAATGAAGAAGCATATGATGCACAACTAGTGCTCATATTCCCAGAAATCTTGGAGTTCAGACAGTTTACAGAAATGGCACATGATGTAAGATACTTATAATCCTATGTATTCTATTAGGTTAAGCTATAAAAGTGTCATTCACATAATTGGTATTGTAATCATAGTAAATAGAATGTGTAGAGTATAGGCTTACATGACTTTAAAAGTAAAACATTTTATAATGTAAAATATATATATTATTCTTTGACAATTTAGAAATGTTTTAAGCTAATCATACTCATTTGTATTACCAGTGTTAAAAATTAACATTTTAAATTTTTACTGGTGTTTTCTTTCTTTCATGATAACAGAAATGCCGCATCCAAGAGGACAACACCACCCTAATTATCTGTAAGCTGGGCAATCCCTACTCACCAACAGTGGTAAGATAAAAGATGAAATAATTTGATTTGAAATACTGACCTAAAGTTAAACCAACAGAAAATCATATATTGATCCACAGTTCTACTCTAATCAAAGTATGCTATATTTATCTCACTTAAATGTTGAACCTGACACCAGTGCACATTCCTGAAATAGACACAGGCATGCACATTATTTAAACATCAATGCAGGTATTCATCTTTGATCGCTCTAGAACATCAGCAAATCACAATCAGGAATCCCATAATAAGCAACACTCACTAAAATAAGATGATGTTAAGAGTAAGAGTAGGTCATAAATCGCTGTTTTAAAATTGTGTCCTTTCAATTCTAACCATATATATTAATATCTATATCCTTGTTGACTTTCTTTATCAGAGTAAAGATATGTTTGTGTTCACATTTGATGCAAACAGTGTACCACCTGAGACTGGTAATTTCACCATCTTGATCAAGGCTACATCGTAAGTACAAATACAATTACATACACTTTAATTCTTACAGGCTGTTCCAAAAAGATTAGTATTCATTGATTCACAAAACATTTCTTTTTATCATGAAAATTAATAACTTAGGTTTGTTGTTGAAGTTAGACCCAACTTTGGCAAATTATAACCTTTCTTTTTAATAAACTGAAGATACACTCCATTTAGTAAGAGATGGCGATTGGCCATTTGCGTGTACAGATTCTAACTAAGGTTAGTTCGGGGTCATTGTGGTTTTACAAAATAAATGCGCTCAACTTCTGATTGAAACACACCTGGCATGCATATTTACATGTTTATAAGATTATGACTAATTACATTCATGTTGGTGATTTGTTTTGACTACACAGTACTAATCGTGATTCCAAACCAGAAGACAATGAAGTAATGGTATTTATTGACGTGGAAAGTGTAACAGACATACAGCTTAGTGCGTAAGTATCTCCTAGGTCAAGTGGAAACGTATCTAGTGGTTACCTGCTCTGCAGCCCAAAAAGGATGATGGTGATGAGTTTCATTTATGTGCACTCAACATCATGATCAACCTTGTATTAAAAATGGCTTAATTTTAGTGGAATAAGTTGTAGCCGTCATTTTGGATTGTCTAATTCACAAACTATTTACCATATTCCAGTCTTCTTGTCACCTGAAATACAAAACCAAAAGAAAATTTCTGATCAATTGCGAAAGCCAGTAGAAGACTTTGCAAGTTTATGTATAAACATTGTGTCTAGAATTACTAAATTAATATTTATATCTTGAACATTTCTATCAGACGTGGCCCTCAGGACCAATACTTCATTAGTGGTGAAGTAACGGGAGAGAGCGCCATGAAAACTATAGATGATATTGGATTACCTATTACACATACATGGACGGTAAGTCATGACTACTGTAATGGCCAATGTTTTCATGGACAGAGAAATTTTTGGTTTCCAACCTTTAACAAATGTGCATGGTTACTGAATTTGCACAATAGGATACAACAAAATGTACATGTCTTTATGTGCGCTGTTAAATGTTGATGGTTGAAAAGCTCAGAAATAAATCTTCTTAAAAATTGTCAGCCAATTCACAGTGGCTTTAAGACTGGTACTGGAGGAGGATATGTCTCGTAATACTGGGGTTTTTCACAGATTGTTTACATCTATATTTAAATGATTTTTGTGGATTTCAAGCAAGCAATAAATCTCAGTACGATGTTCACTTTCATTTCTGGCAGTGGAATACACATTTGCACATTACCCAACATACAGCTTTGCAGTGTATAATATAACCAGCTAACCAGGGGAAACATGGGCCAAATAATGACTGGGAAAATGGGGTTCGTTGCCTCCGGGGGGTCAAACCCCAGCTGCCATGGTGACAGTCCAGGCTATTGTGCATCACGCTAAGGGGTCACGCTCCCAAAGAATACTTTTCGAATACCTTTCTGTGATTGTGCAATGAGCAGGGGGCACTGGCGCAGAGTTTTTAGATTTGGCATGGTAGGGTTAATGTTGGGCTTGATGTTTGTCAGTGACCATAGCATCATTTGAAACAACAACATTGATTGTATCATCAACAGATATTACCATGCCCAAATCAAAGACATTTTGTCCCAAGTATTGTATTAAGGGGGGTGTGGACTCTCAGGTACAGCCTCCGTAAAACTGCCATAACTTCTTCAATAACTTCCGCCAAAATCATGAAAATCACATTTTTGGCACTTTTTGGTCTATAACTCAAAAAATAAATAAGATATTAAAAATTTTAAAAAACACTCCTGGGGAATGTTATCAAGATTATCATAAAACTAGTATGACAAAATTTGACAAAATATATTTTGAGTTATCTTTTCCAAACCTAAAATGGGTCAAAAAACATATTTTTTATAATTTTTTCCAAAATGGTCAATTTCATTATGGTTGGATTCACTGAACCCTTTTCTGCAAAAAACTGTATACGCTTATAAAGATTAAATGAAAATTGAAGAAGTTACGGCAGTTTTACGGAGGCTGTACCTGAGAGTCCACACCCCCCTTAAAATAATGTTTCTTTGTTACAGGTGTCATGCCCAAATCATCTGTGTATTTGATCTCTGAAATGTATCTCTATGGGTATTGTGTTATAATTGATTGTTTTACATACAATCTTACAGGTTTACAATAAAGGGCCAGGTGTGGTGACACAATCCCATGTGACGATATACTTTCCCTATGAGGTGGAGAATGGCAAGTGGCTCCTTTATATCATGGAAGAACCCTGGGTAGAAAACAAAAAAGGTTTTCCACACGGTAAATGTGAGGTGGAACAAATGGACTTGATTAACCCACTTGGTATAAAGGTAAGTGGCGGATGGGGAATTTGTGGCATTTCACTTCATTAGACATTTAAATTGTTCAAGAAAGCTATGACAGCTGAGATATGTATGAGTAGTGTTTTTAACTACACGCACACACCAAAACTACAGGCATATACCAAATTGTGATTCTTTCCGTCCAAAAGCAGAGTGCTCGATGCTTAATGCAGAGCAATAATTAATAAGAAACATGGGTCATATTCGCGACACGCATATATATATATACCTATATCTCTACGGAGTTACCTGTATCAAAGAATAGGTTAACAGCTACCAACATTTTCTGAGAATGTTGTAAATTGGATTCATTCCTGTAGGGCAATAGACAACTAGGAAAATAGCTTTCAACATTAGTTAAGGTCATTCCTAGTAAGACTTTCGCTCTTTCTGCTGATTGACATAGGTGTATTGGATAGCAACTATGCCTGTGAGACGTTTACTGAGCATATTAAAGGAATGACATTGTCATATTTATTGGTCTTGGAACACATTTTACTTCAATTGAACCATCTTCAAACCTTTCTTATGTCCTTAACAGATTTGTATATGGTTTTAGTTGTCACTGTTTTCATTTGGCTTTTCAGCCTCACAGACAATGTGAATTGTATTTTTCTAAGAAAACAATGGAAAATAAGCTCTGGTGTCAATACTCCTATGGTAGATGTAGATTGTCAGATAGCATTTCCAATATGTTACTACTTATCAACCTAAGAGATATCTATGTTGTTCTTGTTCTATTAGAACCCTGTGACCTATGCAGATGCTGGATCCCTACCATCACAACCAAGCGGTAACAACACAAGAACGCCCTCACAGGGCGATGGAACAAATCCTGGTGGAAAGTTTGATCTAGAAGATAAAGATGATACTAAACTTGATGACAAAGCCAATCAGAGGAGGCGGCGCAGTGATTTACATCGCTATAGGAGGGAAACTAATGGGGATGAGGGGGAGGCACTACTAAAGAAGAAAGAAACTAATGAAGTAGTGCTGGTAAGTAAGACAACTGCATAAATTGGCTCTTGTGCTTTTCCATTTCTAATAGAGTGTGTATACTCTGTCACCACTTGTTGGGAGGGACGTTGGTCTGTAATCTAGGTATAGGTGCAGCATTTCTGCACAACATGGCTGATGACATTGATTATATTGTTGAAAATGCTGTGGCAATGAAGTTAGTCTTGGTATTTAATGATGTGATTACTAGTATACACTATATCAAGATAAAAATCACATTATTTGTAAAATGATCAGCTTACCCTTTTTTGGGACCCAATTTGAGACACGCTGTATGCAGTAAATGTCTGACAGTCACCTTTGACAAGCGTAATGCTGACTAGGAGTTGATAATTGAAAAGTGAAGATTGACGTAATATTTCCCGATCATTTTCACATAATGCATGTATGCACAGAGTATGTGCAAATTGCTATGTTAGGAAGATTTTAGGTGATTATTGTAAGACAACACTTGAATAAGCAAACATATGAAACATATAGTAATAGTTACAAAATCGATTAACATATCAATTAGTGTAAGAAAGATTAATGAGGTCACTAAAATTCCCATTTTTTTACTGGTGGTAAAAACTCAAATTTGCAAATTATGAGTTGGTGATATGTGAACTCTGTGTTGTTTGTGTTTGTTTTTGTTGGCTAATACAGTATTTTGTCTACCCTTTTAACAGGATTGTGAATTAGGTACAGCCAAATGTGTTAAAATAGTATGTGATCTAGATAAATTAGATGACAAAGTGAATGAAGCTAAAGTTATCATCAAATCTGTGCTATGGAATAGCACTTTCTTAGAGGTAAGTACAACTATGTAAAACTCTACTGTACAAATGATATTTCAGCAGCAAATTGTGTAACCCATATATGTTGTTTGAAATATTGAAATGTGCTAGTAAAGCTTGCTATCTAATAGGTACTCTGAATTAAAGGAAAACTCACTCGGGCTATTCAAGAAAGTTATGAAAACTTGATAAGTGCTTCGATTAGTAAACAATTATGTTACTCTCAAGGTTCTTATGCCCTTATTTGTATCTAATGGCCACTTCTGCCCCTCAACAATTTGAAGACATAACACACTACTGCTTTGTAATGACTTGTGCACAGACAAAGTAATGACATGTCTTCCTATAAATATGTTAACGGCATCGTTCCCACCATTATCACATTGTTCTACCACGATATAGGTGGTCAAAAACGTTGTTGAACTATTGCGAAATTGCACTGTTTTGGTCACCATGAATACCAATCGATTTTTTCCTCCCATTTCGTTCTTCATTTTACCATACCGTTACTTTGACATCATCAACTGCAATGTTTAGTCTTTCTAAATATCAAACACACCTCTCTGTAAATACCAGGAGAAATCCAACGAGAATGTAGGAATCCATTTTAGCAAAGATACTCAGCGTTGCAAGAATCCAAGTTAATCCTCGAATGATAAATGTTTTAACACACTATTTGAATAGAGCAGAATCCACAGATACTTGGAAAAAGTCTTTGCAAGAATCTAATATACTCTCGCAACCTGTGACACCCTTGTTTTATTATCAACTACACAGCCCTTTTATGGCAAAAGGATGTATCTTAGATGTACTTTCCTAATGATATACTTCCTTTTCTCATGGATTGTGTAAACTTGGTTCAATAATCCTCACTTAGGAAAAGGTTGCAACTTGTAAAGACAATAAAAGTAATATACTGCCTTTTACCACTACATGGTTTATGGAGAAAAAAGCTTACTTTGATCATGTTAAAAGGAGGTATACTGTTAGAAAACTACATACAAAATACATTCTTTTGCCATAAATATGGTTGGTCTTTCTTCCATTTCATTTGCTTCAATATATTAACCATATCTTGATGTGACATTCTCCCGCAGGATTATCTTGAAGTATCCTCAGTATTCGTCCTTTCTCATGGCAGTGTTGAGATAGTCAACGCGCCATTCCTCACAGAGAGACATCCAGAAAATGATATAGATACTGTAAGTTTGGCAAAAGTGCCATCAAACTAAAAAAAATCCAAATCTTTGGATATTTCTTTTAATTTTCCTAACATAAGGGTGTTCGGGTGACAGTGTAAAAACTGCAGCCGTGTAAATGTGGGAATCAATTGAGGACCCTAGATCTAAAAGGGGGTTAAGTCACATTGAGAAAAATGGCAAAAACTGGGTTTCATTGTGTCCATGTGTGGACTTGACCCACTCGGGTTGTACCTCACATGTACTCTTACATAGCTTTACCACATGACTTAACTGTAACATTTGAACATAGGGTGCAGAGATCCTCCTTGCAGCAGAAACTGATACTAACTACAATTTCACAAAATTGTGACTTAACCCCCTTTTAGATCTAGGGTCCTCAATTGCTCTTCCGATTTTCGAAAGTTCCATTAAACTGAATTTTTAATTTTTTTTTATTTATTTATTATTATTTATTTTTTTATTATTTGAATTACCACAGAATTTGACTGCAAAAGAGGTATATCGTTGGTGTAAGACATTCATAAGTTAGACTAGTGTTAAGACCCCATTACGGAATAAAGCTATATAATCCTTTTAACCCGTCAATAAAGGATTTTGTGCTAGGTTAATTCCTTGGTGTCTTACACCAAGGATAAGCTGCAAAAGACTGCAGCCTTTTAAATGTTGGAATAAATAGCTCTTCCGGCTTTCGAAAGTGCCATGAAACTGAAATTTGAATTTTCTTATATTATTTGGATTACCACATTATTTGAATCTATTTATACAAGTTGACTTACCAATATTGATATTTCTCCATTTCTATTATTTTGTTTGTTTCTACAGCTTGTAATGGAAATAAAACCCAGTATACAAAATCTAACACAACAAGCTGCACTAGAATGGTGGATCATACTACTAGCTGTCATAGGAGGCCTTATACTGCTTATTATAATTATATTAATATTATGGAAGGTAAGTAACGTTAAGTTATATACTGTAGAGATTTACCTCGTTAGATCAAGCTTATACTTTGTTAGAACTATCATTGCCAGAGGTGCGTTGCGCATCCGATGCGTGTTAGTGCACTGACCACACTGGTGCGCTGCGCATCCCATGTGTCTTCGTGCGCTGACCACACTGGTGCGTTGCGCATCCGGTGCGTTGCGCATCCGATGCGTGTTAGTGTGCTGACCACACTGGTGCGTTGCGCATCCGATGTGTCTTAGTGCGTTGACCACACTGGTGCGTTGCGCATCCGATGCGTGTTAGTGCGCTGACCACACTGGTGCGTTGCGCATCCGATGCGTGTTAGTGCGCTGACCACACTGGTGCGTTGCGCATCCGATGCGTGTTAGTGCGCTGACCACACAAGTGCATTGCGCATCTGATGCGTGTTAGTGCGCTGACCACACTGGTGCGTTGCGCATCCGATGCGTGTTAGTGCGCTGACCACACAAGTGCATTGCGCATCTGATGCGTGTTAGTGTGCTGACCACACTGGTGCGTTGCGCATCCGATGCGTGTTAGTGCGCTGACCACACTGGTGCGTTGCTCATCCGATGTGTCTTAATGCGCTGACCACACTGGTGCGTGACGGCTGGATCCAAGTGCGTAATTGCTGAGAATAGTGATCGTTACCGCCCACTTTGCATAGATACATGCATGTGTTTGCCATCTGACCAACAATTTTCAATAAAAGTATTAAGGGATGCAAACAGCACCGCCAAATATAGACATATGCACCATGTGAAAGATCAGTGTGCGTAAATACCGTTGTGATGTCAAAGTTCATGTCGGCTATTGTAATCATTATGTATTATGCAAGCTTATGTTGGTAGTACCTGGAAAAGATCCCACAAGTGGTACATGCATTAAGGCATGTTTCCACCAAAGTGGGCACAAAGTTGCTTGAATTTTATCCAAAGGATTACATCATCAGAGCACAAAAACAATTTGAGCAATATTCTCTTTAGACAACACAGTATTTATTATTTGGATTATAAGGCAATAAAAGATGGTCAATCGTTATTAAGGGTGTCTGTTAGAAGAGCTCCCATTATTGTGTACATATAGTCCATTCATTTTGGCATGTTACATATATAATTTATAGAACATGACTCCCACATCACCACTCTATGCAACTTTATAGATTAGAACTTCTACAAAATATTCTATTATATTGAAAATTCCATTTATTAGCTTGCTTCGTTGTAGAAGATGTAGAGAGAAATTATTTATAGTTAAGCAAGTACATATTTCTTCCCACACCTTTCCCAATTGTTTTCTACAAGCATGAACACATTTTGAGATGATAAATCTTGTTCAGTATTTTAATACATATCCTACTTAAAAGTAGGATATGACCTTTGAAGAATAGCACATTAGTTATTACTGCAGAAGAATAAAGGCATGATGCTATCATATGGAGGACCAGGATATACTCTGATATATCTAACTGTACTTCATAAAAAAGTGGAAAACCCTGTTTGACGGGTCCGACCAACACAAATTATGCAATTATTATTTATATAATTTTAGAAACAATTACAAATATTCAACTTTTTTGAAAATTTAATTTCTTTTTCTTTAAATCTTTACCATGAAATACCACAAATGCTAATTAAATGAGAAATTGACAGATCACATTTGAATATCCATTCGGCGGTAGAACAGGAGTGTGGTTTTAGTTGCCTTACCAGTCATGACCTCTTTCAGCAAATTGTGTAGAATTTAGTTAACTAGATTTACACCAATCAATCTTACAAATTATTTGTGCAATTAAGAAATTATAACTAGTTGACTAAATAGGGTTTAAGCATTTTGACTAAGGTTTTTTGTCTTTCCGTGATTACTTATGTTTAGTGTTATATTTTACGTTGTTATATCTGTATTTTGTTTTTTATGTTTATGCCTATCATTTTACATGTTTCTAAAAAATGCAATATTTAAGTATCTTTATGGATGGTTTCAAACAACATTTGAGAGAATGTACATCTGCAAAGTGTTATATATTGCTTAGAGATGCATGTTAAATGTTTTGCTATCAGAAGGTAACCAAAATGGTAAATTGCTTAACTGCTAAAAATAGAATTAGCTATGTCAACCACATAACATTGATGAAAACACTTATCAAGCTAACTAGATATAACTAGACACAGGAATTAAATAAAGAATTCTGACAGTTTGTAAACTGACTGAATTGCAAAAATAAGGAGCTTAACTGCAGTGATATTTAAATAGTTACAACACAACTACAAATGCATGTAAGATTTGTTTTTATAGTTGATTTAAGCGCTTTAGAGACTTTTGCTCTCTTTTTTTAGTTGCTTGCAAACATACAATTTAAGCAATATAATACCCTACATAGGCTCATCCCTTAATTAGCATTCTTATATAGTGGGTGTGGTTTGAGATGTCAGCAGGCAATTTGATTGGTTTCTGGCTGATTTTCAGCCGACACGCCCATACATTACGAAACAATGGTGTACGGTTTGGGGCGGGATTTAATTCATTCGAAAAATAATACCTTCAGCGCGTATGATCAACGCGTCATCGCGTTAGCGTGCCCTACACAAAGTCGCCGCCGTATGCGTTGTGGGTATAACGCAGCGATGACAAGTGCGTGTGTACTAAAGAACGTGATTAATTTGAAGCAGGATGTTGGAAAACAGCTCGCTGGATTCGCCGATTTTATAAAGGGGGAAATTTGTTGTTGTTTGTTTAAAATAAATCTAACAAACTGCGTTATTTTATGATAAAAGATCAAACTAACCAATAAACTAAATAAGAATGAGAATAAAACATAGTTCTTAGCTGTTTTGCTATAGACGATGGTCTTATAATGTATAGGCTGTACCATATTTGTGTCGTCGCGGCGACCATACACGACTCCAAATATGGTACAGCCTATATACATTATAAGACCATCGTCTATAGCAAAACAGATAAGAACTATGTTTTATTCTCTAATTATTATTAAAACTTGCATCCATTAGAGTCATGTTGTGGTGTACAGCATAGCAAAATAATGCAATATAGTCATGCTATATTCAGTCTATCTTTTTGAGAATAAAAAGGTTCAGATTATGGGTGGACCTTGCAATACCTTGAAAGTTCGTTACAACAAGATTTTGAATTATTTCCCCAATTGTTCAGATGATTCATATTATTAGATCATATATTAACTGTCAAAATGTAACATGTCTTGAATTTATTGTTAATAATACCATGCATGGCTATACATGCATATTATAATTAATGCATAACTGATAACCGTGTGCTAACACAAGCAACTAATACCAACAGTAATTCATAATTTGGTCAAATTTATTATGCCCTTAACCTTGAGGATTTTGAAGCACTAACTATATAATGCTAATAAATATGCTAATTCCACAATTAAAATAACATCATAAATAACTATAGTTCAGTCAGTTCCAAATTGGCAAGCCTCCTTACAGCAGTGGTTAATACAGAAGAGTGTGAACGCACATAAGGCTCGCATTGCGCAATGGGTGCATTGTGCATCAAATGAGTGGCGGGTGCGTATGCCAAAATCAGTTGCGAAGAGAGATAAAAAACAACAATTTTGAACTGATCAAACTATACAAATGATTTATATTGTTTTGTTTTAAGTCCATGTTTTGTCTTGTAATGTTGTATTTGGTTCATTCGTAACTGTATATTTTTAATTTTTATTCGCATGATTTTCTGGTTGAAAACAGGAACCTGATATACTTTTACAAACTTGTAATTGTCCTGATTTCATATCATTTGTGAACTGCTCAAAGGTCAACCAAATACAAGAGTTCACCATTATTGGGAAAAGAGCAGATATCTTTGGTCTTATTGAGGAACTTTTCTGATGTTTATGTCTTTAGGGCATGGGGTGTTTTTTCAAAACAAATTGCATTGTTTGAATTGCAGGCTCTAGTCACTGCTTGAAAACAACTCTGAAATTGTACTGTTTTTGTACCACTATGTCCAACAGCAGTCTACATATTGTTATCTTTACCGTTGCCTGTATGTATTGTGCTTGTGTTTGTGCGTCTGTAACATTTAGTGATTTTTATATCACCCAAAAATGTAATTCAAGAGATTTCAAACTTCCTATATCATTATCATGTAATTGTATGGCCATGTACACAACATATTGTTAAGATTTTGGTCTCAATTTGTGAATGATGCACAGAAACTATCTATATTAGGTATATAAAGGCCTTAACACACTAATGCGAATAGAGCTAAAATGTGCCCAACGTTTTGGAAATTTGTCATTAATTCGTGACATATTGAGCATACGTTATATTTGTTGGCCTTCGTTAGCCCATGCCCATGGTGCTGAAGAATTATTATTCCAAGTGAAAGTGTGTTTTATTTATGTTGAATCCCTACAAGAAATTATTGAGAATGTCTATTTATGAAGACCACATACCTAAATATATCTTCAAATTTGATTTTGCCATGATTGGCTAACAAAATGGCAGAAGTTTGAATTCTCTCTTTCATTTCTATGTTTACAACATTATTTGACAGTTGCTTAGATTAGATGTATCAATAGTAACTGTTGCAAATGGAAATCATTCATCAATCATTTTGACACATTTGATCATTATTTATGTTTCTCTTCATTCTATGCTTCCCCCTAACCCCATTTTTACCTCCCATTTATCCCTTCCCATGGCTTCCTGATCATCACCATGCATGTTCATTGGGTCGACATTCCTACCATTGGGTCGACATTCCTACAAACTACAGTGTGGATTTTTCCGCCGTCCGGGTACTTCTTCTGGTGGACCTGTGCGTAAACCACAAACAAATTCAATCCAAACTTCTTGGAACCATACACAATTTCTTGCATGTCTTTTTTCAATGTTGTTCTTTTTCGGTGTCGTCATTTGCACGTTTTCGACATTCAGCAATTTCGAAACTAACACTCTCTAACATTTCTTTTTCCAAATTGTTCTTAATGGGCTTCTTTGTGACTGCTTCTGTTTGTTTGACTGCATCCTTGAAGGTCATTCATAATTGGATAAAAGAATGTTTACAATTTAAAAAGGGGTGATTTAATCTGGGATCTACTTTGCCATTTGACTGGTAGACTCAGCAATATGGTTCCCCAATTATATTAATTGAGAACCCCTGAGTTATACTTTTCTTGGCAATTAAGAAATAATTCAGAAATACTGTCAAATAAGTGAATGCTTAGTGTTGGATTTGAGCTCAAAAAAGAATCTGTGTTCAATGGCACAATTTTGCAACAAATAGTGAATAGACATTATCTGGCTTTCAACTTGAGATACATTTAAACACAAGCAGTAAGTCATACCATTAAGAACAATTTTTAATGTCAATTTGATGACACAGCCGTATGTGAGATTAGCCGGAGAGATAATGAAAGGGGTTTTGTTAGAATGGTATCCCTTTCATCTATTTCTCAAGCTCCATACAGTTCTTGTCACTAAGTTTCAGTATTTCATTTTGTGTCTGTCTTGGATGAATCTGTATTTCAAGGAAGAGGCTGGTTTGGTTTGATATAAATTTATTGAGATTGTTAACCTTGAATATTTGGCAGACTTTATCTTTATTGTTATTATTAAAAATTATCTCTTGATAATTTTCAAAAAAAATGATATAAACACAAACACTATCCAATATCTTTCAATAATTGCAAAGAAATCCAATGGAACCTTTACTTCATGACACCTCAAGTTAGGAGATGACATCAGCCCATATTCTAGTCATTGATGCAGCAATTCTGTGTTAGGGCCGATTGATTGTACATGCGCTACCCTGTTGCATAAAAGTTATGCTTATGATCATATGATACAATAACTAGAATACTTGCTGATGTCACCCCTCCCCTGACACAAAGTATAAATGAAAAGTCTACCCAATTTCTTCTCAACAGATTTCTGACATGTTACTGTATATGGCTAGATTTAAGCTGTAATCTTTGTAGAAGGTTTTATCAGATCTTTTAGAATACACATGCACCACCTGCACTTCTGCACTTCATGATCAAATTAAATTTGATGTTTGTTTTATGAAATGTACATGTAAGCAGTTTTGAACATTTTAAGTGACTTATTTATTTTCAGTGATTAGCTCAGTTATAAGATATTGAAATGCTGATTATAGTAGATTGACAAACTTTGGCCGGTTTACAATTTCAGTATAGGTAAAATCTTCCAATTGAGGGGGGGGGGGGGGGGGGGGGGGGGCAGTGATTTGAAATATTAATCTGATTATTTGTCCATAATGTTCTATGCTTTCCTGTATCTTGAATCACGTCGTTGGTAGTTCATGTCCAGAATAATGACAACGTTTTCTTGTGCGTTGTCAAATTGGTTTTCTTTCTATATAATTTAATCCTCATCTATACAAGCAGGATTAAAAATGATTCTACTATAATTACTTTTTGCCTTTGTTCTTAAATTACTGGTACAATGTTTTGTGATATCTTTGATTGGGTCTGATGACACTCTTAAGCCTTTTATTGATAATAATGTGCATGGAAGTATCAAGTATCAATCTTTATTTCCATTTTTTTTTTTAAATGTGTGCTACCTTTTGACAAAGGATCTGAATGAATTATTTTTGATGAAATGTGCCAAGTGATTTTGAATCAATTTAAACAATTTATTTTGTTGGTCATGTTTTGTTTCCATTACAGTGAATATGATTTCTGTGTATAAATTAAATATTCGGAATCGTGATGACTATGCCTAAGCTGAAATGCATTAAGAATTCATCATAACTCTAACCGGGTTTTTAACTGGGATCACAATTTTGGAAGAGAAAACACCAACTAAAATGCTGGGGACCCTCCGCGCAGTATACCCCACTCACTGTATAGGCTCAGTTGATTACGTCATTGAAAACCGTCCGCACATGTGCTTGGAGATAGACATAGAAGTAGTATTTTTAGCAGGGGGGGGGGGGGGGGGGGTTAAAGGCAGCTCATTTACCTTTTGAACTGATTTTAATGAAACAGATGTGACAGTAGGTGTGAAAGTGTTTCTGCCTGGTGATGGACAGTCTACTGAATTGAAGCTGTTAATTATGTACTTTATCAATTAATGAAATGATGTTGTATATCGTCAGCCTGCTTCGATAATTGCCTAACTCACTTTTCAGCAAAATGGAGTTTTTTGCATAAATCATGACTTCATTACATTATGCACATGCTGTCATAATACCTAAGTCATAGACTGATCAAAAGTGTTGATAAATGAAGAGCTTTGTTGTAAAAGGGCAACCAGACCACTCCAACATGTTACTCATTTTGCATTATTGAATTTGCATTGACAAATCCATGGAATTAATCAAATTATTGTATGGCTGTGTTCATCTGTTTCTATGACTTGGATTAGTGCATCCATGCACGCCAATTGAGGCATCAACAATACAAGTCACATTCCACATAATGAATATCCATCCATCAATAATGCAAAATGAGTAACAGGTACACAGGTAACAGGTTTCATACTTTTGTTGTTTTCTAAGAACTAGAAAAAATGAGTTTATCGAAGCAATTATCGAAGCAGGCTGACAATATAATCTTGTTCTCTTGTAACATTGCATCAAACATCAAGCGGTCATGTGGATTCTTAATTCCTAGATAAGACACAACTGTATTCCTATTTTACCAACTTACATATAAATGCCAAAATATATTCCTTCCATTTTATATAATTCTTGTGACTTCTGGAGAGCCATATCAAAACCATATCAAATTCAAAATCCTCTCTTTTGAAAAATTAAGTGACATTTAATCCAAGTTGTAGCAAAGGAAATACTGTCTATAGAAAAATAGAAAATGTCTGTTTAAAAAAGAAGAAGAAAGAAATAATTACAAAAATGTTTTTGGATGAATTGGACCATTACTACCAATTATATGACTGCAGATATTTTGATTCTTGTGGTAAACTATTTAACCACACCCCCTCTAGCCTATATTTGAGTGTCTTCTAGGTGTTTTGGCAATTTCTGTTTATTTCTAATCTTGCTATTTTTTTCCTTTACAATTTTAGTTTTGTTTACCAACTGATTGGTACAGCTCTTATATATAGATATGATGCTACACTGTTTTACTTTGCAGTTATTACACTCATAAGCTATGTTCATCACACTGCATTGGTTTTTCAACTTTAATAGGCTATGCACACCATTCAAGATAATGCATTCTTCCATTAACTGGGAAATATTTTGGCTAAACAATTTATTTGAGATTATTTTGTTTAATTCACTATATTCATATCATATGAATATCAATATTAAACAAAATTCATATTGTTCACTTGAAATGTGGGTATGATCTAATTTTACAGTCACTTATTTTAGTTTCGTGATTACAAGTCATTTTGGTTTCCAGGCTGTAACCATACTCCCAAAACATTCATATTTTCATAATGATTAATGTATCCCTCTTCGCAAGGTAATATAAAATCTAGTCTATACTCTATTTGGCTTCCTCTGGACAGTGATGTAACGTAACAAGCGCAGCTTTTACGCACGCGTATGTATCTTCCGTCTTTCAACGCTCGTGTGTATACGGCAGCGCCTCGAGTAGGCGCGAGCGTCATGTGCTGCAATTGGTAGAATACACAGTTACGTCACTGTCTCGTGATGGCCAAATAGACTATAGTCTCAATATCTGCTTAAAGGCATATTATGTGATCTTTTCCAGGGAGCGCCCTTTATTCATGATTTTTTTTTAGAAAGTAGATTTTCTTGCAGATTTACATCTCTGATCATAAATCGTACATACATTCCAAGTTACAGAGCGATACAATTCCTAATTACCTCAAAAACATGGTTTTAGAGTGAGTAAAATATGTTGTCGGACATCCGACAGTTTATTTTCACTCTAAAACCATGATTTTGAAGTAATTAAGAATCATATCGCCCTGTAACTTGGAATGTATGAACGATTTATGATCAGAAATGTAAATCTGCAAGAAAATCTGCTTTCATTTTTTTTTTTCGATGTTGAGGACGTCCCTGGAAAGATCACATAATATACCTTTGAGTGACCACTGATTTGGTACAGACACTCATGACTCTGTGTGTTGCCAAGCCTAGTAATTGAATATCATTGATATAGTATGAACATATCTTTTGTTGTTTGCTGTGCTTACTTCATATTGCAGTGTTTTTCTAGAATAGACGGTTTTAGTTGTATGGGTTTCCTTTTGTAGGTCTTTCTTGTAACCTTTTTTTTCATTTACCTCAATTTTTTTGTAAATACTGATAATCATCTTTAATTTGATTAATTTCACAATTATTCTTCTGATATTCATATTCTTTATTTTTTAATTCTTTTTTAAAACACCAACGTTTTTTGCTTTAAAAACAAGAGGTTTCATGATTTTTGAAAAGGAAATTTCCCATAATTACCATTTTTATCAGATACATGTCGCTAATCTAAATCTGCAGCCAAACACTTTCAACGTCTTTACAAAATCATAATTATACCTGAAATAATACTCATTGCTTAGCAACTGTTGCTATGCAAATATCTCTATCATTATTTGACATTGTTTTCTCACATGTTTTCTCTTTACAGTGCGGTTTCTTTGAGCGAAAGACAATGGCCTACAAATATGCATCTGTTACACAGACAAAAGCCAGCGGCAAGGGTGAGATCGAGAGGACAGCGTATTATGACGAACAATATTTTGCAAATAATACGCACTAAGGGAAGGTGCAATGGAGTGTGTTTTTTATGATCATTTTTTTTATTATTAAATTATTTTTTATGGGGTGGCTTTTTAACATTTATGGATGGGAAAGTAGTGGTATTTATGTATCGTCATGGTAAAAGGGTGCAGTTGTCTCAAAAAGAACAGGTTGAGATTTTACTACCAGCTATAAGATCTTCCAAAATGCTTTAAAATGACACCTTTGTAGTCAAGATTGGACACAGGTTTCTGGTTTTATGAAGAAAATTATTGTAAAGTTTGCTTTATTTTCTTAGTTTTCCAAGCCTAATTCCATCAATATCTCAAAATGCATTCTACCGACAAACTCCATTTGCCGCGACAATACACATTTATTAAACTGGTAATTGTGTGTATGGGTTCAGCAATGGCTGTATTGGCAATCATCAAGTTGACTGTAATGCCACACTGGACTAACCAGCAACATCAAGTTTTATAAAATTGTGATTAAAACTTAACACATGTTATGTTCCAATTTTGAACTTGAAGAACACTTTCCAACCATAGTGTTAAAAGGTTATCCTTCAACTTACTTCCTCTCAATTGCTAAGTGATATCCGGGCTATGCGTCAAGGCTCGATAGGCCCTATACAAATAGTCCTAGAGCGTGTTTCTACGAAGCCTCACTCTATTTACCGGCAAACATTTTATCTGGCTAGAAAGGTGGTTGCACTTGAGTTGTACTGTTTCTACAGACACACACACAAAAGACAGGTCATTTCAAAATAGCCTGCGAGAGAAGGTCAAGGGTTATGAGTAATAATATGCAATATGTGCTGATTTTTGAGTGGAAATGGTGTGCAACACTCGCAACAGAGCAAGGTCATTGATGCGTCACATGGTCATAGCAATTTCTGATTAGCCGTCTAATCTCGCGGCACGCTTTTTCAACAGAGCTCTCGCAAGCTTTTCTGGCTAATAAATGGCTAATCTCTATCCGCTATCCTACTTTTTTGAGGATAATTTGCTGCAGAACGATTAGCCGTCTAACTGCGTCAAACGGTGGAGAGGACCTGTTTCTACGGGGCTGTTAGCTGGAATGTTCCAGCTAATGCTTCTCTGTAGAAACACACTCCTAGTGTATTACTGGTATCACTTGTCAACTTGAGAGGAAAACAAACTTTTTGCATGAATCAAGCAGCTCAATGGGAATTCATATAAATTACTCTGAACTGTGAAAGCAACATTTAATCTGTCGCTTTGCAATTTTGTCCATTATCATAGTTTCTTGTGCATCTTTTGAAACTTTTGTATTCTTTTTTGTAAAAAAATATTGAAGAAATGCACTGTTAACAGGTTTTGAAAGACCTTATTATATTAAACATGTTTATTTATATTAATTTGTATTCAGTATAAGCCAATAAGGAAACAAGCTCATCAAGTTTGAACATATTCGATTGGGAATTTCGATGACAATTAACACAAATTTGAATTTGGCCCACACCAGCGCAATCCACACACTGACTATTAAAGACACCTGGTAAAAACAGTTTGTTTTTCTGTGCATGACTATGACTTGCGAGTCATGGGTGCCAAAACACTTTGCTATTAATCGGAAAAGTTCGGAACCAATCAAATATTTCTTGATTTGAAATGGTCTATTGTGAGGTGCCAACCATTTAGCATTATCATATTTATGTCCACTATTAATACCTTGACTTACAATTTTGCAAGTAAATTTATAGTAATATCCATCTGTGAAATTATATTGGCTCAAATTCAAATTTGTTTCAATTGTGATACAATTACCCGCTTTTGTAAGATCTGTATATACTGATCTGTATATACCTGGTCGTACATTATTTTCTACAGATTAAACAAACTTTTGATGGGGTCCAACAAGTGAACAATTTGGCAAGAAATTTACTAAATATTTAGAGAAATGGTAAAGAAGTGAGCGGAGATCAAAGTATAGTGCCAAAACGATAAAAGTACTTTAAAAAGAAACAGGGAGATACAGCTCTATTCTTCTAAATAGATGTACTTTATAGGAACAAATGGATCAGTTTCTCTTGTTTTCTAGTGATCAAAGTAAAGATAGTTTACAAATATTGACTGCTTATAAAACTTTCATCAAGGTCTGCTTGAGATCATAGGTATACTATATCTGTGTGTGATCTCAAGAATTATATCCAGGGGTAGCATCTTGTAGTATTCTCCAAATGAAGAACAGTCAATATTTGTTTATATTCCATGGTTGGTGAGAGTTGGGCAATATTCATTTGTTTGAACATTTGTGACTCTTCATGTCAAAATGGACATGTTGGAGGCCTGGGTCAAATTTGAGTTATTGGTATGACTTGAAAGAGCACATTTTAAGCTTAAAAATGATACCATGTTGAAGGTAATCGGACTTTGTAAACACAAGATATGATTTTAAGAGGCATGTTTTTTCTATATTTCACCAAATATATTGGCCTCTATCTCAAAACTGCGTTTGCCGACAACATGTCCTTTTTGACGTGACTGGTCACATTTCATGTTTCAGCTAATGTTTCAGCTGTGCATTCAAACTTAGTGAAATATTAATGTTGTGCAAATATTTTATACATTGCACTATGCCAGGTTATTTACTCCCAAGTCTTATTGTGATATCAAAACTTTTACATGGTTAACTCCCAGTGAACAATTTTTATGTATAGATCACAGAAATTGGCCAGTAAACTGGACCTGTTTCACATCAGGATGCCATGTGGAATAAGTGCTAGACAAATTGGCTTTACCTTCATGTAAGCACTCACAGAATACTGTGCTTGGATATTTACATGATTTTTCACATTATTGCTTACATGAAGGTAGGGCCGGCAAATTGTACAATATATAAATGAATATAATTTATATACCTGATCTCTTTTATACATACAGATAGTGAGATTTGTACAATAGCGCTAATTAATCATGTATGCCTATGCCTATTATTATTTATCACTGCACTTCATTTACAAGGGTACCAAATGATGTACAAATTGTGTTGGTTTTATATTTAGTAGCTATTTTCAGAGCAGTAATGAGATTGTTGAGCGATCGATCATGCCTTTGTAGACAACTGTATGAAAGGAACTAGAAGACTTTTCCGAACAATAATATTGGATGTACACATAAGCCTGTTGTATTGGTGTGCTGATGATTGTTTTTCAATCCCAACTTCTCATTATTGGTATGCACTAAAATCTCATTTACATTTTGTCAGTTACAATCAGTCAACGTTAAGATTGCTGTTCAAAAATTTGAAATAGTCAAATCAAATTGCATAGTTGACAAAAATTGTCACCACGTTTTACTTCCTAAATATTTCAACCTCTCCATTTGACCCTACTTTACAGATTAACCATCTGGAATCAAAATGAAAGCAAAGAGCTTAGATATAGTCTTCCGGTAGATATTGATAAATCTCATAGTAACTATTAGTACAATTTAGTTTCTCAAGGCAATGGCGGCTTCCCAACTTAAAGAGTTTATAAATGTCAGCTAGGGCACATAATTCTAGATGTATAATCCCATGATGTAATTCTAGATGTATAATCTCATGATGAGTTTATTTCATCTACCTATGTCCCTGTGTTAATGTGTGCTTTGCAAGGAATAAGGAGAAATACTTGAAGTTAGCACACCTATTTGTATTCTTTTTAAACACCTATTTTGTAAATAATTATATTGTCTTCTACAACATGTAAGGAATATTCGACCAAGGGAATTTGGTGCTAGTTATAAGTGTGACATGACATGGTGTGTAGTGTCATTTATGAAGTGTGTTTGAGCTATTCATTGGTGAATTTGTTAGCCAATTCAAAAAATATAGTAATTGTTTTGTATGAGAAAAACTACACGGATCAAGAACTACCGTAATCTATTCATCCTTTCGGCAGTAGCATCAATACTTTAACTGACAGAAACGTAATTTCCATACCGATGTTGTGATTCCTATCTGATTGCTCATGTAAGCTTTACAAAACTCACTGCACTAGAGACGATCAATATTGTATAGAGTGCTTGCATGAAAGGTCATCAGTTCAAAGAAACGTGATTTTCATACTGATGTTGTGATTCCTATCTGATTGCTCATGTAAGCTTTACAAAACTCACTGCACTAGAGACGATTAATATTGTATAGAGTGCTTGCATGGAAGGTCATTAGTTCAAATCATCTTCCCACAAAACATGCAAATGTATGGCATACAGGACCAATCATCTGTTTGACTGATATTGATCCATGTCATTGTCATTGTACCCTCTTGTCCTCTAAGATCCGTTTGTGGATATCCTAAACCAGTATCTCAAGCCTGACTTGATGTTAATGACTTAAATTTTTCTCATACAAGAATACAGACTATACAACCCCGATGTGTGTTTGTGGACATTTTAAGGACATTACTTGAATGAGAAAGAGAAGATGTCTTGCATGATCATATTTTGTTAAACAATTTTCCATCATGTCGTTGAAAACATACTATTTGTTATTATTTTGTGTCAAAAATATTGTATTCATTAAAGTTAGGTAGTGCACCGTGCGGAATCAAATAGGTAAAAAAATATTATTTGAGTTACCTATATTGTTAATCACATTGTTAAATGAATAATTGCAGCTAGGGACAAAAATGTTTAGACAAGAAGAAAGTGGTCAAATAGAAAAATGAAAAAGGGGGAAATCAAGTGTGCCCTTACTTATTGATAGGGGTATTTCATTAGCCAGATGAAAACTGAAATATTTATTTATCAATTTTCAGCTTTTTTAAATATTGTATAAAGTATACTTTAGGTCCCAGCCATGCATCAATTTAAACGGTAGAATAAAGTGTCTTGTTATATATATGTGATGCTCTTTATACCATCAAAGACTGGATGTATGGCTGGCACCTAAAATACACTTTCCTGAAACATAAGCTACAACCCCTGTGGCATAAAAGGCTACATCTGGGTTATTTTCTTATGAATGGAAAGATGTTGATATTGTTAATAAGAATACAAAGGTAAATTTAAGTTTTAAACATTTGACTCAAGTACAAGGTTTGTAAATAAATTAAGATGTGTTTTTAAAAATGAAAGTATAATACATCTACAATTCTACATATCTGACGTCAACTTGCATTTCACCAAAGATACAACTTAATCTATGCTATTTTATTTTTATTATTGATATTTTTGGTCGGTTGGTGATATATTGGTATAGTTTTTAGCAGACCCCAATATTCTCATCACATGTAGTCGTAGTACACAACTTGTGTATACATGGTTATGCCATTGAACTGTTCACATGAGGATGAGACTGTTGGAGCTAGTAGCATCATACCTAGAAATTCATGTCTCATCACACTAGTGTATTATGTACCAATCAGGTTATATGAACTAAGCCCATGGTATTGAGAGTAATGAAACAGGTAGCATCATACCCAGATATCCATGTCTCAGCACACTTGTGTATTGTGGATCATTGAAGTGGTGAACTGTGACAATGATATGAGAGTACACAACTATTTAAGATGCAAGATAATTGTGTGCATACATCTATAGTCGAGTACCAACCCATGTGAGGACCCTTATTAAAACATGTTTAAAAAAGTATAGAAATTACAGTCAATCTGAGGACATTTTATTGTTTTTACCATACATGTAAGGACATTTGTATGGTATGTGTATTGATGTCTAAGGAAGGACAGGACCATACACCCTTAGGGGGTGAGGACTCTACTCCTAAACGTTTTTATGCATGAAAAATGAGAGGACTTCAAAAAAGGTCCTCGCACCTTTTTTTTTTATCCTCACATTGCCGGCTGGTAGGGACAAAGGTCCTCGGATTGGCGGGTTCACCATTACATTATGCAAATTTTATGTGTATAGATTGGTTGTGTGTATAGAAAGAAGAACAGCATGCTTTGTATTAAAAAATGTAAATAATAGGAAGGAAGGTTTATCTGCATGCCAGCAACAATGTGATTTACATATATTATTATAATTATATTAGTATTTTGATGACATAAACCACTTGATACCAAGAAAGTTTCATCTGGAACATTTAGAACGATATAACAGTTCATACCAAATAAGAAACTCCCTGATATTAATTTGGCTAACCTCTATAGAAGGCGAGACATCTACACATCTGCCATCATATTTTTGGAAATTTACCCAGAAATATTTATTGATACACATTTGGAATAGTTTGAGAGACCGAAAATGAAGACTGAATAGTCATATTATGTATGTGCTGTTCGTTGTATTCATAAACAGATAGCTCATTAGTTTACATTGAAAATTGTATAGGATAAATTACAGATTTTTTTTCAGGCATAATAGTAGCCTTGGTAAATCATAATTATACAATTGATATATTGTATGATGCAAATTCATTACTTCATGAATAATCGCGATAGCTGCGTATCAAGTGCGCTCCAATAAAATGAATCGTTAGATGAGAACGCGCACGCCGAGCGCAGGTTACTAATAATTGCCCGAAAGTACTGCGCCAAAGTGTTCCATTGTTTTGCTCACTGACCGACCAATCAAATAAACGCCTCACGCCCCTAAACTGAATATTCATTGGATTATGAGGAAACACGATTAAAGCTTATTTCTGATTGGTTGAATGAGGGGATGACCCGACTCGGACTGTTTCAATAACTAAGAAGGGCAGGGGTGGACAAAATAAACAAAACAACTAATTAATTATTAGCGAGATTATATCGGTACACATCAACGATTTGGATAAATATGCATCTTTTTTAGTAATGAATGAGAATAATGACTGCTTAACAACTGTTTTCGCGAATTTGTTGTGAAATACTCGGTTGCTGTTATGGTCATTCGGAATTGTCCCTCAGGGGCTGCGCCCCTTCGGGACAATTCCTCAGACCATAACATCAACCTCTTATTTCACAACAAATTCGCGAAAACAGTTGTTACGCAGTAATTATTCTCTAATTAGAGCAAATTTGAAGCCATACAGTACACTTTAAAGATAGTTCCCATTTTTAAATTTATAGTGTGATAGTGACTTGCCTCCACCCTCGCACCTTGATAAATCTTCAAATATTAAGTACTGATAATCCGTTGAGAATGTTTGGAAAGAGTGTTTGTGTTCATTAGTATGAATATTATCAGGAATGCAAGTTTTGTATTGCATTTGCATCTGACAAGATCTCAGACGTTCATATATACTGATAATTATCTTAGCTACACCACCACCACTGAGCATATACCATAATGCCTTTCTTATTATTACAAGGTAATAAGTGTGATAAGGTTATGACATTATGAAACCTTGTCCTATGGGCCTCACTGACCAAAAAAATGGATACCTTTTTAAAGCTTTATATCTCTGGTACAATTAATTCTATAAGTGCAGTGTTGGAGTCGAGTCCTCAACCTCCGAGTCTGAGTCTGAGTCCTTGAGGGAGGACTCGAGTCCGAGTCTCTGAGTACTGGGACCGGAGTCCGAGTCCGAGTCTTTGAAAAAAAGGACTCGAGTCAGACTCAAGTCGGAGTCCCGAGTCCTACAACACTGTATAAGTGTTCTCTATCTATCCACATTTGTTTTCAGTTTTATACTGTAAATTATTTACCGGAGACAGAAGCTTTAAAAAGGTATCGGAACTGTTGAGACACCTTGTAGACAGGCTGGCCATTCTGAGACACCTTGTAGACAGGCTGGCCATTCTGAAAAAGTCCATCCGTTTGTTGGGGGTTTCATCACCTAATATTTATTTAAAATGCTAGAAATGTTGTTATATATTCATTTAGATATTGTAGGTCTGCTTCATACTTTTGACCCATCATAGGTTTCTAAATATAAGAAAACAAATATTGTTATTATTGAAAGGGAATTGTTGATATTTTTACATTAAACATTAACATTTTGGGAACCAAGAAACCAATATTAATGTAACACTTCATACTTTAGACCAATCATAGGTTCTAAATATAAGAAAAGAAATACTGTTATTATTGAAAGGGAATTGTTGATATTTTCACATTAAACATTAGCATTTTGGGAACCAATAAACCAATATGAATGTAAAACTATGTTTTTCCCATTTGAGGGAGGCAGGAGTGAGCATGGATTTGATTTACACCCAATGAATTGTACAAAATACATTGTATTTATTTTGTATTGTGTCCCAAATCCAAGTTTGTCTTAGATTTTATGGTCCTTTTTAATTGTCATGATTTTTGGGATGTTTTGTCAAAATTGCTTTAAATAAAACTTTGACTTTTATACAAAAATACAAAACATGTTTGTGTTTGACTATTGTTCCACTTGTCTATTTTCTACTTGTCAAAAAATGTACATGATGGTAAGGAACATGCAAACATAGTGTCTATGATCAATTCCTTTGTTGAGAGGCCGATCAAGTACTCATATTTAGAAGGGTTCATCAACTCGGTCAGCTGATTTCCTCAATAATGCATTGATCCCATTTTCCCTGTCAGGGTGTTTTTCCAAGGGTATACATATATATACTTGAAAATGCTCTGCTTTCAGGGTAGGGATAGCAGTTGGCACGTTGGTAAATGATGTGCTATCACATGCTATCTAAAGCTAACATAATGATTTGCTATCTTCAGTAGATAGCAGTTTGGTGAATGATGTGCTATCACATGCTACCTGAATCTAACATAACGATGTGCTATCTACAGTATATAGCAGCTGACACTAGGTAACTGACACGCTATCATGAAGCTACTACCTGAAACTAACAAATAAATGATGTGCTATCTACAGTAGATAGCAGTTGACATTATGGTAAATTATGCACTATTACATGCTACCTGAAGGTAGGTAGTAGGAGGTAGAACTTATTGAAAGACCTTCGTAGTAGGCAGCCAGTATGCAACCACACGAAAAGCCTTTCCTTTTCTAACCCAGCAAAGCGACCCGGAAGTATTCACCCGTAACGATACTGCTTCGCAGTCATAGTTGACCTCGTAATAGCACGAAATGTAAATGAGCTCTTTTCATGATTATAATCACACATTTCAAACACATTTGCCATGAAATTGTAAAATGAAAAGGCATATTATGCGAATAATACTATCTAATATTAGCTGTGACTTCATGACATGTTGCATTTTCGGTGCAAATTATTGTCATCACACACAGCCGAATTCGAGAAAAACTTGACGAAACTAAAGCCAAATTAACAGTAAATATTCCCTTTTTGAAGAATTAGGCACCAATTGTATTGATGGTATGATAATATTCATAGTCTTTTGTAACTAGAAACATGCTTAAAATATTATGAAATTATTTAGTCCAGTCAAGTGAATAGTTAATAAAATGGGTGTCCGAATCTGGCTCGAGCTATATTCATTTCGTACCGTCGTTGGGTTGTTGATGAAGTGTTTAAATTAAGGTCACGAATTTTCTGCTTTGTAACTGTCGAATTCCGCGTTTTTCCGCTTTGTAAGTTTTGCATTTTTCTGTGATGTAATTTTCCCCAAGAAAGCTTCAAATTTACGATCTATAAAACCAAAATAAACTCACTTTACAGAAAAACACATCATTTTAGATATCGTTTTTTAATATTTATATTGTTTTGTTCAAGACTATTTATAAATTTTGTGTTTTGGACGTTTTTTGTGCATTTTTTTTCTTCTTTCTCATAAAAATGTCGTTTTCCGCGTTTAACCCCAATTCCGCGATTTTCGCGGAAATTCCGCAACGCGGAAAATTCGTGACCTTAGTTTAAATCTCATGAATAGAATTAGTTTCGCTTGATAGCTCAGATGGTAGAGCGATATAGACTGAAGAACGAGAGATCCGGGGTTTGAAATCGATCCTTCTGCTCTGCACAATTTCATATGATATTTTTTTTCTCGTCAAAATCATTTTTCACAATTTCATCACACAAAATGCATAAATTCGGACGTTTTCATTGCAAAAACGGTATTTTTTCCCAAAATGTCTAATGAATTCAAACGCGGGCATGAAAATGAAGCGCTGGCGGGTTATAGGAAACTAAAAATCAAGTTGGCGAGGCCTAACGGGGGATCGTAAGTTTCGTTTTCTGACCGAAAATCGGTGAAAATCAAACTCGGTTTTTCTTATCAAAAAAGAAGTCGGGCATCAATGTTTTTGATATGAAATTAAAGCTTAAGATTCCGTTAGTACGGAAATTGCTCTTAAAATATCGTACGAATTTTAGTCCAGTCAAGTGAATAGTTACAAGAAGCAAAGTCACGAAAGTTGTTAAATTCTAAAATTAGCGATAAAATCACTGTTTGTGGACCAAATATGTCAGATTTGGCATCATATTATAGAGAAAATTACGAACAATCCACCTACTTCGCCATCATGGCTGCCAGCTAACCCTACCTCAATTAATTCAGGGAAAACAAACTTCTCGTAAGATTTTAGCGCAAGGTTGACATCCGGAAATCGATCTTTGCGCGGGTTAGAAATCGGCAAGGTCACGCATTGAAAGCGGCCTGTTGCGTACTGACTGTAGGGGAGAGCAGAGAGTGTTCGCCCCATTTTCATTTGAAGAGGTCTAGAAACGACCATTTTAAAGATTGAATAGACATATGATATCATGTGAAAGATTGATATCTTGGCTACATACGACCATGATCTCAGTACTCTAGGCCTTACTGTAAAGGCAAGAGTAAATGATAAAGACAAGTTCTCAAAAGGGCGAACTTGCCTGGCACCGGGGTAGGTTCGCCCATAGGCCGAGCAAGTTCGACTCAGAATTAGGCTTTGCAAAGTACCATAATATCCAATACATATAGATTCGTTATTTTATTCCAAAATAAAATTTAGGGGTCCAAAATATAGAGGTGGGGCACTTTTGCGGAACATACTCGTTCAGAATTTAAAAGTAATAAGAAATATCACATTTTGAAATATTCTCCTCTAATATTAGTGTTACTCCATTCCTGATAACTATTTGTAAAATTACAATTATTATCCTGTAAGAGGAAAATTACAATTTTGAAATTATGCAAAATTATTTGAATCCCTATTGGCGAACCTGCCCCATCATCATAGGGCGTATGTGCCCCATATAGCGCAATAAGTGCATTGACCTATATTACGGATGTCCCACATACATTGATGGGTTGTTAACTGCATCAAATCTATTATCAATCCTATACCTACATAAAGATAATTTACATTAAAACCTTTCTGCGAATATCTTTAGAAAAAAATCAATAAGAAAAATGCAAGAAAATCCACTTTTGCGAGGCAAAACTGTTTTTGGATGATAAGTTGACAAACATGTTGGGGGTGATATGTCACGTTAATGTGGGAAGATTACAACATACATTAATGTATCTATTGTGTGTTCGCCTAATTCAACCAGTGGCCGCAAAGATGAGGAGAATCACGTGGTGGACAAACCTGCCCATAGGGCGTACACTCCCCGCTCTACCCTATAGGCCTATGATGTGCTATCACATACTACCTGAAGCTAACATACAAATGATGTGCTATCTACAGAAGATAGCAGTTGACACTATGATAAATGATGTGCTATCTCATACTACCTGAAGCTAACATTAAACGATGTGCTATCTACAGTAGATTTAAGTTGACACTATGGTATAAATGATGTTCTAACACATGCTTCCTGAAGCTAGCATACTGATGTGCTATCTACAGTAGATAGCAGCTGACATTATGGCAAATGATGTGCTATCGCATGCTACCAACATCTAACATAATGATGTGCTACCTCTACAGTAGAAAACGGTTGACACTATGGAAATGATGTGCTGTCGCATAATACCTGAAGCTAACAGTAACATGATGTCTATATACAGTAGATAGCAGTTTACACTATGGTACTATTAATACTATATGCTATCACATGCTTCTTTGCTTAAAAAGTAGCTTACCATACCAGGTAATAAATACGCTCATGACATTCAAAATAAAGTTAAAATTATTAAATTGCAACATTATGGATTGATTTCTCCTCTTCAAAATGAGATAATGTTCATGAAGATCGGTTGACAACTTAAAGAACGCTACACTGAAAGAATAAGACGAAGTGTAACTTTCATTTTCGCACACATGATAGTGTGAGACAGGATGGTTGCCTTAAGTTAATAGTATACAAATACTACATGGTAGAGGGGAAATAGAGCCAACTATTTTCCCGAGGTTCTGGCTATGGGGCTATCAACCCGAACCCGAAGGGTGATGTGGGGTGATACCCGGGGTGATAGGCCCGTAGCCAGTACCGAGGGAAAATAGTCTGCCCTATTGCCCCGATCATACCATAGTATTTGTTTTATTACACCTCACTGTGACTCTGGGGAAGAGGTAAGGGAAATAGTCAAAACTATTTCTCTAGGGGAAAAGTACTTGTGATAGGAATTGGCCAATGAATTGGCATGATTAGTTCATGAATATTTATTAGGTGTAATAATGTCTGGTACCCTCCTCTATTCTCTAAATGTAAAAAAGTGAACAACTCACACTCCAAAGAAGTTAGAAGAGTGAAAATCACTCCAAAAAGAGTCAAAATCACTCCAATTTAGGAGCCATATAACTTTATAAGTGACCTCTCTTATCCGAGTAGTTACCTAATGGCTCCTAAATTGGAGTGGTTTTCACTGCTCTCACTCTTTTGGAGAGTGAGTTTTCCACTCTTTTACATTGAGAGAGCACAATGGTTTAATGCTTCCTAATTGAATTCGAAATTAAGTGTTGACGTTTTGAGTGTTGACCACCCTATTCTGCTCATTCTGCTGCCCAAACCTTATTCCCCTATACAAAGGTATGTCCAAGGCAAATAATAAAATTTAAAAAATGTACATGTAGGCCTATACATGAAAGCCTATAATACCCGTCTTTTTTTACATTTTTCCAGAATCAAATTAGTCTAATTATTGAAGAAAAATGCCAACTTGTCTGGCTTATTGATAATATCAACAATTTCATAAAACGATTCACAACTATAATAGAGGTTTACTATGATGGCTGAACTTGACAACGTAATACTTTTTGTTGTATAGACAACCGCAATATAATCTTTATATATAAAATGTGTGCATTTCCCTTTAAAGTCTGCCAGTCTTTTATTCCTGACAAGGTTAGCATTCCGTAGGTCATGGCAAACGATTGTTTCTAGTCGAGCATCAGTTTACACCCACAAATAATTCTAAATCGCGTTCATTTGGGCGAAAATTCAACTAGTGTTGTAATTGGGTCTTTGTATGGAAATCTAGCAACATTGGCATTAGTTCGGTGAACTTGGAGACATTCTGCAATGCAAATTGTCTTTAATTCTCTGCATGTGGGTTTCATACTAACATTAGCGTGTGATTTATGCGATAGGCATCGAATTCGAAATCTACACTAAAACATAGGCATGAAAGAGGTCTTCACTAAATATTAGGTGAGTGTTAATTTGATTTTAAAATATTTTAATAGGCCTAACATATTGTGGCGCAATTGGTGTTGTAAGAAACACCAGTACCTATAGGTCGGTTTTGCCCGTGCAGGTTATCAAAAGGACCATTATTCATTTTTATCAGAAAATCTTAATCTATCTGCCGTTTTGATTCATCAATGTCAAGCCATGCCCACTCAATTTCAACTGCTAATACAGGTGTATTTAATAATAGTTGTGGTATTTCAGTGTTACCCCATGAACTGTACAAATTAGGCTGCCACAATACAGTCAGATAGTCTTGTATAAATCAGATATCAGATGAAATAGCTTGAAATGCACAAGGTAAGTCTGTTATGATACAATATGTTGTTATAAAATGGTGAATATTTAATCATTATTATTACATGCATGCAGCTGCGTTAAAGGTGCACAATAACCGTACTGTATAATGTTTGAAACAATCAGTTCGTTCTTTGAAACCCAAAACACATATTCTAAAACGTACTCGAATCCACGGTGCATCAATAATAGCTCCTAAAATACAAAACGCGTCAATTATCCAACCTCGTTTGTATAAAGTTGAGGCAACGGCGAACCCACTATATCGAACTTGGGGGATAGAAGGGTACACAGGATCGAACCCATGTTGTTTAAAAGTTTTAAACAACATGGGTTGTTCTTAAACAACATGTGAGTATTTTATACAGATGTTTAAGCATGGTACTTGAACAACACCAGTTGTTTGTTTAAAACTTTTAAACAGCGTTTTACCGTGTATAACCCAAATATTGTTATAGAGATCTCTAGGAAGATTACATTGTTTGGGGAGAGAAAGCGAGAGATATGTTGATGTTGCCGAAATATCTGAGACCAGCATTGAACCTCATGGCGTATCTGTTAAAACGTCTGGTTTTCCCAATTTCATTTGTTGGGTTGCTGTTGTCGGAACTTGTCGATGCATATCAAGTGACATTGATTGCAGTTGTTTGGTATTTAACCTGAGACACCCAAATCACGTACAAGTATTTCAAATCAATTGACGGGATCCGTCTCCAATGAATCGTAACATCTTAATTATCATTAATATTCCAATGGAACCAGGTTCAAGGTCAATTTGTAATAAGTGTTATAATTTTTTTATATTTATATCAGATGGCCTAGTATGTTTCTCTAACAGTTCCATGCATTCGTATTCGTTCAATTTTCACAGACAACATTTTAACTTTAGCTTTCATTTGTGTTATGTTTCATTGTATAATTTATTTTCTAACGATATGAATGGATTGACCCCGAGTTGTGCCACTTCTTTTTAGGAAAGATATTTGTGGAAAGGTCATTTTAATTGTTTAAAACATACATTTAAAAAAAGCAATTCAACAAAGCAAACTGTATCTGAACTGAAAGATAAATTAGTTAACACGTAATCCGAAATGTTTCTTTCTTCTTCTGCACGTGACATATGCCTGATTTTGAGGGATGTCATTGATAAACACTTCTTACATTGAGAAAGGTGTAAAAATGACTTAATTATCGTTCATCATCAGATTAGCGTATTAAAACGAATTAATTTATCTTTCCTCATCCATTAGCTTACATAACACCAATACCAACTGAGTATTTAATGAGAGCTCTGACATTTTTTCCTGGACACCCTGTATGTGCATCTATTGTTTATCAAAAATACTGGAAAGCAATGTATATATTTATGGTTTTATGAAGGCATTTTTACTCATGTCGGTCGGTGTGTATAATGTGTATTATTAGGCTGAGTTTTATTCAGTTTTCATGACACATAATCATGCTGGATCATTGCCAATTATCTAAAATATCAGTAGGCCATGCATTACGTACTCAGCCTGTCATTAAATTGCATTGTAGCCTACCCGTATAAATGATCATCCCCAGGTATGTTGCGATTCCATGAAATCTCATACGTTTGACTTCAGACAAAATACTCGTATACTTGTCTCAGCATTTAATTGACACATATAATTTACATGAACACGGAAATACATGTTTGTTAGCTTAATTGTCTTTCTGATGTCTGTCGGGGTGTCTGTCAGGGTTTGCGTGTCAGTGTCTGTCTATTTGATAACCAGTTAAATTTATATTTCAAATGGACATTAACATTTTCCCTTTTTTACACTGTTTCTCAAACAGAACATTGAAAGATGTCTGGTATGGCGAACAACAACAACAAAAAGATTCTGAAGTCTGCTGAATACAACATTGAGAAAAAGCTCGGCGATGGAGCGTTCGGCACAGTCTTCAAAGGATGGCGAGCATGCGCCTTGAAATGCATCACCTTAGATGATCTCCAGGAGAATGACCACAAGGAGAAAGTCAAAGTTTGGCAGGTGGAATCCGTTAGTCTTTTATCCCTTCGAGGTCATCCAAGAATTGTTTTTTACAATAAGTTCTTCGGTTCAGATGACTTGAAGAAGCTGTGGGTGGAATTTGAGTTCTGTGAAGGCGGGAATCTCAATAAATATTTCTGGAAGAAAATGTTCAAGAAACCATGTAAGGAGACCAAGCATCGCTTCATGGTAGAAATTGCAGATGCTCTGGCTTTCTTGCAAAACCGTGGCGTTTTACATCGTGACTTGAAACCAGATAATATCATGGTGGTGGAGAATCCGGGTACGGGAGAATCACATGTCAAGATTTCTGACTTTGGTTTGGCTAAGATGATTGCATCCTGTAAATATGGCGGTAATTTACAGTCGTATTACGATGCTGCTGGAACAGGGACACAGTACTACATGGCACCAGAGTTATTCAATCAACATTACACTCGTAGTGGGGACATTTTCTCCGCAGGTCTGATCTTTAATGCTCTTCTTCAAGGTAGTTCTTTGTCTTCCAAACTCTTTCTTGTCGTGAAGGTCAGTGGGGGACCACCAGGTAAATGGTCGCACGATAATAATGCTGATGTTGAGATTCCAGACAACATTGCATCATGTCTTAGCGATACCATTAAACAACTATTGAAGTCGATGTTGGCCAGAGAATGGCAGAAGCGACCTTCTGCGGAGAGCGTTAGTTCTGCGATGCTAGAGACCAGCTACAAAGACCTTTAAATGAGATAGTTGAACAAACATTAACTCTCATTCGAAAGGCAAAGATGAGCACTCCACTCCACCTCGCATGATAAAGACCTTCCGTGATTTGGATTAGCATGATTAGTGGCCGTTTGGGAGGGAACATTCAACTTCCATGAAACTAATTCCATGATTCAAGTAACTCTTGGCTAAAATGCATTTTATTTTTTCAAATCTTAACATTTCAATTAGAGGTTATAGTAATGTTGAGGTCATTCACCAGACTGTATTGAATGGGAAGGGTTGTGGGTCCGAACCGTGTTGGAAACACTTTCGTGTTGGCAGCTAGGTCTATTGGAGAAAATATGAAAATGTAATATCCATTTTCTCAAATTGTTTTGTTATCATATAGACCATGACCATTTTGGTTCTTTTATTTTAACGCTTTTTAAGGGAGAGTTGTCTCACATGCCTTTAAAATTGAAACAATTGACTTGTACTTCGCGCCCAAGATTTGTGGCTGAGTCTTGTAATATCACCGCATCGCCGAAATTAGACGCTATTGACTTTTTTAGATTTTTGATATGCAAAGTCAAGAAAAGCTTGTATACAAATTGTTTTATGAATCTACCAACATTTAAAAAAAGCTTGTGTCAATAAAATGATTCAGTGAGAGCATGACATGTATATCCTAGCAGAACCTTAATCAAAAAAAATTAAAAGAGTCGGGTCATCAACTGAATCACTCAAAGTAAAGTGGGCCATGCCATTATTAGTCAACAATTACATAGAACACTGAAACACTGCTACATATTCAATGTTCTGGTACCATTGGCCATATTGGCATTATCAGACATGTCATTCCTGTAGCAGCCTCCCTTATGATATGAACAATAAGAAAACAACTAATTTGAAATGAACAATAAAGAAAACAACTCATTTGAAAAGAAAAATAACTTTATTAATATTTAAGCAAATATGAGACTCTCCTATCACCAAGTTCTGAAGATAAAATAAGGAGATCGCTGCCCTTAACAAAGAAACGCATATTCTTATGCCTAATAGTAATAAGGTCATTTTGCATTTAGTATTTTTGTTACACTTAATTTCTCAATGATATATCCTTACTAGCTCGTGTACATTATTTGTGTTGTTATGAACTCATGTTTGAGTACCTGGGAATAATTTAAGCTTTATATGTATGGACAATAAAATATAATGAAAAATATCATTCAAGTTATTAAATATGTCGTGCATTTATCTTATAGTTATACCATGGTTAGACTTAAAACTATATTATAGACTATATATCACGTGTTTCACAATCGTGGAGGCGTCACGATTCACGATAGGTCATACCCATTAGACTTGCATATTTTAACGATGAAGTCATCGGGGGGGGGGGGTACTCGACTTTCATTTTGGTAGGGGTGTGCGACCCGAATTGCCGAAACTAGGGGCTTACGGAACTGAACGGGCACCAAAACAGGGGCTTACGGAGGCTGAACGGTCGCCGAAATTGGAGTCTTAGAGAACTGAATTCTTATACAAAATTGTGTCTTAATTTTATAAACTGAATGTTAGGCAACACTTTGCCTTATGAACTGAATTTAGGCCAAATTCATAAGATTTTCACACATTTTATAATTTTGGTTGAATTTGGGGTCTAAGGGAACTGCCAATGGATGAAAAGGGGGTCTTATGGAACTGCCAGTGGATGAAAAGGGGGTCTTACGGAGCGGCCGAGGAGGCATACCCGTATGACCAATATACGTGAGTACCGCCCCCCCCCCCCCCCCCCCCCCCCCCCCCCGGTAGTCATATTAGGTTTACTATTTCAATTTTTAAAACTTATGGTCTCATTTCTAGCAATGAATTACAATTGAATGATTGATTATTAAGTTTTACACCTTTTGCTATCCTATAGATATCTGCCCAACCTTGACGACCCGACCATACGGTTCTTGTGAGAATACAAACCCATTACAGCTAACAGGTCTATACATTGTCGTCATTATTTGATTGATATAAGGATCGGTTCATTAAAGGGAATGGTGCATCTATTTTTCTGATGGTAAATTCAGTTAACTCGTTTTAGAAATAAACATGGATAATCTAAGAGATTTGTGGGCACCTCTCTCAATAATTAATAAAATGTTTAGATAGACAGCCATTTAAATATGCTGACTATCTTCGCTATTAGTATTAGCCGTGCAATTATGAAATTGTGAGCATTTACGCACACCTTATACTTTTACCCCACTCCTTGTCTTCAGTAGATAGCAATATTTAACCCACAGGTGATGTTTACCTCACCTTTCTGTCTTTTTCGTATACCTTCACTTCATTTCTACTTTGAAGACAAGATTAGGGTTTGGGTAGTTCAATGTTTAGCATTTAAACACTTTCTAATAATTTAAGTGTTTATTATTCATGTCATTATTTTGTGTTTAAATTTCTTTCGCTACAAATACACTTTGTATTGGTCAAATCGGTGGTATGAAGGAGTTGTGTAAAACTTTGATAAAGTATAGTCGAAAAACTACTTGGGTCGAATTTTGACTAAAAGTAACACATCCATGGCAGTGTAACGAATGGATCACACCGTGAACATGAGAGTTGGCCCTGGCCAGGAATGGGCTATTCCAGATAATATGTGCATATCCCGGATATTTCCGCCGAGCAAATTTTAAAAGAATCCGGATTTCCGGTTCAAATTGATCTGGGGGTGGGGGGGGGGGGGGGGGGGGGGGGGGGATCTGGATTTCCGAACCCCTCTATAGCATAGGGAGAGTTTATGCAGAAAAGAAATTGTCTAGATTTCCGGTGATCATTCAAACCGAAAAACTTCAAAGTTTGGATTTCCGAACCCCTCTATAATAGGGAGAGTTTAGGGAGTGTTCATTATTTATGCCGGGGGGGGGGGGGGGGTGGGGGAATGGAGGAATTAAGGGGGGAACACGAAAAAAAATCTGTAGAGACAGGGGGGACACGAATTTTTTTGATTAACTAAGGGGGGAACACGAATTTTAATTTTTAACAAAATTGGCGCGCTACGCGCGCATGTGTCCTCCAAATACAATATTGTTGGGTACAACCTTGTTTAGAGCCAAAATGTACTTCAATCATAGCCAAAATAGGTGTAAATTAAAAATATTCGCGCGCTACGCTCGCATTACTTTAGTAAAGACAATCTTGTCGCTTTAATTCCAGCCCTCGCCCCCCCCCCCCAAATATCAAACCTAGTTACGCCACTGGAGGACAAACAACAAAGCAAAAAAGAAAAGGGTGGGGAGGAAGGGGAGGGGGAGGGGAGGAGGGGTGGAGGGGAGGCATGCAAGGGTCATATAACGTTTATTGGAAGTTGGTGGATACATACGCGTGATCAGGTATTGCTTACTTTAGCTTTAGGTATATTTTTTGCTTTAATCGCATTCTGTGAAAATGCATTTTCATTTCATTTGCATACACTGTACATAGAGCCAGACAAAAACATCCAGGCCTTTTGTGACCAAATTGTTCTCAGTATTGTTGGATCATTTTGGCCCAAAATGCAGATCCTTCTGACACTATAATAGCCCTTGATATCATTGATGTCTATCATTTCTTGACCATTAAACAATATTGGATATTGATTCATAAATTGAAATTTTTTTTTTTGGGGGGGGGGGGGAACATGATTTTTTCCCCTACTAGTCAGGGGGAACCTGAAATTTTAAAAACTTGAGATGGGGGGAACTTGGAAAAAAAGGGGGGTAGGGTCAAAAAAATTCGCACGGTACATTTTTTTCGCACGGTCACAAATTTTCGCACGGTCACTAATTTTCGCACGTTCACAAAATTTCGCAGTCCAAAAAGCCCCATAGTCAACAAATAAGGCCCAATCCTAATTTTCTTTTGGACTAGGCCCCTATTTTTTTTCTTATGCAAATTTAGCGTCCCGGTACGGTACGGTATTTGCATATTTAGCGTCCCGGTATTTGGAGCCAGGGGGGGGGGGGGGAGGGGGGGCATCTTTGCCCCCCTCCCCCCGGTCGGTACGCCACTGACCTTATTATTATCTATAATTTATTTCAGACATTGATAACCTGCTAATTTGGAGCGAAGTTACAGTCAATTCGTGACCGATGTCGTCTGAGGCACTCTGTCTCCGACATTAACAGCGCCCCCTTGCACCACTGTGTTGTCGTCAAAAGGCTATAATTATGATGAAAAGATGCAATAACATGTTTTTAAATTATGTTTGTCAAACCAGGTTTTACCCAAGCAAATTGATATTTCGTCATTACAACGTCGGAGAATATTCTGAATGGTTTTATCCACTTTGTGGAGAGGGCAGGGGACCTATTTACTCACTATCTTATGCCTTGGGTTAATTTTAGGTGGACGGCTATACAGTGCTATCTACTGAAGATAGCTATTGAATGTAATACACAATGCTGCCTACAAACATTGCTATCTTTATTACAGAAAATACACAATTTGGTGAAACAGTGTACGAGTATGTACGATGCCTAAATGACAGCGATACAGCTATAGCTAGATGACGGCGCGCTATACAATGCTTATAGGTATAATGTGAAAGTTTGACGTAATGTATGTTTGTGTGTCAAATGACCAAATAAAATGACAGAAAAAGAGTCATATTTAAGCCCTTTTAGTCGGGGGCATGGATTGCTTACTAATAAAGACTAACGACTTTACTCACATTTTTGGGATTTTTTTGAATGTGCACTAACATTTCATAGATTTATATTTCAGAACACATTTGTTCGCTCATTTTTTTGCATCACACAGAAACACTATGTAAAAAAATTACACAAATTATGTAAAAAATACACAATCTGTGTAAAAATAGAACTCCATAATACTATGTAACAGTTGTGTTAAGCTTTTGCATAGGAATTTACACAAGCTTGGGTATATATTACATGTTTTATGTAAACTCTTAGTCTTACATAATAATTATGGAGTTCTATATTTACATAATTTTTTACATCGTGTTTTCTGTGTGATGTTTCTCACACCATGCAGGCACCACACCGCACCTCTCTTGAGCCAGTCGGTGGATAGGGTGGGTGTGTGTGTGTGGGGGGGGGGGGGGGGGGGGGGGGGGGGGCTGGAGCCATAGGCCACCCTGTACAGTATAGTAAGGTAGGTTGGCCATATTTTACTCCTCGTTCAGGGTTCAAAACCTATGAAAACACGCCCCCCCCCCCCGGGATTTCAGCGATTTGCAGAATTGTCTAATGGTTGGGTGATAGAATGTTCTTTTCCAGAATTGGTCCTTAAAATATATCTTGGTGAGGTTCACCGTGCTGTTCTCAATGATTGGTAGTGATATCGTACGAAATGGGTCAATACATATGGCGTGTCAAAAGAGTGTCCGGCATGTCAAATATCATGTGAAATATGGTTGTTGTTTTTGGCCATGGACAATATAAAAATTGTACATGAAATTGTTCGGCAATCTTTCATGTGTCATAAGAATCCTTTTTTCTATCAATTTTGGCGCTTTCGTTATCAAATTCAGCTTTGACCACTTTTCATGTGCAGGAGAACTCTTTTAAAAGGTAGGCCTATATAATGTGATCTTTTCCAGGGCCAACGCCCCAATCCTCGAAAAAAAATTGAAAGCAGATTTTCATGCAGATTTACATTTCTGATCATAAAATCGTACATACACATTCCAAGTTGCAGGGCGATACGATTCACACTCATGGTTTTATTTAGAGTGAAAATAAACTGTCGGAGTCTGCGCCGACAACTTATTTTCGCTCTGTAAATTGGAATATATTCATGATTTATGATCCGAAATGTAAATCTGCAAGAAAATCTACTTTCTAAAAAAAATCATGAACAGAGGGCGCTCCCTGGATGGAAAAGATCGCATTAGTAGTCTGCGCATAATATGCCTTTAAAGGTATATTATGTGATCTTTCCAGGGAACGCCCTCAACATCGAAAAAAAAATTGAAAGAAGATTTTCTTGCAGATTTACATTTCTGATCATAAATCGTACATACATTCCAAGTTACAGGGCGATACGATTCTTAATTACTTCAAAATCATGATTTTAGAGTGAAAATAAACTGTCGGATAACTCCGACAGTTTATATTTTTACTCTAAATTCACTCTAAAACCATGATTTTGAGGTAAGTAGGAATCGTATTGCTCTGTAACTTGGAATGTATGTATGATTTATGATCAGAATGTAAATCTGCAAGAAAATCTACTTTCTAAAAAAAATAATGAATAGAGGGCGCTATCTTGAATAGATCACATAATATGCCTTTAATCAGGAAAGGTGAGAAGACCTTTCCTGCTTTAATGCATCAGATCGTCATTCAGATGCGTAATCGAACATAATCAATAAAATCAATAACAATCCATCTACCATGTCTATGTTGATATTTAGTTAATTTGAGCCCTGTTTGAGCAGAAATAACTAAACCATATTTTCATTCATATTATCCATGACAAACCATCATTGGTATCTATCTCAAGGCAATTCTTTCCGTTGAAAATCGCACTCTGTGTTACCAAGGAGTTAATATAACTAGCGGGCACCAGCGCTTCGCGCTGGACCCGCTAGAAAATTTCACGGGGAATAAGTAAACAAAGCGTAAGAAAATTTGATACAATAATATCAAGAACATGTCCTATACATAATCCAGACGGGGCCCTAAATAATCCGAATATCGCAGGGTGCTTTTGATAATCCATGTTATACATTGCCTTAATCTAGGTAGGCCTACGTTTGTGTTTCCAGATACCTATGTAGGCCTCCCATGAGACCTGAAATGCAGGTACCCGTTGTCCCTTACTTTATCATAGTCAAGTAAATTAAACGCGGGTGCCGAAGATAGCGGACAGTAAAAGTCACAATAGGCAGAGGTCAGTAATATCAAAGCGTTATAAATGTTTATATAAATATCAATCAAGAGTATGTCCTTAAATAATTCAGGTACTAAGGTGCCCTTGATATAATGTAAGTGACATGGTGCCCTTAATACACCATGAGCCTTGGCCCAATGTGCTCTTAAATAATACAGATACCCAAGATCTTAATCCGAGTAGGCCTACTCCATCAACGTGTTCTTAATACCCCCAGTTATACTCCTGTCAGCGCATGTCTCTACCTATTTTGTACCCCAAATAATAAAAAGTTGAATTTTAATGTCAAAATTGAAAGTTACATAAAATTAGCTTTTAAATGTCTCCCCCGATTCTTTTATTGCTCTGCCAGTGCCACCCCGTTTTACTCCTTTAAAGGTATATTATGTGATCTTTCCATGGAACGCCCTCAACATCGAAAAAAATTGAAAGCAGATTTTCTTGCAGATTTACATTTCTGATCATAAATCGTACATACATTCCAAGTTACAGGGCGATAGCAATACGATTCTTAATTACTTCAAAATCATGGTTTTAGAGTGAAAATGAATTGTTGGATATCCGACAACTTATTTTATTCTAGTCTAAATTCACTCTAAAACCATGATTTTGAGGTAATTAGGAATCGTATCGCTCTGTAACTTGGAATATATGTACGATTTATGATCAGAAATGTAAATCTGCAAGAAAATCTACTCTCTAAAAAAAATCACGAATAGAGGGCGCTCTCTGGAAAAGATCACATAATATGCCTTTAACATATGGTGCTGGTGCAAGTGTCGCCACTGCCCATATGCACATACTGTATCCAGGTAATTCAGTAGGCCTACGTTCTGAGCGTTATAGTTTTATAGTCGGTCGTTTAGTTTTATGGTCGGCGGAGTCTATCATCAAGATCACTTGTACCATTCCACGCTTGTACTTGAGCACAATGTGTGCCATCCGGGTTTTGTTTGGCCTATTTACATTAAATACATTATTCCTCCAATAGGCATGTGGGGCCTTAACGTATAGTATATGTAGTCCCTTTATCATGTTTGCTGTGTTCTATAAAGCCTCCCGAGATACTACCTGAGTGTACACCCTTGAAATCCAGTTATCACAGGTGGCCCACCTGCGCATAGTATATCCAGGTAATTTGAGACTCGTTTTATAGTGAATAATCCAGATACCACGGATGCCCTGAATAATCCAGACACTCTATAATAATCATGATAATGTACCACACGTTCCGTTTATCCAGATGCCCCATGTGCCCTTATATCCAGATTATCAAGTAAGGGAAGTGCGGAGAGGAGGAGGTGGCTTTAGGGTACACTATTAGAAAAAGGGTGCTTCAGAGGGGTTCTTGGCTGTCCCGTATAATGGTTTAAAGGTTCTTTGATTTTAAAGGCCTCAAAAGGTTCTGTAGAGAACCTTTAGAGGTTCGAAAGCTAAGACCAATGTTTGCCCATATTTTGCCTATTTTGAACCTTAAAATGGTTCTTTTTTGAACCTTTTAAGGTGATATAAAGGGTTCCATACGGGACAGCCAAGAACCCCTGAAGCCTGAAGCATCCTTTTTCTAAGAGTGTACGGACTGCCTGCTTTCACTCTGCTCCGTTACAATGTGCACGGTTTGCGCCACAAACGCGTACACTTTTTGTCTGCGTCATTACGTGTGCGCCGAACCGCGTGCGCCATGTTAAACGCGGCCGCGCAGCACAACATAGAAACGGTTGACATGGTACTGCCAGTTTCTTTATCGTTAGCAAACGTCGCATTCATCTATGTTACTAATGTGAAAGTGTCACTTTAAGATCTGTGTAAGAGTTTTTGTTTACATTTAGAAAATGTCGTGAAATATTTTTATTTGTCGGACGTATAAATGCTTGTTACTATGCGATCTTTAAGAATAACAAACAGCCGCATATACAGAAATGTAGCTATATCCCTGAAGAAAATATTTTGGGTGAAGACCATATGTCATCACTCATTCCGAAAACCACAATTTGTGTCCGAAAGTAGCTACCCGAGTAAAAGAAATTCAACATTTCGGATTTTCACATGTGATCCTTTCTGCGCATGTCTGAAAACGGTAAAAAACGGGCATTGAACTATCTAATTAGCTCGTGTATTAGAGGCGCAATTACCACGCTTTTTCAGTTGAGGAGGGACGCGAGTGTAAAATTATATTGAACTATCTAATAAAGCCATGTTCCGAAAATTAGTATATAGATATCTCCTTGGTGTTACTGAACTGATCATACACGATCTCGAAATATAATGGAATAAAGTGTATTTCTAATAAGTCCATAATTTGATAGAGGACTATGTTTTTCAATCGAAAAACATTGTTTATCGATAAACCAAGTTTATCAAATTGAAAAACAATGTTTTTCTATCGAAAAACCTTTGTTTATCGATAAACTGAGGTTAGTGCGGCAGAAAAGGAATTATTAAAGTTTCAAAATTAATCATTTTGGTATAAACATTGGTATTGGTATAGGCCATTGGAAAGAGGCGTTACAAAGGCACTCGGAGTACTTTTCCTGGCTTATGCCAGCCAATCACACTTCGCGTTAGTCCCACCTTGGCTGATGATATGCAAATTTCTCATGAATGGCGTTCATAACGCCCGGTCGCTGATGGGTTTGTCAACATCAACAACTATTTAATAAGAATGTCACATAAATTGGAATAATAAACGTTTAAAATTAAGAAACCTAATATCTGTACAAAACAGTGAACACAGTGAAACTGTGTAAATGGATCGACGATGCACGGTGAGTTCAAAATTTGGGTTGAACCATTGTTCAATTTTTAAAGTTCCTCCAAAACATCACCGGAACAGTGTGCAGCGCAACGGCTGTACACTGTTGCCCCGCAGTGATCGGCGGGGTCATGTTGTGGTACGTGCCCGGGTATGTGATGGTTCAGAGAGAAAGAATGTGATCGTTTTGGGGATTACTAATACCAAAAGTAGCTCCCAGCTTAAACTTGTGATGGAAGTTAGTTGACTGTTGAATGAAAAGCAATGCATCATGACATCCTTCTATTTTTTAATCTATCTAACTTGAACCTTATTTGATAATTGACAATTTTAAATTTTTAATTGCTACACTACACAACTGGCCTATATCATGGCTATAACTTTGGTTGGATTAATTGCAACTAACTGCAAGTGCAATGCTTGGTCTTCTAATTCTTGGATTGGAGTTCATGGAGTTGGACTTGTTTAATTATAATGTTTAATTTTAACTCAATTGTAATTGTTTGGTATTAAGCTTACTTATTAATTATAGGTTTAGGCCTACTTGTTGTGAGTCGCTCACTTACTTACTGCATTTATACGTACTGTTCAGTCTCGGCCGTCTGTTGTGTTATACTATACTGATAGTAGGTATCCTAGTATCATAATACAATAATAGTTATAAACTACTATAAATTTTAGATATATTATTAGTATGATTAAAAATTGAAGGAACACTACGCACGCAGCACAAAGATGATAGCACCCAAAATTGTCACGCTCATGGTTGTGCGCGCTGTACGCAATCTATGCAATACCGTACGCTGCTTCAATTCAATGTGTTCGTTCAATTAGAAATTTGACTAGGCTATACACTATAATAGTCCAATTAATAATTGAACGGACAACACACATCCGCGCATGCAGCTCAAAGATGATTGCGTCCTGAAATTATCACGTTTATGGCTGTGTGCGCTTCACTCAATGTACGCAATACGCTGCTTCAATGTGTTCGTTCAATTATAAATCTGACTATAGGCCTATAGTCAGATTTATAATTGAATGAACACATTGTCTGTCATTGAATTGAAGCAGCGTATTGCATAGATTGCGCAAAGCGCACACACCCATAAGCGGCACGAAAAAAAAAGGAAGCGGGCGGGGACGATCAACTGTTGTTTTGTTTTACTTGGCCTAATGAGTGCATTAATGATCAAATGAACGTAAGCCTAATGGCGTAAGCAAGTCTGAAGTTACAGGCAATCCTGTATTTTAGGGGATAAATTAATTTGACTGTAGGGCCTATTAGGCTATGTAGGCCATACAGTGTATTCCGTCAAATCAATTTATCCTCCTAAGAAAATACAGGCTTGCCTACAGGGGTAGAATTTCGTAACCAACCGCGCGAATCCGTTATGATTCTCGTGGAAGGATTTGTAAGAATCCATGGAGACGGCAGAAATCAATATTTTATAAATTCTTAAAAGAATTATAATTCCATTATCCCTAACCCACCCGGCGGATTTTCCAACAAAAGTTTTTTCAAGCGAAAAAAGCACACACAACAAGAGGTGCCACGCCCCGGGGTTTGAACCCACGACCTCTCGGTTGGCGGGCGGACACTCTACCAACTGCGCCACGGGGGAAGCTGTGCTGGGCGAGTGTATTCGCCCAGCTATATAGCTTACAGCCATTATTTCAGACAAAAACCTCAGCGCCAGGTGGAACCAGGATGCTGGGAAATGGGATTTCATGGGATCTGGGGCTGTAAGGGTTAATCAGGGTAAAATTAGAGAGAAAAAGTGAAAATTAAAAAGAAGAAAAAAAATCGTTCAATAACCCTAACCCACCCGGCGGATTTTCCAACAAAAGTTTTTTCAAGCGAAAAAAGCACACACAACAAGAGGTGCCACGCCCCGGGGTTTGAACCCACGACCTCTCGGTTGGCGGGCGGACACTCTACCAACTGCGCCACGGGGGAAGCTGTGCTGGGCGAGTGTATTCGCCCAGCTATATAGCTTACAGCCATTATTTCAGACAAAAACCTCAGCGCCAGGTGGAACCAGGATGCTGGGAAATGGGATTTCATGGGATCTGGGGCTGTAAGGGTTATTGAATCAAAGTGATTGAACAGTTCTACAGATAGATGCAATTTAATCCTTAGCAATATCAAGACAAGGATAGACAAGTGGGTACTTTCTTTTCCCTGTCACATGATATTTTTTCAACATCCATAAATAAAACGTCTCTCTCGTTCCCAGACGCGTTAAACGGTAGGTATCGATTATCGATTTAAAAAGATGTCCCGATGGATGCTATTGGCCGTCGCACTCATAGTTGAGTTTAGTTGTAATAAAAAAACTGGGTATACATTAGGCTAATGAAAGTGAATTGTTAGTTTCCCGTTTCATTTTTTTGGGTCAGTGAGTAGGCGACTATTTTATTATTCATTATTTTTAAAACATTCATTATTTTTATAATATGTGCCCAAATACGTGTAGCGTATAGAACCAAGAGTGTATAATTGTGAATAGGGGCATAAATATGTCCTTACTACAATAAATAAATGAATTCCAGACCATTTTGCATACAAAGTCTTGTTTATTTTAAAACTGTCTTCCTCTTTTATGAAAAATCTTCTGAAAAGCATTAAAATGCTTTTCAGAAGATTTTTCATAACACACACATACCCACCACCCATCTTAACAAACTCAGAAGTTCAAATCATAATGATACGATTATGGCTTCGAAAAGTGCCTCGAAATCGCTAAAAATGAAAAAAAGATTGTCATATGGACGGGTTGGTACATGTATGTCGAGTATTCGATTTACATACATCGTATTTGTACTTATTTATTGATGAAATACGATATAATTGTAGTCAAACTTGGCTTATTTTTTCTAAACAAACAAATAATGAAATATTTACCAAATAATGAAATATTCACGCGGGGACCAAAATGTGAGTTGGTCGGGTAACGGGAAACTAACAATTCACTTTCATTAGCCTTACATCTATCACATCGGTGAATGTGTGTATTAAATTATTATCATGTCTCAAATATTAGAAGTATAATTTTAACTTTCATCGTTTCTTTTTTATCAAACTAATTTTATGTATCCTGTTAGCTATTATTAATAAGTTGTTGCATTAGACTTTCAACACCCTTCCCATACTGTTTACTGGGCTTTTCAAACATGCTAGCCATTAGCTCTGTTTCATAGCTCTCATACATGTACGTCGTGATACAACTCAGTATGAGAGCTATGAAATGAAAGCATGTTCGGACGTTGCCGATTTTCGTTTCTAGTTTGCCTATTTCTAGAACATTTGTATACACTTACCTGGGTTATGCATGTGCTATGTACTGTTATTGCATCCTAATCCTATATACATTTTCAGCTCCGTAATGCTACTCAAAATGAAATATTAATGATAATAAAATCAGCCCTAATCACAGCGAAAATATAAACTCGTCAGCTGAAGGCGGATACGAGATGATATCAATTCGCGGTAATTTACGATCATTCCGAATAGTTTCAATTAGTCTCGTTTGACTCCTCATGGGTGTACACGTGCGTGTAAACATAGTAAATCACTAGGCGGACAACCAATGCTATGAATGCGATCAACTGGTAACAGCAGCCGTGCACTAGCTATGGTTTCCAGTTTTCAATACAATTTATTCTATTAAAATAAATTACCGGGTTCCAAATTGTTGGCACCAGGCTGCTGTTAGTAAGATTCAGAAGAACACACTCGACCTGTTTTCCGAAGATTTCTGATCTCAATTTTAAATGATCTATTACCAAACTATACAATGTTCTAACATATTTGACATTTAAAACCACCCAATACGACAAATTATGTACAATTAGGGTCCTGGGTATGCAGTTTTCATTTACGTAAATACTAGACAGGGAATTAATGCGCCGGGCAAACGGAAGAACTCTATTTGATATGAACTCCGCATCGACCCCTATTTCTTTGCCTGATTCCCGGGTACCCAGGATCCCCTTTAAATGAGTTGTGTGGAGCCCATTGATGCAGGGAACAAGCATAAACAACGACATCGTAGAAAGGTAGGGTAAAGTCGCCTATTTTCGGTTACTTCACCCAAATTGTGTAATAAAAATGACTTCGTCGTTATAAACTGACCACTAAAACCCCCCGCATAGTTGATGCCCGGTATTGCTTTTAAAATGGCGACGACCGATGCAATTACAGTTACACAATTTTGACTAGTGACCGAAAATAGGCGATGACCGGAAACATGCGACTTTACCCTAATCATTGAATAATTTTTAGTGGTTAAAAAACCTCTAAAATCTCAAGAATTCGTGAGCGTAGAATAACATCGACTTATCAAAAGAATCCGTAAGTATTGTTCTTTAAGTAAGGATAACTTAAATTTAACTACCAGTAAATTTATTTTTTGTTTTGAAACAAATACGACGTAGGAAGTCAATGCTTGTTTTTGTAGCTAGCTAGCCATATAGGTGTGGGCATAACAGACATAGTAGCTCCACACAACATTTCAATAGAGATAATCCTCTATTGGAGATCTATGCTTGATTGCAATAATTGTGTATAGGGACCCTCAGCAATTTCACTGGGTTAATTTCTCGAGGGTGAAAAAACCAAAATGATAGCCAAAACGTGTGCTCGCGCAGTGTTTTGGACAGTACATTTTCAACATTTGTCACTCTTGAGACAAAATTTGAAGGTAAAAAAGGGTATTCCACCCTTTGTTTAGGGTGAGTGAAAACACTGGACCTACATCTGCAAATTATGAATATTTGCCCTAAGCAACAGTGATAATAACTACATTACTCTCTATTTCTCTCAGAATGTCTGTTGTACATGTCACTCTAGCTGCTAGTCTAGTATATTGCTGAGCCAATCTACCAGTTGACATCAACTTGTAATGCTATGGCCAGCAATGATCCATTTGAAGCACTATCCAGTGACACATCTGCCATTAATCAGGTAAGTCAGGAAACCGGCCAAGAGGGCGCTGTAAAGGAATGATACCGAAGTCTCCGAAGATGAAGGGCGGCAATACTAGTAGATAGAATTAATTGGAGTACGTCTTTATTGTGCATTCAAGATGTATTGAAAAACTATGTGTGCCAGCCCCTTAGGTTGATGCAATGCCTATGAGGTCTATTCATCCACAGACCAGGGATTCTATTAATTTGGGGATTGGAAAGTCCTATACTGCGTATACATAGAGATATCAGGTCACTTTTTTAAGCAACAGCGCCACTTAATGATGACACAAAAACTATGGTCAGGTCATCGGAATGCAAGTAATTTATGTAGACTTGCATTAAGTCCATCAGACACAATCAATGATGGTATGGTGTAATTGTAAAGTGTGAAAATGAATTAAAAAGCATTAAATAAACACTGAAACGCGAAGGACAATGTATCATATATTTCAGGCTTTATCATAATTTTCAAACCGAACAATTTGTTAAAGATTTTTCTAACAATTCCGTGTAAGCTTCAATTAAGTCTATACCTAAAGCAGACAACACACAGCAAACACGGTGCCACCAAAAATATGTGCACAGCCAAAGTTAAACTTAAAAGTAGCTTCAAATCGGCAAGTTGAGTCGCACACCTGCACAGATCCACGTAGCAGCCCAATACATGATTTAATATTATTGGCCTAAGCACATGGAAGTGGACAATCCTGAGAAAAGCGCCTGAAAACTGTTGATAGTGTGATCACACCGCTAACTCCACCCAATTTCCGGTACCCGCCGTGCTCAGCAAATTGATGCTCAAAACCAAGTGAATAGGCCACAACTTTCCTGGTTCAAACTGAATAAAAGTGTCCAAAAACAACTGTTTATCGTCTGTCAAAATGTCACTAATCATACGGTACAAAATTAACAAAAAGGTTATTATATCTCTCAGTCTTCAATATTACCTCACTGTCACTAGCGCTGTATAAAGCCTTCCACGATAGCGACTCAAGCGGGCGATCTGTGAACCCTACAAAAATGTATGTGGTACCAAACCGAAATTTACCGCAATAGCGTAACATGGCAAAAATAGAGAATTAAATATAGCTATAGGGTGTCTGTCTTGCCTCAATTGCACATCGATTATAGACCCCTTAGACTCAGACTCTAGCGCATGTGTATTGAAGCAAATGGAATTATCGCAATGTTCAAAACAGATTAATGATTGTCGATTAACAATATCGCTTTTGTTTACACCGAAAATTGTATTTCCCCACAATTTTGCAATCGATCGAAGGATTTAACTTGACATTCAATCCCATCCTGGACTACTAATGGTCAAAATTTGGGTAGATTTTATCAGTATTTCAATGTTTAAGATGATGATGAAATAAAAAAAAGGTCAATATTTCTCACGAAAAACGTGCTATCCTAGAAATCGCCGGCGATTTTCAAGAAAACAAAAAATTCTCCTAAAAGCAAGAAACATGCCATGAAAACCGAGATCGGGGTTTCTTCCGGGCCTTACCTATGTAGCTAAGTTTCCTGGCTGCAAGAGACCACTGATCATTGGCACTGAATGGGGCAGTCAGAGGTTCTATGAATGGAGTGAGCGTAATCATAAGCCTTTAAGAGGAATGGACACTTCTGCACTCCCAATTGGACATTGCTTTGTACAAATGCCTTTTGTACCAAAATGAAAGTATGTATGATCCTTTCTAATTGCACTTTGTAATACTGCCCTCTTATTGTGCCTGTCATTCTTCAAGTGCGTACACATATAGTTATGTCAATGGTAAATACTGTGCATAATAAAAAATCAGGCGCTAGTCTGTCCAGGTGTAGTATTTAAGTATTTTCACCTTTTCAAAATTCTATCCAGGTACCACACATGTAACTGTCTAGGGACCTTTTCGGAAGGAAACATGGGATGTTTTTGTACATGTACAAAATGCATTGTACCGATAGTATGTTGAATTAGTGAGGCCAATACCACACATACAATTTTGTTTTCCTCTTTGATCAGTATTGTCACATTGAGGAAAAAAAACGAAAGCTAGTTGGCTTTAGTTAAGCCCATTTTTGGTTAAATTTTGTGAAACACTTCTGACTGTTTTTGTATTACTGTAAGCTACAAATTAATAATAATATTATGCAAACACATCCCTTGTTGTTAAAGTTCTCCCAAAAGTGTCGATACATTTTTGAAGTTCATAGTTCATACTTCAGTAAAACTTGACAAATTAAAACATAATAATAGAGAATTTGGCTCAGCACCTGAATGCAGCATACATCCATCCTAGACTAGATACAAATCTTGCTTAATAAACATTGATTGTTATGCTTTATTACAATTTGGACTTGTTTCAAGTCTAGCATGATGCATCATTTCCATGAATGTACAAATGTATGGTGGATTCAACAGTTGCAGGCCAAGAATTTTGTTTACAAACATAGTCAGTTTCTGCTGCCATTGTAGCCAAGGACAAAAAATGTGTTTGATGCATGACACTCCAATTCTTTGAACTTTAAATAAAAAGGGAGTTGTTTGGCACCTACGGTGTTTCTAAAGGTTTTGGTTGATAATACTCCGAATTATCTCATGATGGAGATAGATGAAACCGTGAAAAGCAATCATAACTTTTGAGACACCCTGTTCTATCAATTAAGTAGAGGGCATCAGACTACAAAATGTGGGGTTTAACAATCTAAATTTAAGAGGATAGAATAATACATAACATGAGAATTATAAAGGAAACATCCAGATGTAGATGAAGGTTTCAATAAAAAAAAAAGAGTTTTCTGAAGGATGGATTTAAGTAATATTATAAAGCACCTTCAAAAGCAAAGAATTACTTTATGTTATTGTTTGTCAAATCCTTTGCATTGAAGCAGATGCTTTGAATGGCATTAATCTCTTGAGACCTTTAGAGGATTATAATGACTATTCAATGTAATAGTAGAACATCTTCTTTATGACATCAGATAGCTGCCTTTTGATGCTATTAGGATTATCTATCATTCTTAATCTGTAAAGATTTGTCCATTATCATCATGTGTTAAGTGCTCAGAGAGTATTTTATCTTCCAACTTTCAACTTCTAACTAATAAATCACCTTGCTCTTGAAAATCGCTGTTGTTCCAATTTCTTGGCTCATATTTAAATTGAGATCCGATTATAATCAGGTATTTTTTGTAAAAGGTAACTCAGAAGTTGGTATTTAAATGTTCTTTCTCATGCCCAAACCAGGGTTTAACCAATAGCTTAATTTTGGAAGGAAAAATGGACCAATAAATTACCGTGACCCAACCGGGGATCGACCTAGGGTCCCCTGGAACCCAAAACCCTGGACCCCTACCAGGGTTGTAGCTACGCCGCCACTGGGCTAGCCCGCCCGGCGCTGGGCCCGAAATTGGGCTGGCCGCCCGGCACTCTAAAAAAAGAAGAAAAAAAAGAGCAGCGAGAATTATGTAACCAAATAGCAAAATATTGAGCCCAAATAGCAAAATATTGAGCCCGGCACCTAAAATGCTCTGGCTACAACCCTGCCCCCTACTCACGCCACGGCCCTCAGCTACTTCTTCGCGTAGTTTACCGCCCTCACTAGGCTCGGTTAATTACCTCATCGTAAACAGTCCGCACATGCACTTGGAGATTATGTAGGCTTGCATGGAGTACTTTGCAGTACTCAAGAGCGTTATGGTTAATGTGTCTGGTTTCAATGTCTCATTTTGAATATCCCGATAAGTTTGAGGAGTTTCGACAAAGGAGGACCTGTGGGCCGGGAATCAAATCCAGGAATAAGAAAGAAGGGCCCAATGTTGAGTTGTTTCACAAGGAAATACAATACTAGCCAGGTACGATTGGTTGTTACTGTGGCTTGTAGGGTATTGTCAATGAAAATGATTTCATATTGGGCTCTTTTGTGCACAGTACCACAATTGGAAGTTACAATTTGATTGAATTAGCTTGAATATTGTGTTAGATATTTATTGCTATCAAGGCACATGTAAATATATGCCAAGAAAAAAATCCAGGGTATGTTTTACCCATCAGTAGACCAGGATGCAGACAAACAAGTAATACCTTTGAAAAATAGGCACACATCCAGCGTTAGAAATAAGACAAATAAACCGGTTATCCCAGCGGATAACCCAGCAGAAGATTTTGGTTATCCGCCACAATTTATTGTTTCCCAAATTAATTCAGTTGGTTTGGTGTAAAAATCTTGGTTATCGCTCGGATAATCAGCAAGAAAACAATGGTTATCCGCCAGGAAATGTAGTCATTTTGGGTGCACAGATTACCTCTATTTCGAACGCTGCACACATCTTTTGAAACTATGACAAACATGATCTTTGAAACATGCAGTTTCCCTTTCTATAACATAGGCTGGGAATATGAAACGAGTACCAACAGAGAAAACAAGAGGCCTGTGTGTTTGTTTTGTTGCATTTCACTTTTCAGACATGGTGTGTATGCCATGTCTACTGTTAAATGTGGATATTTTGCTGAGAGGTTCTGGGTTGAAAATGCAAATAGCCGGAAGTGTTCAACCATTACTGATTGCTGGCAATACAATGTTTTGTATGTGTGTACATACAATTTAAATGTGTACCACAAATATCACAACAACAAAATATTGTGTAGCATTTATTAGTATACACTGGAGAAGAATTTTAAGATTGGGTTACTGGCATTACATAGGCAAAAAAAAGAAGTTTTTCACTTGCCCATAATTATATGGCTCATTCCATGAAGTTGGGGCATTTGTTAAAATAGCAGAATTTGGTACTTTAGGCAGCTTATAAACTGTTTTACTCTATGTGTATAACAAAAAAATTTAGTGTCCAAAAACAGTACTAGGTTATAGTATTGAGCCATGAAAAAAAAAAAAAATCGACCCTTCCTTGAAGAAGAAAAAAATAAAAAATTAGGTGGTGTCCAAGACCATTTTTGCTAAAAAACGTGACATGGAAAACACAACAATTAATATGAGTTTTATGTAAGCAAAACTATCATAGAATTGCTTGGAAATCGATTTGATTAATAAAAGATACATGTATTCATAGTTTACTGACCAAAACACCTCGTCACGCTGGACTGATTTTTCACCCAAGCAACATGAAAATTGCCTTTCCGATGCTACGCACGGTGTCCACAAAATATACACGTGTAGCATCGGGAGTTTTCATTGCTGAATGGGGGTAGTTCTCTATCATACATTTTTTAATTATTTCCCAAAATTAAGAGCATTTATCAATTGAAAACTATTGCAAATGAGAATAAATTTCATGAAGACCATTCCATATATTCATGAAAAAGTATACCGTGCCGTGTGCATGGTGTCCTAACCATAAAATGTAGCATCGTGATAAACATGCTATGCAATTTGTGGGAATCCCCCCCTGGAGATAAATAAAACATTCCATATTTCTTTTTGTAAGGATAGAGGTCAATAGCTATCAGGTTTGTTTGGAATTTGCCACACGTGGGCTAGTTTTATCAAGGTTTCAGTCGCTGGTGTCCTGTTGTAGCATCGGGACTTTTATGTAGCATCAAAATGTAAACATTGGATAGTTTTGTGAATGGTAAGTGCGATTGTAATTATTTCTTAATGTTGCTTGTATGTCTGTATTTATTAATGCATTTTTATTGAAAGGGAAACACTGAATCAGAATTTCGTTTCATGTTATGATATTAATTTTGAGTCACGGACGCCATAATAATTTGGCGTCCATGTAGCATCGGGCATAGCATGGGCAATATTTTGCATTGGGTATCGTTATAGTTCGTTGAAATTGTATTTTGTTTGTAGAATCACATCATTAATAAACTTTGAAGTTAACAATGAATTAGTTTTTGCTCTTTTAATGCTAATACTATAGCTTACCAATACGATGCTACATGGACACCATGTCCATGTAGCATTTCATAAAATGTGCCTAATTAGACTAAAACAATTACCCCATTCGAAATTATCCATCACCCAAAACATTCAAAACATTGCCTACATTTTACTACACTTTACAGAAAAAAGGCATATTATGAGAGATGTATATCTAATGAAATATATTAATACACAATGCTACATGGACACCATTTCCATTAGCATTTCACTGAATTCACAATAAACATTCCCTTATTTTAGTTTATTTACTATAAATAAAACAAATAATTGTAAATCATTTAAGTTCTCTATCCTTTGCTATTCTTTTTCATGTTAAATGAATAATAAATAAAATACTCCAGCATGATTTTAATATAAATATTTTCCTGCAACACAAAAAGTGCAACATGAATAAATAATCTACTCCAATATCAATACACAATGTTCCATGAAGATACTAAGCCATAGGGTTTATTTTGTTTTGCTTTGCAGGTTCTTGACATTAATTCAGAAGACAGTTCTATCGTCCTGGAATTTATGGAGATGAAGACAAGGAACCCATCATTTTCAAAAACTAGTACCTTTCCAAAGAAATCCATCATGGCAATTAAATTATTTTTTTTGCAAACTGACTTTTTAAGTGATCAAACTTTTCAATCATCTTTATCAATAATAGAGGATGATTCAATCAGAAAAAAGCAAAGAGACTAAGATCACAAAGGGTACTTTAAGAACAACACTGCATGAAGTTTGTTTCAGTGGACATCTTAAGTTTCTTTGATCAATGGTGTATGTGTAATTGTAAGAAATGGTGTATGTGTATCATAGGTAATTATGTTTTATGCTTCATGGCAGGTTATCTTTTTGTGTAATTTGTAGTTTTACAATCCATGTTATTAATTTTATCGTGTGCTTATAACATAAAAAGTTAACATCATAGTACATCCTCTCTATTGATCTGAAAAAGATGCACCTGTTCAAGCTGTTCCAAATATTTTAGGGCACGGTGTCCATGTAGCATCGTAATACTAAAGTACACAGAAAAGCTAAATTTTACATGAACAGTGTTTAGATAAATTTCAAGCAATTCACTCTGTGTATCTACTTGATATGATGAACAAGTAGACAAACCATTCACACTCAAATAATTGTAACAGTATGAATAGTCTTATTATTAACAATGTTACAAGACGCGGTGTCCATGTAGCATCGGTAGTGCATTTTATAACATTATACAGGTAAATAATACTTCATATACTTACTTTATGACTATAATGTAATCAATGTGCATGGTTTATAGTAGCCTTGACCAGGCTTCTAAAATTATTTAAAATGACGCAGTCCGTAACCATTTGGCGCTGACACTATAACGCGGAAATCCCACCCAAAAATCCCACTCTTCTCTATTAAGCTGAATACAGCGTGCATAGACAAGTGACATAGGATTTACGAACTGAGAGCTACGCTAACACGAAGCCTTGCACATTCTGTATCGCTAATCTAATGTTTTACCTTACAAAACTGATTGCAATCCAACGGTTCTCGTGGGTTGTAACTATGCCCTAATATGGCGAATATGTATTATTCATAAGGTATAATATCCAATCAGAAGAGACAAACAATTACGACACTAGTGGAGGCGGGGTGATCGACTAACATGAACCAATCGGTGACATCGTACGTAAATATTTTAATGAAATTAGCATAAATTACTGCACCAGTCATAACAGAATACACAAGGCTTTCGGGCGCAAGCGCCCTCAGTCGTGCTTCGCACTCCCACGATGGTATTTTAATGGCGATCACTACACAGTTTACACCGGGCTTCGCCCGGCGTGTTCAGTGAGTAATTTAGTGGGTCGGTGAAGGGGACGGCTGATGAATTTGAATTTTCACTTCATTTTGGATGCTTTTAATCGCACGAAATATATAAGCTTATTATACTTTTTAAGTTTTTATTATTGATTACTATCAGTATATAGCCGGGACTACTACCCGATACAAATTTTAGAAAGCCTGATCAAGGCTAGGTTTATAGAGTACTTTACATCAAACAAATATTGATATGTACTTTATTTAAATTCATTATACAAATTGCAAAATAAAGAGTCACTTTTCAATGAGTTTTTACATAAAACAGTTAATCTACGATGTCTTGTTCGTTAATTTATGTTCAACCTAGACAAATCTGGTTTCTTTTCATGTATTTGTGGTTCCAAGTAGTTAATTGAGGTATAGAAACTTGGTCCACATCTTAAGCTATTTTATTAGAAAATGATATGGAAATGAGAAATGGTGTCCATGTAGCATCAGGATTTTTGGAAATGTCATCCAACTGTTGAACATGTGCGGTTATTTTACACCAAATGTTACATTAAAATAAAAAGTTCTACATTGGACTTTGGTAAATGTAGAACCTAAAAAAGAAGAAAGAGTTGGAAAATATCCATTTTGAAAATTTCACTTGGATGTCACATAATATGCCCCAACTTCATGGAATGAGCCATATGCTCTCCAAAAGGTAGGGTCGGTCGGTTAGATTTTGTTTGTTTTTTGTTTGCTTTTCCAACCTGAATACCAGAAATAAATAACAAATAAAAAAACCAAATATTTTGTCATTGTCTAAGTCCAAATCAGGGCCTTAGATGTCCCATATGGGGTCACATGGGGGTCAATCAAGGTCATGTGACTTGAATTTTTTTTCTTCAAAAAAGAAGAAAAAGGGTACACAGTCAGGACTGTAATACACGGTCGGTCGGTTGGACAAGGGCAAGCAAACAATTTTTTGTTGTGCCTTATATTGAAATGAACATTAGATCCAAGTGTCAGACCATGCTTAAGGCCTACAAAAAGTACGTTTGTTTGCCCTAACACGACCGACCCATAAAATCTCAAAAACCCTGCCCTTTTATGGTGAAAAATGTATGTTTTAAACGATATTTTTATTTTAACTTAAGTTACCAAATAAATAAACAAACTGTCCTAGACTTTATTTACACCCATCCTCCCTTGTAAAGACCAAGAAGGTGCACATTCAAGATCCTGTAGTTTGATCAGTTCCAAATTGGCGAGAAATATTCAGTTTTTATCTCTCCGCATGCATAAGTATTGGCCGCACGCACACGTCACACATATGATGTACAGTGTGCTTGTTGCCTTCATGCATGCCAGCGTCCTTCTGTAATTCATTCGCTGCTGCAAGGAGAGGGCAGGCTTCACCAACAAAAATTAAAACACATTTTTGGGGCTTAACACCGGAAGCAGAGTTGTGCCCAAATTTCAGTCCCACAAGTGCCCACAATGTAATGAGTCTAACCATAAATACTGTAAGTATTTATTGTCTAGTATACAATAAAGCCAATTAATTAACCTTTGGCTCGTAACCATTGTGATGCAAAATTTGGGATATTATGGGATTGAAATTTTGGTACAACTTGGTTTCGGTGCTGAAACCATGCAGCCACAAAACACCAACACCATGTTTTGCCTCCCTAATACTGCATAGGCCTATAATATATCTCATTAACCATGTTGGGCCATGTTATTGTGTTCTGTTATGTGTATTATTAAACCCCATTCGCCAAACGATTACCACTGGTTAAATTGTCTTATTATCAGCAAGACCGGTGGCTTAGTGGTTAAAGCGCCTGCATAGAGTTCAGGAGACCGGGGTTCAAATCCCAGCCGGTGAATGTCCTTGCTTATTTTTCGTTAGGACATTCACTAGTGTTTGTTAATATTTGTTTTTATTGTCTTATTATAAACACCATGGTTTGGTAAACTGCTTTATATTATACATGTAGTCATTGAAGTTGGTCAATTGGAAGTTTCTTTGCACTTTATGTTTTATTAACCTAACTCCCTAAGCCTGTTTTAGACCATGCTTGTGCAACCTTTTCTACCACCCGGGCCTAATTGTAATTTTGAAATCCATTCAAGGGCCGCAGTGATTGTCAAACATTCCAAAACACGTCCGGAGGAGGGGTAATAGTGGGAGGGGAAGCTTCTTTCACTCTCTTTACTCACTGTTACAGCTGCAAGCGCCATTTTAACACACTATCAAGCCTCGAGTTATTATTTACTATATGCAACGTGTCACCCTACTAATTATAAGGGAGCACACCACTAAATTAATCCGCTATTTGTGTAACCTAGGAGTTCCTGTTAAAACAGGCCGCATAAATGGCATTTTGGGATTGCTTCGCGGGTCGCATGTGGCATGCGGCCCAGAGGCCGCAGGTTGCACACGCTTGTTTTAGACAATTAAACCATCACCGGAGAAAAACAGGTCAAATTATATCATTGGTTTTTATTAATGCAATTTGAAGAATATATATAATCAACTCCCTTGCAGTCATTACTTATACTCCTTTGTAGCCATTACTTATCATTGTTATGCACAGTGTTGACATTCCTGTTTTTTATGCACATCAAGGGTGAAGAAAAGCGGGGGCCAGGGGTTGTTCGGCACCCATCGATTGTGAAATGGCCCTTGGTTTGTGAAATGGCCCTTGGTTTGGGAGCCATCTTATTCACACATTTCTTGAAATTGGCCCCTGGTTTCATAATTCTTATTTTCACCTTTGATGCACATCACTTACAGACTTAATAATAAGCACCATCCTGAAATATGATGATATTTTACTGTAGTGGAATTAACTTTATCCATCATTATCAATTGCCCGAAAGTGAAAATAACATGCACTTACCAACAAACAGTTGAGTTTTTCACAAATTGACACTATAAAATTGCAAATTTATGTCAAGTATGTTCGCATTTTGTGCCACAGATAATGCCTAGGTTGCATTGCAGAATATAAATCAAGGACACTTCCATCTGTGATTTTAACTTGTCACATGATTACCTTACCCTGAACTGAATCTAATAAACGAGTGACATGACCTATCACTCAGGAAGTTATCAGTGTAACGGAATTGACCAAATGTCCGTTTTTAACTTGTATTGCCAGCCATCCACCCACCCGATATACCTGTTCCTCTGTATATTACATGGCCAGTGAAGTTGTCACTATTTGACAATACTGTCACCAATTGACGAAGCCACTCGCCTGCACACGCACGAGATGCCAATTATTTGAAACTCCTCAGCCGGAAAATTTCCCACACTGGTATCAATGATTCTGCAGTCCCTGCATTTGCTGACTAGATTTGTACGTGTGTGTGTATATGAAACCTGGATTGTAACTATAGTATGGTATTCACCCTTAGCTACATGGTATAGCATTTTGTGAGCTGCGTATCACTGAGAGAGAGAGAGAGAGAGAGAGCCGGTAGTTGATGACATTTCTGCTCTGGAATTGTTTCAAATTTTCGCAGATGAGATGTTTTGTATCATTGGGAAGTTTGTGATTGCTTTGCTAGTTACTGTCTAGTCTTCTTCGTCCATATTTAGCATGGAATATTATATTAGTCTGCAGCTATAATGTGGTAATGATATCAAATGGTGATTTCTGTATGAGGAATTGTAATACTACGAAGTAGAGAAGAATATCAGTTGAATCAGGTAGGTACATGTATACATATTGTTACATAATTGTGATTGAAACTGTCAACTTTTATTAGGCAAATACCAGTGAGCAATTAAAAAAAGCGCACAAGAATGTGTAATTGTTGAAGCAGAATGTAAGCTGGAACTCTGCAGAAATAAAGAAAACATTGTTGTGATTGTGAGAAATTAAGAATCATAATAATTCACCTACACTACTGTATGAATGCAAGCATCATTTAGGAACCGTTTGTGAGGTACTTGTAAGATTGATCATCCTTCTGCGATTACAATATGGACATCAAGTGGTCATACTTAGTGTAGCTGTAACTGACACTAATCATTATGAGGAGCACCTGGTCCCTTGAATTGAAGCATTTTGTCAAACCTGGTTGATAAAAAACCCCAAACCTGAGTGTTCCATTAACCCTAACCTTTACCAGAGGCCACAAAAGGCCACAGCAAATAGCTGCTGTACCGCATGTTTCACGATTCTATCTTGTGGCACAATCTGGCGAGCTGTCAAATGGTGTCTAAAAGGTTTACTTTTTCGAGCTCCCCCGTAAGCGCAATCAGATAGGCGTCCGCCTGCTACGCCATAGGCCCGGGTTCGATCCCCGGTGCAGGCAAACAGTGATGTTTCCCCTAAAATGTGACCTTTTTCTCCCCTGATAGTTTAATTGTCAAAACATGATTAATATGGAGTTACATGAAGGGTTAATAATGTACACTTGGATAAAGCAAAATTGTCAAAAGGCAGGCAGTTTTAGCAATTCAAGACAATAAACTAGCATCAGAATTAGATGAAAGTAAATCTTTTGAAGATTGGTATTTGACTTGGTCCACTGAAATGTGCTACAAGAATACCCTAACTGCAAATGTGTTATGCCTGCCATATTTTCAACCTCGTCAAGTTTAAATGGGCTGTCATCCTACAAAATGTATTTATTCCTGCTAAACTTAAAAAAGGCCAGAGGAAATTAGTTTTTAAAATAAAAAAACAAGAGTTCATTTTATGATATGTGGGAGTCTTTGATATTTTATAGCGCTTGATTCTCAGAACTTTTAGACGGTTGACCTTATTTACAGAATGGCGGTTTTCCATCCTTCTCCAGGTTGGTAATTAACGTTGTCTAGTTTTCAATTTAAAAAAAAATAGGAAAGGGTAGTTGATTAATTTGTGATGGATCTGTCAGAAGGGAGGATGATTTGCTGTAAAGTCCGCTCATAGTATCCGTGATGACAGCCAGTTTTGACTCTTGTACCGATGATTCGGTTCGATAACATTCCGCAGACCACTAATTGGATTTTAAAGCTGGTTGGCCATCGATGTAACACAGTCTTTGCGAGGGTTTGCGATGTCCACAAAGTAGAAAGTATTATCTAAGCACATGTCAGCCGATGCTTTAACATCACTTTGCGGGCTCGCTGCTCATGTGAAGGCTGTGATGGAATAAACTGTAGTAATAGTGGGGCCTAGCGAATGCATTACTTGTGAGTGCATTTCAATTTAACGTCATTTGCCCGCAAGATAATATCTTGGCTTATGTTTTAAGTAGCATGATTCACATTAAAGTATTCTTGCTGATAACATATTAATTTGCATTGGATTTTTGTTAGGGCTTTTCCAGAAATGGTAAAATATGGTAAACTAAATTATTGATTGTCATAATTTAATAATTTGGAAAACATGTGTTAAATGTTCTTATTACAAACAAATAAATAAACTAGTAAATTAATAAAAAGAAAAACCCAAAGGCAGAAATTGGTTATTCTTAAAAACAGCCTCAAAGATATGATTTATCCAATATTTAGCCACATCCCAGTTCCAAGATTCATGTATCCCACATATTATACCAAATTTCTGTACATGGAAATTCTCATAAAGGGTACTGTATCGGTCACACCAGCTAAAAAGTGCATGTACTTGAGGAGTATCGCAATTCCCATCTCAAGTATAGTCAAGTATTGACATTAGGTTTATTGGTTAATAATCGGCTCGCTTTGTTTATAATGGTCGTACCCAAAAATATTATCGTAACAGTGATGTAATAATGGAGAATATACACACCTCACTGTATGCCATGACAGAGCAAAGTATGCTAGACAAATACAACGAGATTCACTGTGTGTATTTACTCATGAGTGGATTTGTGTCATTATGAAGGTACGGCTTGCCCAGCTGCTCTCACGATTGGTACTCGATCCTGCGAGTCCAGCCCTATTATTGTTGTGTAAGTACATGTAGGGGTGCTTGTTTTGACCAGGGATAGTCTGACCATTCTTGTATTGGTACTGAAAGAGGATTTTTTTTGTAGTAGTCAAGGGTAGATTTTGTTGTTGTGGTTATTGATGGAAGAGGTGAATTTAAAACAATCCTAATAGTAATACAATCTTTCTCTACTTACAAGCTGATTCTATGAAGGCCTTGATGTAGGTGATACCAGTAGAAAGGAAGTAAAACTACAGATCAATTAATAAGAATAAAGATTTCCTGAATAGTGTCATTTCTTTGCCAAGTTTTTGTTTTGTTTGGGAATAGAAAGTAAAGCGTTGAAAAGTTTGTAATCACAATCACACCAAGTTATAGTCTTGACCAGTTTTGTGCAACAATCCTAACAAGAATACAAGCTACAAGACATAATGAACATTTATCATCCAAGGATTTTCATTGGACATCAGAGAGGAAGAAATGTTGAAAAGTCTGAAGTAAATAATAGATTTGGATAATATGATGCATACACAACAATAAAACAAACAAGGCAATGTTGCCATGTATAGCTTAATATAAAGCAACCCATTGGTGTTTAGGCAAAATTGTCTCTCTATTCTTTAGTACTGTATCATTGTATGGATCCAAAAATGTTCCAAATCATTCAATTTAACAACTGGTAAGTGAAATGAGAATTTATAATGGTATTAGTATGATACTTTTACAGTGTAAGCTTCACAGTTTGTTTGAATTCATAAATAGCCTAAATTGGCAATGCCAGAAGCAGGTGCAAAACCAAATCAAAGCTAATTAATCATGCATTTAGTTTTTTGAATGTATGTGCAACTGTATTAAGATTGAGTAGTTATTCTCTTTATTTGAAAAAGTCAAAACCTACACATCAGGTATAGCAAGTTATTTTCACCTTGAATTCAACTTTGCATGTTATTCAGCCATACAATTCATGCAATTTGTTTTAGTCAACATACCCAGACAGCAGGTTGTAAGACCCACAAAAATAACCCTTTCCCAAATGTATCTTAAAAGTTACTTGTTTTTCACTGCAAATTACATTAGGTTACATTTTACAATACAAAAACATGATGTGCTCTTTCTAAAAGGCTCAAAGTGCTTACATCATGAGTAAGATCATGTTTAAATTTGGAATTGAAATCGTTTAATAAAAGGGTTTTCCATTGCAATTCCTGTGTTCTTATGAAATTGGAATAAATTGTCTTATTATTTTTTGTTTAATCTCCTTGAAACACTCCAGTAGCATGTCACAGCCTAGTGCTCACTTATTCAGCAATGCACAACGTTTTCTTGTGTCATTGATGTAACATAATATAAATAATAATCAAAGAACCAATTTACTCAGGCAAAACTATATATATTCCATTAGACTGTCTCCTGTAATTGCCCAAATCACCCTAAATGGCCCATATTCTCAATAATTGATGGAGTCCTGTAGGCGAGTGATGCCCTCTGTTGTCCAAGGGTGTCAGACCCTGTCTGCTCCTAGCCAGTCTCTTGGCGACGTGGATCATGATATGGACAGAGCTGGTATCTACGTCAATGGTTTGAAGCTTGAGGTAAAAGAAGTGATAGTTCTCGTGTGTTGACTAGAGATGATAGCTCTTGTGTGTCAGCAAGTTGTGATTAAGGGCATAGGAAAAGATAAATATTATGTTAATTGTCTTGTCTTTTATTTTAGGTATTAAGATAGCAGCCATTCAAAGATTGGCAACAGTGTTGGGCCACAAAGCATTCTTATTAAAGGGTATGATGGGTGTTGTTGTACCACAAATAGTAAATGGAAGATACTTTCCTTGAAAATTGTTGATTTTTATATAATTCAATGATTAAAACTTGTATCATAAAATAAGAAGGGTAAAAAGCTGTGTGAGTGAAATGAAACATTTTTTAACCATGGCATGCATCACTGTCCATGATACTGAGATTCAACTTTGAATATATTGATCAACACATCATTTACACATGCATGTTGTATAAATGTGCTTCTTTTTTTGACATAATTTTACATTGGACCATTTGCACATAATTGAGTTGATTAAAAATGGCAACTCTAGCAATTGCATACAATGTAAGTACTCATTCATTACCTACACCATGAGTGCAATACATTGTAGATGTAAATCACTAAATCAGATACATTGTATTGTAGATGTAAATCACTAAATGGGCAATTCCATGTTACTCACGTTACACTTTTTCACTACGTTACACTTTTGGAAGTGCCATATTTTTTAGAAGAACAAGCTTGACAGAATTATTTTTTCTGCAGTAGTTACACAAGACCCAACACTAACTTTATATGCAATTATAATTGCAGGACAAGACATGACTTGCGAGTGAGAAGGAAAACACTTTTGTTACTCACGTTACATTTGATTGGCCATCATAAAATGGCAACAAGCCTTCATTCACAAAGTGTCCTCATACAGGATATTTTTGGAAACAAGTTTAACATGGTTGATAAAGCTAACATTAAGATCTACAAATGCAAGGTGAAACTAATCTGATTAGACAAACACTTTTCAGAAAATTGACCAAAATAGCTGTTACTCACGTTACGTTACTCACGTTACTTGTTTTTACAAATTCAAATTGTATTTATATAGCTCATGCAGATTAGCTCAAAATTTTATGAAATAGTCTTGACATGATGTATTTCATTTCCCAAAATGTTATTATGTCTCCAAACGGTCAATTATGACCGCTACACAAGTTCACAGGACATTTTGCAAACTCTCTACCTGTTACATCAACAATATATTGATGAAAATGGTATCATTTTGCATTAAAACAGAAACAATTTGAGAGCTATTTTCTTTTTTGAAACTTAACATTATGTTTAACAAGTGTTAGGTGAAAATAATTGCATATAATTGATGAATTACACCATAGTTATCAAGGTTGCCGAATTCAGCACCTTTGCGCAAAATCAATATTTTTGAACGTAGGAACGATGAATGCAAGAAATATGCAGAAAATGCTCTACAATATTTGTGTACATAAGCTATGCATGTATATTTAACACTTTGTAACCAACTAAATTGAATATTTTCCTTCAAAAGTGACTTTCAGAGGACAAAGTTACTGTTTTACTTGTTGAAAAACTTGGAAAGACACGCAATGACCCCTGGAAATAGTGCGTACGAAGTGATGGAAGTGCCAGACTGACATAAGACTGATAAATGAATAAAACTAAGTGCAGTAAAAGCAAAAAGAGATCCATTTCTTATTGCTACAATGCATTTTAGGCCGTTACTCACGTTACATTTTTGTTACTCGCGTTACAATTGTTACTCACGTTACAGTTTTCAAACCTCTGCCATTTTAATAAAACTACACATAGCCCATTATATTTCCTGTTTTCAAATTAAGTACCTGGAGTATGATTATTATTCCATTTGGCAGAATTTAAAAGCAAAGAACAATTGAGTAGGACAACTATTTGATGTTTATCGTTACTCACGTTACATTTTCAATTACCATCGGACACACAGGAGATTCTTCCCAACTTGTGTCAACGCATAGGTATTTTTCATAGTTGGTAACTTGAAACTAAGGTATTATGCATTTCAGAAATCAACAAATATTTATATTTACAGTTAATATTAATATGTAAGAGGTCAACATAACCTGAACACACATTTTTCACTTATTTTTTATGAAAAAAACATTTTCCAACTTATGACGATAATTTCTTGAAATTTACAAACAAATCATTTAAACATTTGATTGTCCCATATACCTACAAGTGTATACAATAAAATAAAATGGGTAATAAGCATCCAAATTGAATTTAAAATTTTCAGGTCATATCACCAATCTATGGAATTGCCCAAATCAGTTTATGAGAATTTTGAAATCCCCATGTTTCATTGCATTTATTTGCCAACTTGTTTAATGCTTTTTGCTGATAGCTGTGTTTAGGGACTATGAGTTGTTACGAAGTCTAGAAACACAGCTGTCTCAACTGTCAAATGCTATTGATAGCATAATATTTGTGCCTGGGAACCAGACTTTTAGTTTTCTACATTTGGACCTGAACCTTTAAAGGATGTTATTTCCGCAATAATATTTTAAGCAGGACTAGCAGGTTTGTCTACTTAGTTTAGTGAACACGTTCCATGATATTCAGTTTCCTTTGTGCACATGTAGTACTCATATAGTGAGTTGATAATGGAATAATGAACATGTTTATAAATGAACATGTTTATAATTTAGATTGTAACTTAAAGGATCAACTTTGTTGAATATTAGTGCAGAAATATTGGATGGAACCAAAGGTGCACTCGCGAGTTGTTAATAGTATCTTACATCATTATTAAAAGTCAATACCAGACTAAACTAGAGATCCATTATTAAACCAAACATGACACAAGCAAACAAAATCTCCATCTCTAATCATGCATCTTGCCATGACAAACCATGATAAGAAGAAGCAATGATCATACATTGCTAGAGGTTTGAAGTTAAAAACTCACGAGACAAAGTATACAACAGATAGAGAGAGAACAAGATAAGGGGGGGGGGGGGGGGGGGGGGGGGGGCAGGGGGCACCATCATATCTATAGACCTTGGAAAATATCAAAGTGAATCAAGTACCTTTCTGAATAGAAAAGGATAGGATATTATAAAATGTAATTTCTCTGTATCTTGTAAACTTTAATTTGTGTTCCTCTTCCTAATTCTAGTGTTAGCTATAGTGTTAGCTATAGTTGTATTATGTACATATAACATACCGGATGGTTTTCTACTTACCGGTATTATCAGTGTTGTCTGGGCTATTTATTGGTTCATCTGTACACATTGGTTAATAATGCAAATTTATTTGAACTTTCAAAATACACAAGCAGACAACAAATTGTAACACCAATTATGAATATAAACCACCAATCGAAAATCGGGTCATTTTTTCTTATCACAGATGAATGATTTATATTTGACATGGTCTCTGAAACCAGGCCATCGGTTATTGTGATTGGATACTGTGTATGTCTAATACTAATAGGTTCATATTATTTTTTACAGAGTTTATGTTCACATTTTCTCATAAGCGAATACAAATTTGCATTCACAGCCCTTTGAAAATTCTTGGTTGAAACACAATTTTGCTTCATTTTTTAGTATTTTGAAATATTTCTTCCATACAAATCAAATAATTCAAATAAAAAAGGTTAACTCACTGTGAAGTGAACTGGATGATGTTTGGATGACCATGATTGATGAAACACGCAAATTAATGGCTATTTTGTTGCCAATTTATTTAATATGAAATAAATAATAATCGTAATTTAAGGACTTCACCATTCAACCATGACTTCTGAACATCTGTGTCAGGTACCCAAGATCTCTTATTATATCACTGTTTTAAGTTTTGTTTGTTATTGAAAAAGATGACTTTGTTGATGATCAAAACATTTCCGCTTATTTTAATTGTAATTGATTTAAAATAATTGAGTGGTTATATTATACACATTTACTGACGAATGTTTCTAATACATTTATTGGCACTCTTTGGCTTGTTAAACATGAACATGCATATAAATCAGTACCATGATCTGATTAAATATTCTACAATTTGTTGTGTCTAATATTAATAAAAAAATGTCCAGTAAAATATTCTGTGTTGTGTAGCGGTATTTTAGTGCCTCCAGGCTTATACCGATTGAGGTGGAATAAGAACACTTGGAAGCCACTCTGTGACGTTATTAGCTGGGAGAGATGATCATTAAGTGTAGCTCCATCATGTCATATGCCGAGCTGATAATACATGTACTTAAATACAATTCAGCATTCATGTGGATTATTTCTAGGAGATCTTGAAAATGGAATTACTTTGAATTAAATCTAAGATTCTTAATGGTGCGGTTGTGCAGTCTAGTAGAAATATTTCTGAGGTACGTTTCTGCAAGGTAGGCCCCTGGCCCCTATTACATTTTCTGTAATGAAATAATAATATTTTTGAAACAATTTCTGAGACCTTTCAAACCTTTTATTATTTGTGGAGTAATTCTGTTATACCCTTCAGAGAGGTATTCATAATTCATAGTGCATGATTTTTAAGAACGACACATACTACCGATGTTGGTGTGTAGGGTATAACAGAATTATGCCTTATTTGTAATTAAAACGTAACATAACCCATCATGCTGAATGGTGAATTGATGTGCCCAGGATGGTAAAAAGTCAAGGAGTTCTGTGACGTATGCGCATTGTCCAAGCTTCATGATTCAAGAAGACGTTGATGCATTCTTCTGACATACATGTGCATGTATGTGACATTCAGAAAAGTTGATTTATTGGGCATTATATGAGGTATTGATGGCTCTTTTGATTAATACTTTTAATTGAATAATGAAGCCATCTTAATTCAAGGATGAGCGGTTAATGTAATTTGTGTCAGTGATATTGCACAGCCAGTCAGTTTGCGCATTTAAGTAAAAAGAATGTGAAATTAAAGGAGACAGTTGTAGAACGCAGGAAGCCATAAAAATGTTGTTATCAACATGGCTGAGGTTTGTTGTCAATCAATCAGTCATCTGAATGATGGCTCATATCCGTGTCTTCAATAAATCATAAAGTGAAGATGCCTTAGCTAATTTTGGGCGTTAGGCCCCCAAAAAAGTTTGGTTTGATGACCGACCCAAAAATCGCGAAATCCGCCGGTCGCTTTTTTTTAATTTATTTTTTTTAATATATTTTTCTCAACACATAAAATTTGAAAATTGCTGTTAAAAATTGAAGTCTTAATTCTTCTTTCACAGTTAGAATATAAACACCACATATCAGAGGCAACCAAACATCTTTTTTTCTTCGCCTTATGGGTCCAACAATCAAATGGTTTATGAATCAGTGTAGCGACCGAGTCACTGATGAATCTCAAGTCACAAGTCAAGACAAGTTATAGACAGACATGCGACTTGAGTCAGAGTCAAGGGTTTCTCAATTTTTCTTAAGTCAAGTCAATCCAAAAGGTCAAGTCAAATGTAGTATGTTGCTATAATGTCACTAATTTTGTTCAAGTCAACTCATAGTCATGTCTTTTGAAACTCGAGTCACCAGTCAAAGTCACTGTGCTGTACAACTCAAGTCAAGACAAGTTAAGTCAATAAAAATGGTTACTACTTTTTTCTAAGTCAGGTCAAATGATTGACTACAAAACTATGAATTCACCTAAACAAGACGTGTATTGGATTAGAAATGGTAAACATTAAAAAAAGAATTAGATCTAAACATTGAGTCAAACATCGGCCATTGTCAATTATTGACCCACTTAAAATAATGTGTTCACAGGACATGCCCTGTTTGTATCACAATGTTTTGACATTAATGACGACAATTTATTAGCAGCTCTTCATGTCAATCACAGCATTACATACATGTGCAGTTCAGTGCTTTGGGTTTAGCTAGTACAGAATGAGCATAGACCGTCTATGGGATGAGTAAGACCTCAAAGAGGCCAGTACTTGAACTCGCATGGAATAATCATTGGTCATGCTATTTGTACTCAAACCTGTAGCCTGCATACATAATAAGCGTGGTGTATTGGGTAGGAATGATTGTTTAATATCTAGGGTATGTGATCATGATGTTAAGAATGGTGAGGACCAAAACGTGTGGTGAATTGTTTCAATACAGTGAGCTACATGTATTACTTAAGCATGCAGAACAAAACAATTAGACAATACTATATTGTTGTATCAAATTAAAATTAGAAGGGTGTGAACAATCATGTAAAGACAAGTAATTGAATTAGTCATTTTTCAAAAGCCATTTTAAAATTAAATTAGTCCATTTTGAATTGATGTACCGTATTATCCCTATTAAGCGCCCAGGACCTTATAAGCGCCCACCCTTGTTTTTCTCAATGACTACCAACAAACAATCCCTTATAAGCGCCCACCTTTTCAAATGGTCAGCGTCCTCAAATGACCACTTGTATATATTTCATTTAGTACATGAAATGGTCAGCCTCCTCAAATGACCATCAAATGGTCAGCATCTTCAAATGACCATCAAATGGTCAGCATCTTCAAATGACCATCAAATGGTCAGCATCTTCAAATGAACACTTGTACATTTTATTTAGTACGATAAATGAGTTTATGAGTTTAAAAAAAGGTAACATAATAAGCGCCCACCCAAAATGACTTTGTTAACCGCCCTGGGCGCTTAATAGGGATAATACGGTAAATGCAATGTTGTCAATGTTTTAAACTTCCCATTCATCTAGTATCATGAATGGAGTACATGTAAGTTCAATGCTTTGAATTTTATTCAAGAAACAATGAAAATTAAAATGTGTCCTAAATTAATAAATGCTTAAATCATGAATATTAGATCATTGTATTTGATAATTACTTCAATTTTAGGTAAACAGATTGAATTTGGTCCCGGCAACAATTGAGTCTGTCACTTTGTTTTTGTGTATGTCAATAGGAGTTTTATAGATCTATACAAAATAATTTAGTTACAATGGTTGTAGAGAGTGATGCTTCCATGATTGTAGTTTCACAAGCATGCTAGATGACACGCACAACAAATATGTCAGTAACGCTGCATTAAATTTAAGTGCCCCCCAAAACCAGAGGAAGATTTGTCTATCATGGATTTTGCATGGAGGCCTGCTTCATTAGCACTACATGTAGTTGATGTGGTCGGTTGCTTGACCAGATTTTCAGATGTGAAGAGTGATTTTAGAACAAATGATTCTAGGATGGTAATCTATCTGTCTTGATGGTCTTATCATTATATGCAGAAAGTATGAAACAGGTTTATTTTTTAAGTAATAGTCAATATGGAAGGATCCCCTTTTCTGATTGGACAATTACTAATTAGAGTATGGATTGGATTAATTTAGATACCTTTTTCGAACCATGGTTTTTGAGCTCTGTAGCTTTCGGGATCATCATGACCCTTTCACGATCATGAAAGCTACGGCGCTCAAAAACCATGGTTCGATAAGGGGAAAAAAAAGAAGTTGTTTCCAGTTAGCAAGCCTGAAAAGCCAAATGCGAAATGCAGTTTTTTTTAATTAATTTTTTTGCTCACATGTGCAGATATACTTGAAATGGTTTTATTTAGTCAAATCTGTGCATATTTGCTTGCTAAAATGTGATATTCGCTGCGGATTTTCACTTTCGTGTTTGCCGTATGTGGCCAATAGCCACCTTGAAACATATTGGACACAGTTTCGACAAAAGATGGCGCCCTAACAATATTTCCCCCTGTTTTTTCTATTAAAAAAATTAAATATGCAACAATCAAGCGTCTCAGAGAAATGTGTGCGCACTGCTGCTAAAGGGTACATGTATCTAAATGAATTCTAAAAACATGTTCAAACCCAATATCGGTCTACATGTTGCTAGAGTATTATGGATAGCTTGATTTTTGCTCATTTTAAATGTAAATTTGTGAAATATTGTGAAATTTTTATAATTGGAATATCATTTTTATAATAGGGGAAATGCTCTTTTCATGTCGCAATGCAGTAATGGGTTACTTTAGTATTCGTTAAAACCTTTTGCACCAAATTAAAATACCTGCATAAGCTATTTAAAAGATCATCATAGCTTTATTTGCATATCAGAGAAATATGTTTGATCAGTTGTACATGGTTTATAAATATAAATCCAAAAAATGTAATTGTAATGTGAATTGTGATAGTTTCCCCTGTTGTCTACCTATTTGGTTTAACATGAATAGGTATACAAGATGGTTCAATGGGAGAACTTTATTTGAACAATAAGATAATCAGATTTCCAGTGCGATTATTACCAGGACAATGAACCGAAATAAAAGAAATGTGCTTGAAACCCGGATCAATCTGTATCAGGCGGAATCACTTCACATAAGTCAGGGACAGCATCATTCAGATGGCATCAGTTGACAGTTTGGGATTGCTTTCTTGGCATGTATAGAACTTTGCCACTTTGATTGGGGATAGGGATGAACTCCTTTACCAGATGGCAAAGTTCTTTTCTATATAGAGTATGTGTGCCATGAGAACTTGGTAAGAAGAGAATGGTATTGAATTGTTCTTTTGTTTGTGGGAATTAGATTAAAAAAAGCAAATAGGATTGAGAGATGATGATTCAGAGATTTGAAGGTGTCTATGGACAAATGCCATATCTGTGATATCCCAAATGCTGCCTTTTGCTGTGTGAGAATGTTTAACACAGGAATTCGGATCCAACTGAATGCTCCCACCACACGGCAGCTATTTCTGATTATGCCCCACATGGACAAAATATAGATTCTTCTATTGAAATTGTGTGATAAAGCACACTTTGTATTTACACAGTAGGTGGTTACAAGCTCTAATTGGAGTGATCTGAAAATGATGAGGAAAAACTACTTGTTCTACATTTTGTTGAGTAGATACAATAGATAATTGTCTCTACCTCCAACCACAATAATTGCACATGGAGGAGTTATTGACATGGGGGCTTCAACAATTACTGAGTGAGAGTTTGACTGGCAGTTCAGTGAACTTGTTGTGGATAAGGTTGGTTTTTGTTGTTGTTGTTGTATGACTTCATTTTAATCAATAATATAGTTTCCATGAATAAAACATGTTTTGATGATGTAGTGAGCTTCCTTGCATTTAATACTGTGTAAGTTTTGTATCTGACAATTAAATGATTATGATCGATTGATCATGGAGGGGACCATTGACCCTAGAAGAAATGAGGAGACTCAAAACTTCAGGTGAAGTCTTATTATTAACTGAACATTTACACTTGGAATCAAGTGTATTCCAAGTGTAATTGAAAAATAGATTTACTGAATTGACTCAAATCAGTAAATCATCCAACTTGTCTAATTTGGTATGTCAGTTCAGACACATTGAATACACCACTGTTGAATCATAGCTCAATGCGCTAACATGTTTGGTCTTTTGCTCATTTATTGATTTGATGCATTCGTAATATGACTACCTGATGGTGAGATCAATACCATCGTATTGAAATTAAATTGGAATAATTAAATGTCTCATAATAGGCAACAGGTCATAACAAGTCAATTTGTCTGCCATTTCCTCAATACTTCAACAATATAGCTTGTGTATTGTCACAATATTCAGGAAATGACACGAACACATTGGACAGTGAATAGTACAGAACCAAATTACTGACACACTCATTGAAATGAATAATTAGTGTGTTTACTTATTTCTCTGGATTCTGTGTTTAGGTTTTGTAGACAATTGACCAATTAGTCACTGAATAATTATATTGCAAAATGCAAATGGCTTCAAAAACAGTGAAATGTAATCTTGCGTCAGTGTCTGTCAATTAATATATCTTCGGGGATGAGGTTGTATACATCTGCAATGCCTGCCTACCTCGTATTAAAAATAAGATTAAACATATTTACAATAAATTCTTCACCATGGTATTGGTATCGATAAATAAATGTAGTGATTATGTGATACTATCATTGTGAATGTTTTTAACTAATGCACCCTCAAATTCTGTATCATTGGTCAATCTACCTACCTGGTAACATTTGGTACTGTGGTACCCATAGATCCCATACCAGCTGTTTCAAAAACATGACTAGTATAAATACTAATTTGCATTTTGGTACACATTCGTACCTTGCTCATTGTGATATAATTCATCGCTGTTCAATTTTAATAGCTGGTGTAGGATATTGATATTGTGTACAAAATGGATCATTTACTCTTTCAGAACAAAAGCGAGATGATTGTTATTAAAATTGATGTACCATATGTGGCATGTGGACTTTAATCCGAGGAAGACTTCTTGTCTATTAATAAACTGTGTAGTGTAGAGTTTTAAGCAAATGTATAATATTAACCCTAACTCCCTGGGCTTGTTTTTGGGAATAAACAGGTCAATTTTGTTTGGCAAATCTGGCTGTGCCAGTGCCTGGGATCCAACCCGGATGGCCTCTGTGGAAGTCCGGCACTATCTGATCGTGCCACAGGGTCAGCTCAAAAATCTTAAGATTGCCATTATTCTAATATAACGTTGCCATTAGGAAATCGTCACAACTCACAATCATTTCGCTTCACGTGGTGGCTGGTGGCTAGGCGCACAACCTATATCAGCACCTACAATCACGGTCATAATTAGTTGGGACACCCTGGTAATAATTGTACTTTAAAGTGTACCTGTTTCTGCAAAATTTACACAATTGAAACATTGCTGTCTTTGACGGAAAGCTTGAAGCCTTTCCTCAACATGAATAACTCCCCCACCCCACTGGGCAATGTTGTCCAGTATTTCGTAACCCAAAAATCATGTTTCAACATTGATCCAGGGGGAGAGGGGGAGTTTTTAAACACACTTATAAAAGTGTCCCAAGGGCGCATTAGTCAAGAAGACTGATGCCACTGTTCCAAAAGTGTATGTCCAAATAAATAAATAGATAAATAAATAAAATAGAGATTGGCAAAGGCATCAATATGAGGAAACATAACATTAGTCAGGATGGCCATGTTTGAAAATAGGCAAGGCTAATAAATTCCAACATTTGGTGAAATTCCTGTCAATCCTGTAAACAAATTAGACCTGATTCGTTGTAGCAATTCTGCCTTTCCAATTTGAACAAATTCTTGACATTTGGGCACTTACAGTATTCTGTATTGAAGCCTGAAATGAATGGCCTGGATGAACGGTGTCTTAATACTTAACCCACCTGCCCTAATCGAGTCTTACACCAGATCATCACCGATCATCTTGTCAAAGATAAAAAGGAAATTCAATTTTCACTATTTTGATCCTCCGCTGACCTGAGGCCATGTTCGTGAAGGAACAAACTCATGTTGCCAATTAGATTATGGCATAGAACTGGCTTGTATTATGTACATCATGTCTACCTTGACTTGTTTTTCATGTACGTCTCCTGATACTAATCATTTCCCCGTTTTGATCAGATTGTGAATCTGAAAACTAGAGCAAGGCGGCTCTTAATTAAGCTGGCTGGCTCCCTTACAAAAACATGTATACATTTTAAAAAGGTGCACAGTACGGTTGGATGGAAATTTAATGGATATTTAAGAGTCCAACCTTTAATTTGGGTTCTCTTTAGTCTCAATCACATAGAAACTACTTCTCAACTCAAGGATGTTCATGGTTAAATGTTTTTGGATATTTTAATACAGCTTGTTGAGCTCCACAATAATCTGAAATTTGAGCTTGATCAGAGGTACTGGGAGCTTGTTAATTATTGTTTTTAGAAAATGTCCTGTGCTGCAGGAGGCTGTAAGACATCTGCATAATTAATTATACTTAATTATCTAAGGAAGCTTTAGTTCATCAAAAATGAGGCTTATTAATGCACTTAATTAATTTGTTCAAGTTCATGAACTTCACTAAATGTATTGCCACTTGGTGTATATGTTGGGTATACAACTCTCATTATTGCAGATTAGAGCAAAAACAGAAAAAAACCAAAATATTTAAAGAACATTTTACCTAGGGAGTAAAAAAACCCAATACAAAACAAACTAGATCTTGCTCCGGTCTAAGACCAGGCTACCTTGATTTTTTTATGAGAAAATGATCCCTAGTGACCCCTTCTTGACCTTTGACCTGATTAAAATGATTGACTTATTTTCTTGACTCATCAAACCAAACAAGATGCAACAAACCCAGTCCAAATCGGAGCATGTCTTAACTTTTACCCCTCTAAAGTTCAATGACCCCGTATTGACCCTTCTTGACCTTTGACCTGGTCAATATGATTGACTTTTTTCTTGGCTCATCAATCCAAACAAGATGCAACAAACCCGGTCCAAATCGGAGCATGTCTTAACTTTTACTACTGTAAAATTCAATGACCCCTAGTGACCCCTTCTTGACCTTTGACCTGGTCAATATGATTGACTTATTTTCTTGGCTCATCAATTCAAACAAGATGCAACAAACCCGGTCCCAATCGGAGCATGTATTAACTTTTACCTCTGTAAAGTTCAATGACCCCTAGTGACCCCTTCTTGACCTTTGACCTGGTCAATATGATTAACTTATTTTCATGGCTCATCAATCCAAACAAGATGCAACAAACCCGGTTCAAATCGGAGCATGTCTTAACTTTTACCCTTGTAAAGTTCAATGACCTCTAGTGACCCCGTATGACATGTCACTTTTAATCGCTGAACACCCTATATGTGCATGGACCCAAGGAATCTTTTGACCAATTCTGATAATCATGGGCCATTTTCTCTTGATAAAATAGCATTTTAAGTGACTGGAGTGAAAATTGACATTTTGACCCCTAATGACCCCAAATGATTTTTATTTTTAAAAACCGTTCTTTTAATTTCACTAAATTGGAAATGCGTTTTAAGTGAAAATCACCTTTTGACCCCTAGTGACCCCTGTGTGACCTTTGACCCCAAACTGTGAACACCCTATATGAAGGTTAGGTGGGGGTTCTACTGACCAAGTTTGGTGATTGTAGCATGTAAACTGTAGAAAAAATAGCATTTTTTAGATGGGTTTGAGGAAAGAAAGAAGATCAAGAAAGAAACTGCAGAGATACAGAACCTCGATTTTTGGAAAAAATCAAGGTAAAGAATTCAAAATGACCTAAAATGGTTATATCTGTTGAACCGCACACCCGATTCACCTACGGTAATTTTTTGTTGTACTCAACCTTATACTTCAATATCAAGAATTTTTTGCTAGCCATACGAACATCCTTTAAAGTGTATAAAATGCTAGTTTCCATTAATTTACGAATTTACGAATATAAGCAACTTCCTGGTTTCATAAATGTTTAAGTATTGATACCAGGTCACACGCAAAGTATAGAAATTATGTTAGACAAATGTAAAGTGTTAGATTTAACTAAGAACTTGTTTTGATGTATTTAACCAAAAAAGACTACCCTTGTTTGCTATGGTCATATAGGTAACATTAAACAATTACAATGGTATTCACAAAGACCTACATTCCAGCAAGTATCTGATGCATGAATGAATGTCTGGTGGCAGAGGCAATTTATCAACTGTGAATAGTTGGCTATTCATTTTATTATTATGATTGATTCTCTTTCCGAAAAGGTTTTTCTCTCTGAAACATTTGTGCATGTAGGGGTTTTGGTAACATTTTAGGGCAATATCTTTTATGTTATTTTAAACAACATTTTGTCTCATGTGCGTAATATAGAACATAAGCAAACAACTACTTACGTAACTTACTTGTGCAATGGACAGTTTTAAAATATTATTGACTTGAATTCCTTTAAATCAAAATGAAACCAGCTCATAAAATATTGTTCCAGGCCGTGTGCTAAATGGAGCAGATTATTTTGAAAATCAATTCACAATATTTTTATTGTATGTTTATGAAAGACGGGCATCACGCTACTGGTTATAAGTACTGCGATATGAAGGACTGCAGCTGCAACTGTTAATCATAGATTGTAATGATAGGTTAGAATTTGGAACTATGTCAGAATTCCAATTATACCAACCAAGATACATGAAGCTTCTGTTCATGACACATTTCATGTGGCCATCAGACATGAGTTTATGAAATATTGGTAAATGGTAACAACTGGCGGGCTGTAGAACCTATGTACCTATCGGGGGAGGGGGAAAAAGTATGATTTTGTTAACCCGAAAAATCACCAAGCACCCGGGATTCGATCCCGGGACCATCCGCACCAAAGTCTGTGCCCCTGACTGAGCTAAGCTTCCAGCGCAATGCAGGCAGCAACTTCCTGCCCACATATGCCCGCGTGTGAAGATAGTTTCTGGCTGTATGATTTTGTATGGTCTAGTGGCGTAAGAGTTAAGGGGTCGTCCATAATTTTCGCCATTTTCAGTTACGTACAAAGCGTACGTAAGAGGGGGGAGGGGGTCGAAATATACCCCAACCGTACATAACTTAAATGGCGATCTTGAGAGGCGGGATTTTTTTTACAAAATAAAATAAAAATTTCGCCATTTATTGCGTACGTAACTCGAGGGGGGGGGGGAGGGGGGTAAAAAGTTACGTACGCTCTGTACGTAAGTGAAAATGGCGATCATTTTGGACGACCCCTAAGGTGCATGGCCTGAATATGGTCTATGCATGTGTGACTTTTGTGTGTGTTGTTCATTATGTATACATTTAATAAAAATCAAATTTATTTCATGGGTTTGATATTGTTAGTATGTCGCCCTCTGTGTGATATGAATCGGCCCTTCTTACTTGTCATTGATATTCCACAGGTTTGTATACTGCCCGAACGAGTAGCTGAGGGCTGTGGCTTGCATAGGGCGTTCGGGGTTTCGGGTCGGGGGGGGGGGGGGGGGCGGTCCCGGGTCAATCCCCGGTTGTGTCGCAGCAATTTATCTGTCCACTTTTCTTCAAAAATTGAGCTATCGGTTAAAAACCTGGTTTGGGGGTTAAGGGTTAATTGAGCAATTTGTTCTCATTTTTTGTTTGTTTCATTAATGTCACTGATTTACCCTAATGCTCTTGAGTACTACAAAGTGCTACAAGCAAACCTATCTCCAAGCACATGTGCGGACGGTTTTCGATGAGGTAATCAACCGAGCCTATACAGTGAACGCAGTATACTGCACGAATGCACGAACGAGTGCTGAGGGCCGTGGCTTACATGGGGGTCCCGGGGGTCCCGGATCGATTCCCGGTCGGGTTGCGGCGATTTATTTGTCCACTTTTCTTCAAAAATTGAGCTATCGGTTAAAAACCTGGTGGGGTTAGCGATATTTAGTCTGGAGTTATTCAAGCATCACATTTCTTATTACGCGTTGCTGATCCCTATGCTTCTCTCAAAATTAAATTATGGAGTGATTAGCATTTAAACAATGAACATGTTTATTAGGACACCAGCTTCTTATGGGTGCTGTTCAATCTCTAATCGCTCCAGTATTTCGCACGCTAGGGCTGTGAGAATTGAGTGCAAAATATGAAAATGTTGTAAGTTGTATGGTGGTTCCAATTCCAAGTTAAAAAATTGTTACAGGCCAAAATGCTATGTGATGCAGGGAGATCATCAGGAAGATCATCAAGGCTGTTGTGGTGTGTAATAGAGCCATATAAAAGTAGGTGAACCCTTGACCTATGATTGCCATAGCCTATAAAAGTCAAGTTGTAGTTTAAATGTGCCAGCAGGCTGCTGATGAATCCCATATAAAATGTCATTAAATCAATCATCTCAAGAAAGCTAGATATCCTATTTATGTGGCCAGCCTCCGGCCACTTACCATGCTTAGTGGAGTTGGCTCACAGAATTTTGTCCTTGTCAGTTCTTGCAGTACAGTGATCTTGTAAGAATGTGAGCAGGTAGTTCCCGCCTGCAACTTGAACTTGAGAAATTTCTACTGTGTGTGTATATAAATATCCTCTTCAATTGCCTTCCCTTCATGTATGTTGATGGTTTCCATTCTCCCACAATATGATGATGTATATCACACCTTTGTAGAAAACGCTAGGAATCAATGATTTATTTATTCTGTTTCTGACTTTTTGAGGCCTGACCTTTTAGACTGTGAGGTCAAGTCAGTTGGGAAGTTCCCATGCACTCTACAGCTGACTTGAGATGTGCATCATAGTATTGCTCATACTTCATACAGTGTGTGGTGGATATACATACGTGGGGGAGTGAACATAATCGGATAGTTTACTGTGTATGTTCTGTGCTGCTGCTACATAGGTGTCACCATAAACCACTTTGTATGCGTGTATGCATGTGTCTATGCAATAGGCTATAACAGCCTACATAGGATCATACTTGGATTTATAAGGAGAGCTAATCGGGATGTTTCTGTCAGAAGCAGTTTTTGTTGTGAGCCCGAATGTTTTCAACAAGGTGAGTGATACTGATAGATGTACCGGTTTTTCAAAATATTTTGGAGTTTGTTTAGGCCCTTCCACCGCATTTTCAACGAACGAACGATTCATACACACACACAGCACTATGGCCATTTGGTAGGGTTGTTATTTCAATTATTGGGAAAAAACTCTGTTTCTCATAGTTTTGTTTTGATATCCATATTTTATGCGTTAATCAATTTTGGGAAGGTAAAATGCCGAAAAGTTAAAATTATGGTTCTTTTCAAGTTTAACTATTCTCAGTTTATATATCACTTAATTTAAAATTCATATCTTATTACAGTGTTCCTTTTAGGCCTACATATTGTCTAGGATGTGTCATGCGTGTTATTGACAACTTAAGTCTTGAGCATACCAGGTCCTTGTCTATTTTGCTTAGTTTTCAGAACATGAATTGTTAAATATCTGCTTGAAGTCTTTTAATAGTATTTTTAGATTCATCGTAGCATTTTGGATGCACCGGGACTAAAGTTTAGGAATTTGTATTAGGAAGCCATGCCCAGGTGGCCATATGCCCATATGCATAGTCCAGTACCAAGTTTGCATATGGGGACCTATTATACATGTAGTCTGCCATAATTGAGCAATGGGATTTGGATATCAAGGGCTACCGGTATAACCCAGGAGTAGGATCTTTAGTACTTGAGGGAGAGAAGGGGTTAGGGTTAATATTAGATTTTGTTGGTGCATCATATTTATATGCATGTATGATATTGAAGCATGATGCTTTAGACTCATCATATAATCAAGGATTAAAAGATCTAGAGGTCAAGCCCCGACTGTCTGAAAGAGTTATACCCGTGATCAGTCAAGGAACACTTTACCTATCTACCTTAAGGTGTTCCAGTATGATATAATGCTTCCCAACTATACTCTATCCTAATTGAAGTATATAGAATGTGATATGAGTGCATATTTTGGGTGAATACAGTATGCACCTATTACATTAGAGTCTTTATTTATACTTAAATAAGAGTATTGCTTCCTGGGCACCTTTTTGCTCTTGGAATCCCTTAAAAATTAAAAATAAGTCGAAAACACCTTAACTAACTTGTCCATTATCACCCTGAATCTTGTTCCCGCCTTCATATTTCACGTGGTTGTACAGCGGAAGCCTAAAACTGGCCATTTAATAAGTATGCATCCTCTATTGTTGTCAATCTACTATATTGAGCACTTCCACCATTTATCATTTACCATATTCTATTCCATATACATCCAGGTGTTATGACTTGATAAAGATTAGATGTCCATGATAATTGTTAACATTTCAATAAAATAAAAAGTTTGTGGACACAAATTGTAAAGAAATTATATACAATTTAATTTTGAACTTTTCGAAGGATGATGCATGCAATTCAAAGGTAACTCACAGCTTACAAAAATGAAAGTATGTGAGTACATTGTTTTGAGAATATATCAAAATTTAACCTCAGAAAAGTTTACAAACTTACTATAATATTCAAGGTTTAGTCCAGGACATTAACATTGGAACTAACAATCTTATTTAGATCGAAATGTTGACATTTTTACCACATTTCAAGACTCAGTTTGTATGTCATCACCTTTCAACTTGGCGGGTATACCGTTAACATTTTTAAACACCCTTTCATTATTAGATTTACAAATTTCCTGGGCTAATAAAAATTGTTGTCATTTATTGGTTGAAATTGCAACTGGTCATACTTTATTAACTTATGTTCCATTTTAGTGCTCTCAAAATGTATCGTACGGAAATTGAATTTAGACTAGATCAGTGTTAGTGCATCCTTTTTATCCTTCATGCATGTAAGGGTTTCCTGTAGAAATATGGTGAAACTTGAAGAGAATCTCACCTATCGTTTAAGTTTCACCTTATTTCTACTGGCTCTCTTTGTCATTTTTGTAAATAACATTGTTTTCAAGCTGAGAGAATAGAAATAAGAGTTCAAACTTGTTTCGCTTCTAATTGTATTATACATGCCTCTTTGGCTTATAATAATGTGAAAGGGTACTCGTACCTCTGAAATCTATAAGATCCAAACCAGCTATGTTATTGGGATTACATCTTGTTTCCATACTTTGCTATTTGAAAGGTTTAATATGGACATTTTCATATCTGGGGAGGGGAATGTCCAAAATGTCAAAATGACTAATTTTGAGAGTTTATTGGACTCTTGGACTTCTCCCCTAAAACACGATTCACTGCAGCATACCCTTATGTCATGTATGTGTGATACTTGTTTTTGGCTTTTAGATTAAGTTTTAAATCACCTCTATTCCACGCTGAGTTTGTAGCAGTTAGCTATATTGATCAAAATAAATAGGCAAAAGAGACAACCATTGGGCTGTTATTAGTGTAAAGTCTACTTATGTTGTAACATGGAAGCATTGTACCAACAAAACGATAGTTTCAATGCCGGGTATACCAATGTCCTTCCTTTCGCATCTTCCAGTGTTGATTGAAACTTGCTTAGGGTTGTTGTATAAAACAATATTTTGACACCAATCCACTATTACTGACAGATGGTTATTATTTATTTATGCTTTCTTTATTGAGGGTAATATGCTTCAGTGACTTGCACTGCTTTCCAAGCAGGCCCTCATTTCGATACATAAGTACATACAAATAACAAATGTTATTGCTATTTGAATGCATTAGCAAAATTGAAGAATACTTTTTAAATGATATCTTCTATAAAAGATGTTTGGTTGAGAAAAAAAAAGGCTTGGATTTGGAACGGTTTGGAATTAACAATGGGAAACTTACCCCCTTGCAATGTTGAGAAATGTCAATGTCTGCGGCAGTGATTGAAGGTGTCCCAACATTGATTGATGGGGTGCAGGGAAGGGAAACTTGTTGTTTGAGATGTCCTCTTAACAATAAACTTCATTTAAAGATCAGGAAAAAGAATCTGAACAAATCTTTGGAAAGTGTAATGTTCCAAGGACTTTTTTCCAAGATTGTAGGAATGTGTGAAGATTGTTTAACACAGGAAGTACAACCTCTTATTAATATAGTGCTTGAATGATGGATATGCTCGGATTCATAACTGCTTCTCGAGGGAGATTTCAATGGATATTTTAAGTATGCTTACATTTGTAAATATTTTCTTTTGAAAATTGATACTGTATGAAAATATCTTTCACGTGGAAACATATTTCAACATTGAAATTGTAATTGCTAATTGAAGCCTTAATGTTTTTTCAATAGACATTTATTACTAATGATTAGAATCTTGATATGATTTGATTTGATCTTGTAAAATGAGTTTTCCAATTAGCGTCAATTCTCAGTTGTTGAAAAAATACAAAGTCACATACTAGGTGTATCACATCATATAATAGACTATATCTTGCTGGCAATGGAATACCAGGAAAAAGGTTTTTGCTGTTTTGGGGTCCAGGGTGCACCAAGAAATTGCGAGACTGTACTTCGGGTTCCCAAGTAACATTCTGAATTCACTATGGTTCCAAAATATTTTATTTTTGGGTGATTTTGGCTTATATAATGTACTTTTACCATGCTATTTTTCATTGTGTGAGATGCAGCATCTCTCTTTCGTCTTCAAAAAGTACTTAGTAGACAATTCTTGATGTACACATTTGTCGTTAAGAGGTAAAAGGGTTTACATGTGTGGGTCTTGTAATTTGTTTTAAGTGCATTACCCCAATGTTAAAAAGTACAAGTCTCATTAAAGTAATTGATGTCAAGTTGTTATGGTGACCTATCATAAAAAAAGAGTTTACCGAAAGTTGATTTGTTGAGAAGTAGCCTAGCCATGTCATTTCCCCTGTGTGGTTTCCACATTCTCATAACTTAATCATTTCCCTCCTTTTCAAGCACAAATACCGGAGAGAGAAATTACATTTTTAAAAAGTGCACATAACATTTTACTTAAAAAATTGATGTTTTTCATTCAAAATTAGTATTGAAGTGAAATATTAATATCTGAAAAACAATTTACAATCCTACTAAGTACTATACACGTAGCTCTTACCGTTTTGAAGTCCGAAAAGCTGAGATTTTGAAAAATCCCTTTACACTTCATTTTATTTATCATAGATGTTGACTAGCAAGTATCCCAATTTATGGCAATGAACTGGGCGTGATCATGAACTTGAATAATTTACATTCCTTCAATTTTGATGGCTGCAAATGCAAGGTCTTATTCAAGTGCACATAATGTGTACTTTATCTTTCTGTTAACCATACCTTGAAATTCATTAGTAACGATTAAATGAAATTAGGTCAAGTTGTTAATGTTGCTGGATTTTGCATGGAGTTTCTAGCCCAGCACCAGGCTGCCAGTGATCAGCAGGGGTGAAAATGTATATTTCCGGGGAAGCAGTCAACATTCCCAGAAAAAAATAGATTTCCCTCCATATTTTAATGTATTTCTTGATTTGGAAAAGCAAAATTCCCACCAAACACCACAATTTCCTGGGAATGAGATTCGCCAATTGCCCAATTTTTCCAGGTGTGGCGATCAGGATCAAACATTTTCAACCCAATATTGTGTGTGATATTTGGTCATATAATAGAAAGCATGCACGGCTACGATGAAGGAGGAATGCAATTTGTTCATGCTATTTAGTACACAGTAAAAAAGAATAGAAAATCAGAATTCAATGGTTTATATTGTTGAATTGCTTTTAATTGTAAATGGCAATTTTTAATTTGTATACACTTCACTGCCAGGGTTAAGATCGACAGCATGAACAAGTATTATAAGCCATTCTGTAATTTGGTTTTAGACAATCTGAAACAGAATTTATCAGCTGCATAAAATAAATTGAATATATATCTGTACAAATCGTTAGATATAAAGCATTTTAAATGATATGCCCCTATAAATCCTGGTATTTTTTCTTGATTTCACCTTATTTACAATGGCAGTTGATTTAAATACTGTCCTCTAAAATAGTGGCTGAGCCAAACTTATCCCATAACAACTATTTTCAAGAGCTAAATACTAGTCCAATGAGCAAATAATATGGGCGCACTTTTTAGACCAGAACAGGTGCGTTCCAGGTGTGTGGTGAATTGTGGGTGAATCTCTCACACATGTACAATGCACAGGCACAGTGTGCTGCACCGCTGGTATGTCATTACCTATACAGTACATGTAGGTAGTGCCTGAAATAAATAAGTATTTGGGTGTCACTATAATGTTTTGTTTACATGGGCGCATACACAACAAAAACAACTAGAACAACAATTGCAGAAGCAACAACAATTACATCTTTTGCGTGAGTCAGCCTGATTACTCATACATTTCACTCCTAACTAATATTACAAATACCATATCAAGTGCTGTATCTACACAGTCTTGATTAATAAGCCATCTTCATTCTACTACTTCTAACTAAATTTGACCGCTTTGGGTCAATTACTCAATTTGGTTTAGTACATTGATACAATAACAGGAGGTTATTGTCGTATCTCATTTCCTCTACTGATAACTTACAATGATAGGGTTATTTCACAGAATTGGCTTGGATGGTTGACTTTTGTCTTATTGTAATTTTGCCTAACTTGTTCACTTTGGGTGATTTCCTAAATTGACTTTATATAGTATGGTAATTTCTTATACCTCCAAACAAATTATATCAAACACATCTTGCTGTTGTTTGAAATGTTTTTATCATTTTATTTATTTATTTACTTTTAAAAAAGTGAGCATACAGCTTTACTACACTAACATTAACATAACAACAAAATGTAAGAGTATAACAGATAAATTAGTATTTTAGTTCAATTTGATATTAATAAAAACTAATATTAAAAATGCTTTGAAAAAGACTTGAGATATTTAAGAACAACAACATGTGATGATTACGAGATAGGAAAAATAACAATGTGCGGAGAAAATGGTGGAATTTGACCTGAAGGAAGTTTGCAGCACAGACCACTGTGCTCAGGCGGGAGGATTGTAGCATTGACTTGAGGTGACCCCAATAAGGTCATTACCATGGAAACTATATTGGTTGTTTGGTAATAGAGAGGAGGTCTGAAATAATACCTACTACTAGCACATTTAATTGGAATAACTTGACTGGGTGTGACTGTGATTTAATATTCTAATAATATTTGTTTTTAGACTCAAATTGAGGAAAGGTAAATGCAAAACAGCTTTAGGCAACAAAGAGGTGAAAGTCTAGGCAAGTTCTTGGAAGTCTAAAAGCTAAGATTATTTTTGAAAGAAAAGGTGGTAAAGAGAAAAGGTAGACACCAAATACTTCAGTAATACTTGTACAATTGATATTGTTGCCCAGTTAAATGTAAGAGAGGAAGGAAATTAAGGAATCAACTTTAACAAACACACATGATATTAAGGATGCTTGGCCATCTTGGTACATTAGTCATACTTCTCCAAAACTTACATCAACTTCATTTGGTTTACTGTATGCCAAGCTGTGAGTGTGAGCATCAAAATACATTTGTAGCTGATGTTTTTCACAAGAAAGCAGTAAACACACAGGAACAGTATGTAGGCCACATTGACGGGGAAAATAACGCCGGTATTAGCACCACCATATTTGATCTGATATCCCCCACTTCCTTCTTCCTCCCCGCAATTTGTATAAAAGTTGAATAAGTACTTATTTTGGCCACGATGCGAGCCAATATTGTGATCCTCGTGCGTCTTCTTTCTTCCAAACTCTGATTTAAATGTTATTCCTCCTAGACGCTTTGGCCGATATCATATTAACCAAACTTGGTCATAAGAACTACTGACCCAAACTTGATATGGGTTTTTCTCAGCTAGGGGTCATTATGGGTAATTTATGAAAATCTTCAAAATGCCACTCTTCCTACAGGTAAGGTGTGCTGTTCATCAATCTTGCACTGTAGTATTTATAAAGCATTGTCAACATTATTAGTGTCTAAAGCTGCTTCTCAGAATTAAAAATCAAAGGTCATTAAAAATTCAAAATGGCATGTTACCTAATTAATATGCAAAAATGCTATAACTTGTTTGTTAGTTCTCCTGATGTTGTAAGAATTATGATGACAAGATACTTGAAATATTTTGGATTTATATCAGGATTAACCGCTTCATTCTGTTTAACCCTAACCCCGGTTTAGGATTTTTGACCGGGATCACAATTTTCGAGGAAAAAACACCAACTAAATCTCCGGGAACCTGCCGGGATTCGAACCGGGGACCCTCCGTTCTCAAGCCCCACCTTCCAACCACTAAGCCACGGCCCTCAGCTACACATTCGTGCAGTATACTGCACTCATTAGGCCATACAAAAATAAAATTTTGTTTCCGGTTACATGCTGAGAAAAAAATTAGGTCGGTAGGTAGGAAAAATATTTTATTTTGGAAAAATATTTTATTTTTGAATTTCAATTCTGAACTGAAAAAGATGTAGGCCTAAGCTCCGGAATAAAACGCGATTTTTTTAAGGCAAAAAACGAGAGGCTTGTTTGCTAAAAGCGATATTTCCCAAGAATTTGCTATTTTCAATCAAAAATCCGAGAAATTTCGCGAGAATTAACAAATGCGAGGTGTCGTACCGCGATTAAAATCTGTCACTCACGATCACGCAACACGCTATAAAAACTTAAAAGGTCACGACCGAACAAACGCACCTATTAAAATATCGCACATAATATTATGTTTTAAAAGTTATATAAGCTTACTTTTAGTCCGATTTTCTTACCTACAAGACAGCATATTAAAATTGAAAGTTATTCCAGATAACGATGTTTCAAAATGTTCACTTGATAACCGTCGTGATTTGACATTTTAATGACAGCAATCACGATCGCGCACATGGTTTCAAAGGTCAATTCGAATTTGCATATAAGTTAATTGAACCCAGCCAATTGACCGATAAAAATGAAGAATGAAGCAAATAAAATCGGTTTATACGATGTATTTATTATTTATTTACAAATTGCCCGCGATCCCAATGCAAAATAAATATCGGGAACACGAAATAATAATATTTATTATATTGATCGTCGATATTGTTAAACGACCGCGAATGTAGCCTATAAAGGAAGACGCAAAGAACTCTGGGAAAACAACAAGCGGAACGCGTGCAAAATAAAAGGTCACATTTCGATGTATTCAGACGACAAAACAAAACTACGTGTTGGGCAAACAATTACTAACTTTGTTTTTATTTTGATAGAAGACTAGAGAGTATTATAAAGTATGTACTGTGACAAAATATTTGAGGTATTTTCTTGTTTCCGTCAAATACTTGAAAAAACAGTGGGTCGGTCGGTAAAAAATAAATTTTATTTTGTTGAATTTTGGATAAAATGTGATTGGGTCGGCAGGTTTTGAGTGGGTCGGTCGGGAAACCGGAAACAACATTTTATTTTTGTATGGCCTTATATAGGCTCGGTTGACTACGTCATCGAAAACCGACGGCGCATGCGTTTGGAGAGGGACTTTGGATTAGCATTTTTTAGCACTCAGGGGGTTAGGGTTAATATAAAAAGAACAAAAACATAAGGAACAAGGCTGATATTAAGTGTTGTTTATCAAGAAGAAGGATATTGTTCAGCATAGATACTCTACACTAATTTAAAAGAATATGGTAGAGTTTCTTTGGGTTTAATTGTTTAAGTACTTAGCATTCAGTGTGTATGCCCTTCTCATATAAGTGGCATAGTTGTAGTGCCATCCCAAATTGAGCATTCCCAACATTTCAGAGTATACTGTGACATTTGTACAAAGTCTGGTGTATTGTTTGCAATACATGACCAGTCAAAATAAACATATCTCCCTTGTAACACACTAGACTGCAACTCCAATGACTGTAAGCCGATTGTGTGAGGGTGAACCTCTGAATAGTGAATAAGCTTCATCACCCTGGGATTGTGGCAAGAATTCTCATACCATGATAGACTTTGGATGATGATCCCTTCATGAACTTTTCATCACATTTTGATATCAGTGAAGTTTTGAATTCCTGATTTTTGACATCATTGGGAAATCCTTGCCCTAGCCTTGAACTTGCAGGTAGAAACATCAGGGCTATCAACATTTTAATGAAATAGTGAACTTTATATGAGACCTGTCATCACGAAATGAGAGTTAAGTCGGAAAATTTAATTTTGAGGTTTGTCTAGATTCAGAATGCTCAGAAAACAAGCTTTAAATTGATATGCAACATGTCATAATTGCTCAATGTTTTCCCTGTAAAAAATCAAATTAAAGTTGCAAAATTCTTTTGTTTTCTATTGTTTGTTGGTATGTTCATTGTATCATATCTCCTAATGCACATTGGCGACTTAACGCTCATTATGTGGTGACAGGTCTCATATGCTTTGGGTACTCTCTGTTGCTTTTTAAAATGGAAAATATGTTGTGTTTTAAATTTGTTTATTAAAATTTTACAGAAAGGTAATTTTAGATTGTATCATCAGGTCATGCATTTCATACCAACTCCTTAGAAATAAAATCTGAATGATCATGATGCTATGTTCATTTGATTGCCATACAAAGAACAATTGCTTTAGTTGATTTTAACATAGAGATGAATTGGAAATTTAACAAGTTCTTGAAACACTTCCTCCCAATTAAAAAAAAAAAAATCATACCAACTAATTGTAAAATTTGATGCAAAATATCAGAAGTTCCTGCATCTCACCAATCATGCAGTCATATACATATGTTTGTTTGCAGGGAATATATTTGTTGGGATCCTAGCACAGATATCAATATTGATCATCATGGACGTCATAAAATGTTCAAACTGATTGGCCAAATGATTTCTTTCTTTAGGGCAGTTAAATAATGAAGAACTTAACTTGGGTTGGTAACTTGACGTATGGCATGAAATGTTAATATAGCGCGGAAACACTGATAAGTCCTGCGTCATTCTCACCATTGCCAAGCCAACCGTACATAATGGTAAATGCTTAATTGTCTTGAACTGTAATCAACAACAAAATCTCATCGCACCTACACACACATGCATCTTGTCGCATATCTATGTATGTAAATAGTAGATATATACACTACGTAAATCATATATTTGATTACATAATCAAAGGCCACAATGTTAGGTCATCTGTAGGAGAGTACTTGCGTCTGCAATTGGCATCCTTTGCGTGTCTATGTATGTCAGTGTTTCTATCAATATTTTGTTTTCTCAATTTGTCTTTTGCACCATGACTGATTGTGTACAAACTTGGGATACAACATGTACAAGTCAAATTTGAAGATGTCATTTCAGGGAAACCTTTGGTTGTTCATTGTAAATGATGTGAATAATGTAAATAATGTAAAAAACAAATGAACCCAACAAAATGTCATTTTGAATGCTTCAAAAACTCCCCTGCTGAGTTTGTCTTTATTTTAGTTATTAGCTAGAAACCCCACAAATTGCATGTTCTGATTTGATTCATTCATTTTATTATTCATGTTTATCAAATTGAGATCAAATAATATGTAAGGTTTTATTCCTATGGTATTATTTGTTAAATTCACATTTTGATAGTAAGTTTACACTAAAATAATTCATTAGGCTACAGCTTATGAAAGGTTTTAATGTTATAAAAATGCTTCAGAGTGTAACATTGACTTGTTAATATATTTATCATATAACATAACCTACACTTTTTCTTGTTTATTTACTTTTGCAGGGCAAGTCCGACCCACTCTCCAGCTGGACAGGGCCACGGAAGATAATCTTGAAAAGAAACGCTAGTGGCTACGGCTTCACGCTTCGGCACTTCATTGTCTATCCGCCCGAGTCTGCTGTCGCTGAGCTTACCCGCCAGGAAGGGGCTACTGAAGATGGAGGTGGTAGGTTGCTGTTTGTTGTTCCTCCCATGCCTTCCGCTTATGATAAGCACATGGCCACCACTCACTGGCAGCTGCCATATCATGTTCCAGGACATATTGCAGTGCCTAAATGTATCATACTTGAAACATAACATAACATAACATAAATGCATTTGTATAGCGCCACTACATCAAGAACGCAGCGCATGTGAAAAAAGAAAAAGCAAACAATGTAAAATACAGTGAAAGCAGAAACACAAAAACCTGAAAACCAATGGCAGAATGACAAACTAGATTGGATATAGGTGATGCCCTTTGGTGTCTGCCCGGGTGTTAACATTTATGAAACTAATAAGCGTTCTATTAAATAAGTATTTCTTAAATGGTCCTTTATTTCTAATTATGCCCAAAATGTCAAGATTCCATATTTGTATGGAAGGTATATCAACTATTTAATTTGTACTGAAAAAACCCTGTGTGTGTGTGCCTTAGTTGATACGAAAGATGTGTTGCCCATTCCACCAGCATATCTCATTGCTCTTGAGTTGGCTCAACTATGCCTAGGCTATACTAGTGCCAATCATCTTGAAATGTAAATATGAAGCTTGCCTATTTGGAACTGAACAAACTATAAATGTAGGAGTTACAAAGTGAAGCAGATAGTTTGTTTAGTTGTGGAAGTTGTGCAATGGGGGACCCTCAACTTGTTTCTTAGAGAGTAATATCAGCTGGAGCATATTTCACAGCTTCCCCCTCCCCCACAAGAAGGGGAAATACTCAAGACGACTGTCTCGTTTGGGTCCGCCAACTGACTAGGAAACATGTCAAATCCTTGGTAAGCAGAAATACACGGGCCCTTAATATCCTGTAAGGTGTTCTGGTTATTGATCTGGTCTATGCCACAAGTCTCTGTGTATTATCCTTAACCATTTGTAGCTGATGTTGTGGTTTCCTTTGCCATATGATGAAAGGTTCTGCAAAGGAGAGGCATGTAGGAATAGGAATAAAGTGACGCCATGTTTATAAGCATCAAGACACCAATCTTTTTTATGACAATTCATAATAATATCATAATTATTTTTAGCATACAAGTGGTTAACCATCTCAGCCTCAGGAAGTTTGGCTTGTGTTTCTAAGCATAGCATTGAAGGACTTCCCCTAGGAAATTAGTATAAAACAGAGAGCGAAAGCAAGCAAGTCCTGGGTCCAGCTCAAAACTGTTTTTGCCAGTAAAGAAAATAGGGGTAGTGTTATAAGGTGTGGACCCAATGAGGTGCCCCTAATAATACAATGTAGGTTCTCTAACATTTAGACTCATAAATTGAGGAACCATTTGATTAATTCAGGATTGAATCCTTGGATCATTTGCATAATTTATAAAATTAATTAATTTTGGTCCAACACACTGGTGGTTTCAAAGTTCTTTAAGTTCTGTTACCCAATCCTCATTATAATCACTGCAAAATTATAAGGCCCAAGAGATTTTCCTTGAATAGTACCTGCTTGCTATTAAGCAAAAAAGTAGTGATTTTTCACAAAATGTAGTATACCACACTTGAAGTTGGTGTACTGTTGATTCTTGGGACAGATTAAAAAAATAATCTATCATTAGTTCATCGGTAGAGTGATTTAGATCTTATTTTTTTATTTCGCCTGTTTTCTGTTTTAAAGTTGCCCCTTCATGTAGATAGAAAACATCATGTGAAATCAAGTCATACAACTTTTAAGAACGGCATCAACTGTCTTTAATTTCACAACTAATTTTTAATCAGTATGGAAATGAGATTGTTGCAGTTTGATACCACAATTTTGCATATTTGATCAGGAATGATTTCATTGCCGTTTCAACCGAGTTTCCTCTTGAGATTATTTATAAATCCTTGGAAAAATGTAATGTTGATTTAACGAAATCGTAATCCTTTTATGACACTTCCTCATCATTATTCATCTATTTGAATAAGAAAGAGACACAATAACATTTTATATGTTACACAAGGCCAGAATAAAATTCATTACATTATATGGTGATCGAAAAGAATGGGATAAACTCAAGTAGCCATTGTTAGGTAATTGTTCCCTTTATTAGCTAGGAGGATGTATGTATTATGTTGGATGCAGAGACATGCGCCATTAATCATGTGTAGATGGGAATCATTGGTACAGATCGTCAAGATGATAATATGCCCTTTTGCTATGGGATGAATAACTTCTGTGGTTATGGTAAATGTTCAGAAACATCAAATCAATAGGTCATGGGAAATCAGGTCTCCAAGGTACAAAATGTTAGCCCTATCATCAACATTAAGAATTTCCCAGTCACTGTACTTTCAATGCTAGTAATTCATACTCATACAGAGATGCGAGTTTCAAGGAAATTTACTTAGTTTAGACATTTTATTTAGTTACAATTAAATGATTTAAAGTATTTTAAGTCTCGTCTCTATCAAGGCATTTTGCCAAATACACATATTTTCAGAAATTACAAACCATTTTTGACTTTTTGAGTGGTACTGGCATCTTTGTATGGCTCTTGTCAGTATTTGTATGCATGTCCTGTTCAAAGCTCTTATGGCCAATCCATTATGATGAGTCTACATGTGTTTTTTTAGAGATCCAGCCATTTTTATTCATTGTTATTTTTCCTTTGTCCAAAAATACAAATTGATGAATTTTTTGTTTTGATTGGCCTAGATCTTTTGTTTTGGTAAATAATTCTGATATTCGTGTAGGGATTCAGTCCATTTCATGAGATACAATGCATCATTTTTAGTTTTCAGTTATGATTCATTTTGATTGTAAACAAGTTTGATTGTGACCTTGAAGTTCAATAGTTATGGGTGTATTCATGATTACCATTTAGTTATTAAAAGTGACAAAGCATCTTCTTGTTGACTTTCCTACACACGCATGTAACCCACATACAGGGATGATAGAGTAATAATGATGTCAAGATTCGACGACAAATTTGTCTTCATACTTTGTTCATCTACCTCTGCAGTGAGGTCAGAGCGTATTCTAGTGATCGACGCAGCATTTTTAATGTGGCAGTATTTGTCTTTGATTGCATGGGTGCTTGCGTCAGTACATTACAATATGTGTCTGTTGATGAGGTGCGTTTGATGGAATATAATATGATGTCACTGCACAGAGTTAGTTGAAGTTTAGTAAATTTCAAAAAGTTTATAAATAGTAAAAAAAGAAGACTTATTTACCCATTTATTTGCAGATCGGAAGACAAAGCGTACCAAAATTGCAGCGCTCGAGCCGATGGACACCATCTTTGTAAAACATGTCAAGAAAAACGGTCCTGCTGAAAAAGCTGGTCTCTCAACTGGCGACAGAGTCGTGTCTGTTAACGGAGAGAGTGTAACGGGGAAGACCTATAAACAAGTTGTCGCACTGATTCAAGCAAGGTAAAGAGCTCATTGATTATTTGTTTGTGTATTCTTCTCTTTCTGTAGTCTATTTCACATCCACGAGACAGTGATGTCGCTACATCATTTATTGTTTGCATTATAGTTGCACACGCATAGAAAGACGGAAGGTACACACGTGTGAGTAAATGTTGCGTTTGTAGTTACACCACTATCCAGAGGAAATGAAATATACAGGCTACGTATCATACAAAATCTAGTATAAGCGTATCATATTCAGTAGTACAGACGAATATCTATTCTGTCACTGCAAATTATGAATGTGTAGTTTTGGCCATCGTGTACTATTGAGTGTAGTTTTGCGTTTACTTTTGTGTGTACTATTGCAATAGTACACACAAAAAGTAAACGCTCAATAGTACACGCTGTCTAAAACTACACGCTCATAATTTGCAGTGTGTGGTTTTACTTATTAAAAGTATCCCATTTCAATGCCATACCAAATCAAATAATGTTTCCTTTTAATAAAACATTTCATATAGATTAAGCATAAATAGAAATATTTGGCAGTAATTCCTTAAATACAAAGTATCCTTTTCTATTGCCTGCCTCTTACTCTTAATCCCATAATGTTACTTTTAAAAACATTTTGTATTGATATCATATAAATAGTATAACAATTATTCTGCGGTATTGCTTTATAAAAAGTATCCGATTCAATTCCCATGCCAAACCACATACTCTTGATCTAATTATGTTTCATATAAATAGAAAACAAATTACAAGTCATATTAGACAAGTTCAATAAAGGTATATGACCATACAACATTGACTTAGTCTAGTATGCCGGAGTTTGTCAAACCCACACATTAATTTATCTCATTGGCAGCATAAGTAGTGTCTACAATTGTCAGGGGGTTCAGAGCAAGATTGGGTGACAGGCCTGAGTTGGGGTTGGGGCGTACAATTTTTAAATTTAGCAAGGGGTGCCCCCTACTAGTAAATTTTACCTCACCTCAAGACTATGTGACGTCAGTGTATATTCTTTAGAGTGCAGCTCCTTATCTGGTGCGTGATTCTAATTTGATGGTGTATGTACTGACACAATCAAAGACAAACCCCAGCATTGACACATATGATGCTTCTTTGACTGGAAAATGCACTGACTGAAACCATGCACTAGTGGGCTAAAGCCATCACTTTAGGGAACTTGATTAAAATGTTTCCTAATGTCTATATAATAGAGGTCTATATAATAGAGTAATTCTATACATGTAATGAGCCGAGATATCTCCAACTTCTCATCAGATATCACTAGTCAAACATTTGTAAGCAGATTGTCATCGCGAGCAGCCATCACAGGGCTGTAGTGAAACACAGCAATTAACCCATACTTAAGAAATGGCAGGGTTATGATGCATCAATGTTGCACTTTTGTTTTGACATCATTCCAGAGGAGGATTAGTATCAGTATACTTCTGAGGAAGTTTGGTCTCTTTGACAACTTATTCAATTACAATATAATCAAAATGTGGGTTTGGGGTAGGGCGGATCAAAGTGATTACAAAATGTGTCGGGATATGATATACAACACCAGAATTTAGGCACTTCCCTTTATTTGCTGACATACGGTATCACTCTTATGAGTTAGTGTTTGGCATGAAAAACAATGAAGCTATGATATTTAAGATCAAGTTGGCTCATCTGTATTGAGCAATATATCCCTATTGTTGCAATGAATGATTCACTTAAAGGATGGAAGCCAATTTAGCAGTTGTTTAAGTGGCTTCAGCTCAGACATTTGTTAATTTTGATAATTTGTATTCCTCTAATCATATATACTTTGGTTGAACTCAAACTTTTCATCAACGCTTATTGGCTATAATAGACCTATACCTAAGGCCCGGAAGAAAACCCTATCACGGTTTTCTCGCCCCGAATCTTGGGTTTTACCATTTTTCTCAGGTTTCTTAAAGTTAACTGTGATTTTGCGGTATTTCATTTTTCCCCACCATCAAAATATCGAACGTAAACAGACCATAAGTTGGATTAAATGTCAAGTTAAATTCTTTATTTTTTCGATCGTACCTTTCGAAAACCCTATGATCGTAGGGGAATACGCTTCTCTAAATGTAAACAAAAGCGATGTTGTTATTCTTTTGACAATCTGTTTTTTAACACTGTGATAATGCGGTTTGCTCTTAACACATGCGCTAGAGTATAGCAATTGTATTCCCAGTATTTTAGTTTGGCATGTAACGCTATTGCCATAATTGGTTGGTACCACAATTTGGATCGAGCGTGCATGGAATCGGAACCATAAAAGTTCAAAGCTCATAATTCCCGGTATTTATTTTTGGCATGTAACGCCAATCGCAGTAAATTGGTTGGTCCCCAAATTTTTGATGCAAATTTGGATCGTGCGTGTGTGGAACCAAAACCATGTGCGAATGGAAAAAATACACTCTTGTCTGAAATGGTACCAACTCTTGGCGTTTAAAGCTACATCAGGAGCAGGTATAAACGAGTGGTATAACAAAAACAAGTGGGTACAACACGTAAGTTAAATATACTTTGATGTGAAATCAAGCGATAGTGTGATGGAATATCATGGAGGCCATCACAGAGTGATTCCATCAATACATCTTGGATTTCTACTGATAAAACGTATGTTATTTATTAGAAACATAATAACATATAAAAATATGATTATTTCTTTCAGCTCACATTGGGTTGTGTTATAAATATTCGGAAGCTTGTCACTAGAAATAGAAACATTCTTTCACCAAACAGTATAAATTGATTTCTAAATGTTTGATTTGGTCACATTGCATTATGAAACTAGCTAACTTCATCCGTAAGGCAACTCCAATTTAACCAAGTAACCAGTGTGCCGAGTTCCATATAGCAATTAGTTTCTGTGTGTGAGGTGAACTTTGCCCAAGAGGGAAGAGGATGCCTGCTCCTGAGATTGCGGGGTGTGTCTCAACTGGATCCTTGGCATGTTTCTGACGACTAAACCCCTAACAGGAAAACACTGATTTTGTGCGTTTTGATTTGTGCGAAAGTTAGCTCTCCCCAGAGAGAAGTGTTGCCGGTTACATGTCTCTGATAGGGGTGCTTGAATAGTTCCTTCCGACTGAGCACTACAGTTTGATCATTACTAAATAAGCACAATTTGTAGCATGGTGATTTATTATAATAGTGTGGGCACAGACTTGCAGGTGTGTTTCCTGACTGTGTAAGGAGGACAACGAGACAATACCCACTGTGTTAAATGTATTGTTTTAAAGGATCTTTACATTTTTAAGATGTGTTATAATCAAGTTGATCATGCTCATGATTTTTCTAGTCTTAAAATAACCACATTATTCTTTTATTGTTCAATTTTGTTCTCTCAGTGGAACTTCTGCTCTCAGACTGCTTGTGGTTCCACGGGAAGAAGACATTCTACAGGTAGCGTATCCAACATCAGCTTACAAGTACACACCAGCCTCAACACAAAGACCATCTGATCCAAGTACCACAAACCAGAGGATTCGCTCTGAAAGTTTGGAGTTAAGTTCCTCATCAAGCCAAGTGTCCACATCTCCCTCCTCAGGGTCACTCCTGGATGACTCAAACGACACCGTAGTTGTGGGAACGGGTGCCGCTGAGCAAGGGGATGTTGGTGACTTGCAGATCAGTTCCGACATGATGTTGTCTGTGACAAAACCGATCAAAACCTCCACCCCTGTGTATAGTTCATGGGGTAATAACCGCAGAAATTCTGCAGATTTAGAGCAGACAGAGTCAACCATGTCTCGGGTTGTACCAGAGTCAAATACGAGCCCCAGGAACTCTGCCTCTTACAACAATGTGGTGCCAACTCCAAGACATTCTACACAGGGCACGGATAGCCAAGTGGTTTTATCATCGTCATCATCAGGGTATAGAAGTTCTTACACTCCAACTAGCAGTAGTAATTCTACCCCTCAAAAGCCACAGAGAACATTTAAGATCACCAGTGTCTTGGGGGGTAGCTCGCCAGTCCGACAGGCACAGCCCGTCGATACCAACACCAAAAGGTCTGAGGTCAGTTTGTACACGGGTGATGCCAGCTCTAGAAATGTTACCTCGACGAAGAACAGCAGGAGCAATAGCAATGAGGTCAGCATACAAATCAGGACTCCATCTTCCGACAGTAATCAGTACAGCACACAGATGGTTAGACAGCAGCACTCGCCAAAACACAGTACAAGCCTGGATAGTGTGCATGTTCAGCGAGAAAGCGCCCCCGAATCAACCATAGTTTTACGCAATCAAAATGGCCAAAACACCACTTCAGTTGATAATCTACGAACAACGGCTGGTAATACGGTGCGATTGCAAATAGCAACCTCTCCCAATCATAGAAAGTTGAGTCTGCAGGCGAATAGACCTGGCGATGAAACGGAATTTAGTACGTCTTCCAAAACGACAATAACAAGGCGCTACTATTCCAGTGAAACTAAACAAATGCGAGAAAGATCCTGTTCCTCTAGCGATCAGTTATCTCCATATGCCGGTAGAACAATTCAGATGCATGGACGTAGCCCTTCTCTGAATGAAACCAGGCAAATTGGTCGTCAGACATCTTATGATGGTAACCAGCGCGTTTTGCATCCAAACTATCAGCCGCGACTCATTAGCTCTACATCGTCTGATGGTGTTCGTCTTTTAACCGATGTTAACAGGCAATCTCGCAGTGCGACTGTGTCTTCTGTAGGCAGTGCTTCCTCTGTGCCAGAATCTGACAGAGGGATCAGCGTTAATACTAGTTCATCTATGACCAATATGCATACTAAGCGTAGCTCTGTCCGCATTGAACAAGAATATTTGTCGCCCACCATTGAGCGTAAACTATTGAGTCATGTACAGAATTCCAGTGAAATGCGTGGGATTGAATTACTTGGTAATAAAGGCCATATATCCATGTTTCGATCAGGGACAGATGTCAAATTAGGAACAGATGTCAAATCACCACATATAACAAGAGGGCGCTTGTCAAGCCAAGGATCTGCAAAAAATGTGCAAATACCGTACAACGAAAGCGAAAATTGGGACAAGGCTTCAATAGAATCCGGAGAGCCCTGTGGTGTTGATGAGAGTGACTCATGGTTGTGGGAAAAACGTAACTCTAGAAGAGTAGATGAGAATTGCAATCCCCACCTGCAAGCCAAAGGTCGTATTAGGGAGCGGAGTCTTGAAAGAGACCGGCGGAGAGAGCGTACTATGCACGAGCGCCACCGTAGTCGTAGTTATGACCGTAGCCACCAGCGGAGTGACCGAACAACAGGTTGGGTGAGGCATCAAGACCTGGTGCGGTATGAGTTGAAGAGAGATGAGACAGAACTCTCACAGCAACAACAGGTAGAGGAGGAACAGATGCTATCAGAAAATATGTCAGCTGTCAGGGAGCAAGATGGGGAAGAGAGAGCGCTGTCTCCCGCTAGCAGTAATGATAGTCGTGGCTATGAACCAGGTAAGGAATGGAGGATACACTTGCCTGTGTGTTGCAATCATGTTTAATTTGAAACCGTTTGTTCTTTTAATAATTTGATGTCATTTCCCAATTTGCAATGAATTGTGTGCGATTGATCCAGCTCTTGTTGCGCTGTCCTGCACAGTGTCTTGAACACTTTTATAGAAGCAAGAACAGAAAATACAAATGTTCTTTGTTAGTAAACCCAATAAACTCTTATGTCTTGACAAGCAATTGATGTGGCATTCCTTTATCCCCAGTATTGCAGTGTATACACACCACCTTGTATTGCAGTGTGCAACATCCACCCATGTCTGCATTGCTGTATATGCTATTCAAATTACAAACCCCTAATCACTACCAGCCAAATGTTGATCAGTTTGCTATGCCCCATTAAATGATCCCTAAATTGCTGTTAATCTGTATTCAGTATTTATAGAGAGGACTGTGTAACCAGACTTTAAGGCTCGTATTCTTGTACATATTTAAAAACAGTTTTAAGCTAAACATGTTTAACTTTGACTTTAAATACAACGTTTAACTATATGAGACAATTCTTGAAAATTTGTTTAACTTATACACGCGTCTAACTAACTGAAAAGTGTCTCACTTTAAACTTGGGTAGTGGAGTAGTTTGACACGTGTTTAACTAAACTCATGCACCAAGTGTATGCATTGAATAATTACTCAACCGTGCCCCATGCAAGCTGACATGCAGACCGTGTGTCTTAAAAATACACCTGTATTTGAGGAATGTGGTCGATATCTATTGTAACCTATTTGGGCCACAATTAATTAAATACCTGTATACAGTATTAAAACGCATGACCACTCTGGGGACGAGATTTGCAGAGTTTTTGTTAAACACGTCATTAAAGATAAACTGGCGTTTAATTTAGACACAAGTTTAGTTAGTCACGGTTTTAAGCTAAAACCTTGTTTAGTACGAGAATATGACCCTAAAAGTGTTGTGAGATACATATCCTGGCTGCGAAAAATAGTAAAATACTAAAACAAACTATATCCAAAGATAACCAACCTGTCCATAAATGCATAAGCAAAAACCAATGCAATACACCCTAAGCTAATACATTGGCAAATCAATTTTATACTCAATTAAAGTATCAAAAGTTGCAAGTGGATATTATTATATAGATAAGAAATAAATCCGGACCAGTATAATGAGACAATAATTTTGAAAAATAGAGGTACATTGTAAACAGTGAATTTTGTCATAAAACTGCTATGGTTTTGGGGAGAAGCCAATATTGTTATAAATCTACATATGGAATTTTGTTAATGTCAAAGGTCACATATGCTGCCAGTCTGTGTAGGTTACAGATGATTGCAGATCCAACCTGTACAATTCTGGATGACAAAGACTGGTGTCAAATAAAACAGGTTACAATAAATAGATTTCAATACAATTTGTGTTGCTGATGCCAAGAAGTGCCTTGAAATAATCAGACCATTACCCAGCCATTTTGAATCCGGAATATTAGATTGGCACAATTGCAGTATGTAGATTACAAGGGTTACTTACTAACAAAAATTAATTAAAAATGTGAAATCCTTCATAATTTGTATATTGTTTGAGTTTAAAAGTTCAAACAAATCTTTTTTTATGAGATTCGGAATTCACATAAAAAAGTTTTACGTAGTATCGGTAAAAGGGAGTAATACAAGAAGACCCTATTTGCAATATCTATTATGTATTTATTGTGATTTTACTTACTGATTCATTGATATCTTATGTAACCAAGGGCAGGTTTGGCGTAACATGTATGCATCGATGTATACCTCAATTTAACTCAACAAAATTGCCAACTTCTATACCATAATGAATATTATTCAAGCCTTAATGCAACTTTTTGGCAAAATAACAGTCCAGAAATAAGCCACTGAATTTCATAAATTGATTTAAAAGATGTCCTGGATTATCGTACGTGTAGGCTTTGGACCATATGGCACAATGAACCCAATTTATAAAATTCATATTGTGCCCAATATATTCTGCGAAACTGTCTCTTGTGTTTTTTTTATCAATGTTTACCGATGATTGAATAACCAGAAGATGAATTGCTAAGTGTTGACGATGTCAAAATGAATGTGAACTGAGATGCTCAGATCGTCGGTACTATTTTTCAACCAAAATAGAATGTTAAGCGTTTTGCCAGATGTACTGTATTTGAATATTATGTGTATGTGTGCTGTATGCGGTCACATAGCAATGCTTTTTCACTTCATGATATTATAGAAACTGAATCAAACAATGGCTATATCTCACAAAATGCTTTGTTAATTCAAATGTTGTTTTTGAGGGAAGGGACCGTCATCTAACATACATGTATAACAGCATTTTTGAAACAATTCCTACACCCACATCTAAACACCATTTAAAACAATAATCAAACAATTAAAAGACTAGAAGCAGTTGATATGGATTGGGTGACAATTGGAACCCAAATAAAGCAAATTTTCATTTCCAAATGGAATTTTCCCCTAAGTAAATTGTTGTTTATATTAATGGTGCTAGTTTAAAAATGTTGCACCATTACTATCTGTTCTGTTAGCAGCTAGTTAAATAGAGTGGTTGTGACCGATTTTTATGAATATCTGCGCCCTCTTTTTACCATTTGCCATGTGTTCATTTCAGCTAGTATAATGTTGCATCCATGTGCTATTAGATATTGTGGTAAGATGTAGTCTATGTTTCAACTAACAATGTTATCTTGTAGAGAAATGGGTTACATTATATACATTGTAGCCATTGAATGTTGTATGTGGATCATGTAGATCTTGTGATGCACTTGTGAATGTGTTAAATAGCAATGTATATGAACATTTTGGGAATGGTATGCATGATTTGAAAGCAGATTGACTATTTTGTCAAGTTCATAAGCATGATACTATTAGATAAAACCCAAAATAAGCACCTTTCTTGAAAACCCAAACATAATTTTATACAGGTTTTGCATTGCATGAAAATATATGCCATTCCATTCTACTGACTTACTTAGGATGTGGTCTCTAAATGATTTTTGCCATAAATGGTAGATTTTAACACCAATATTGAATTGAATCAACAGAGGAATTATTTTCAAGTGTTTGATACTATTAATTACATTTTGCACCCAAATTTGCTCTGCAAAAAGAAAATGTTGATAATTTCAAATCATATGACCATCATTTTATGCTGCCAATGTTAAGACCTGACCTGATCCTGATCCTGATCAACAGTTGGATGAAGGCACAGAATTATAGTCTCTACTTTCTTGCCTGGTCTGGTACTAAGATGCATCTATGTGAAGTCCCACAAGCATGCATACCTTGTACACAGTGTGTGAACTGTACCAATTGCTTACTTTTTAGCACTACTTACACTTATTCTGAGAGGTAGGAACGTGAAGTCCTCATCATTCTATCTATTAGACTATGAACTAAATCTCTAAAGCACCATGTATTGTATATCAATACTGTAATAGTTCGTTTTAGTCTTTCTCTTGCATTTTGATTACAAAGTTTAATTAATAACAACACTATTGCACTCTACAAAAATCTAAACACTTACTTGAAGAAAAAAGGAAAATTACAATTTATAAATGTTGCACACACAAAACACCCACAGATTTTGATATACGGTTGCTGGAACGAGGGCGCCGTGCACACTCGGATCATGTGATGCCATCGCAAGGGATACCAACTCGTCTACCGGGGACGCAGCAGGTGGTTTTCCGCCGCATCCGGTCGTTTGACCAAGGTTTGCACCACTATATCATACCCTAAAGCACATTACTATACTACTTACTACACCGTATACAGGATCTAACTTCTGTTCTGATGATGTTGTTGTTGTTGTTTGTTTGTTTGTTTATTTTTATTTTTCACTTTCGATGTTGTTGTCATCTTGGTATAACATTCCTCTTCATTAACCCATTTCAAAACAGATGTTGTTGATTCTGCCAACAAGGGGTATCACCACACCCTAGTCGGCAGTAGTCCCGGGGGCACTCCTTACTCCCTCAAATCACCGACGGACAAATCTAGTCGGGCAAGGCGGAAGTTCCACATTTACGACGAATATAAGTTTGATTTTGGCAAACTCAGAAGGAGAAGCAGTAGCACTGAATACGACATGGTCAGTAAACAGAGCTCGAGCGAGCGTCGGAGAAAGTTGACAGCAACTGACCTTCAAAATGAGCTGCGTAACAACCGCAGAAAAGCACATGTGTTTGATGATCAATCAGTAATCGGCCAAACGTTTAGGACACGTGGAGTTGACAGTGGAAAATCAATGGCGGAATTAACTGAAAGTTTCCCTACCATGCATGTATATGACATGGAACCATACAACCTGGAAGGTGTGCTCATATTTTGATTGTTTGGGGACAAAATATTATTTGGATTAAAGCGGTTTGGGATGATAACTATATTGGGCTTATTTGAAGAAAAAAATAGGATAAAAAATAGATTGCTAATCTCGGTTGCACACAGGGACTTTGCACTTGCCACTATATTATATGCAGCTGAAACATTTAAGAAGGTGCTGCTTTGGGCTTCGCAAGATTGGAACCTCTGCTTTGCTCCCCTTCAAACCACTGTCCCATTGACTACCCCACGGCACAATGTATATGGTATTAGCACTGATGAATTCTGCATGTTTGCATGCCACTCCCTGGGCAACAAGTTGTTGGGACAAGTCATGATTCCATACAATTCATCACTCCCCTCCGTCATATCCTCTATTTTGTTACCCCATTCAGGTTGATGGGTTTTGAGTAATTTATTTGTGCAACAATGACTTATAATAGCTATTATTAGACACTACATTTCAAACACTCTAATACTAACTTCCACAATTATGGCTGAAAAGATACTGATCATTGCTTGTCTTCCATAACATTTTAACAATTCTGGAAACTTGTTGATTATTTGTTAGAAATGGTACTTTTGCTAAACTTTAGTTTGATTTGCAAACGTCATCAAAAGATATGATAAGTTCATGATCAATTGTCATTGTTGGAAAAGGAAAAACAAATAGGGAAAAAACCATTTTGATTTGCCAGTTTGAATTAATCCATACATTCTCAAAGCAGATATTCATTCATGAGAGGTAAAATGACCAGCTAATCATTATCCTGGATTTGGAGGACAAGCAAAACTGTTGGTTTCTTAGCCGACATAAATATATTCCATACGGTCTTCAAGATTCCATATGTGTATGTCCTTTGAAAGCAATGCAGCTACCAGCAGTAAGCCAAAATAACAGAAGAAAATCAGTATCATGTATGCTCATGTTTCCACTCAAATTTGGAAGTGTTGTCAGTGCTTAGTCATGTCAGCGAGTGTATTGCTGTGCATTTAACACCAATGCGATAGGCTAGCATTATGCATGCTTATGAGCTGGATTCCAACTTGGGTGGATACACATTTTACTGGTCTATAAAACCAGAAATAAGATAATTTTGGGATAATTAAGATTTTGTGATAACAAAATTCCAATTTAACAAGTATTTTATGATTTTTATACTGCTTGATTTTGTGATACCAAAATTCTAACTTAACAAGTATTATACGATTTATGACTGCTTGATGACAATTTCAGCAATGCAATGTGCGGTTTTGAGGTTTCATACCTGAAGCTGAGTTGTACTAAAAGTTCAATCCCACAATGCAAAGGGTATTTGGATTACAATGGTAATGGACCAAAGGTTGATTCATTGGCTCAAATAGCTTTACTCATTGCATTGTGGGACTGAAATGTCTGGTGTTGAAACCCTGCAATCATGACGACGTATTATTGAGTTTTTTAAAAGAAACTTTCATCAGCAAATAATCAAAATGATCAAAGTGGAAGTTGTCGCAGGATTGTTTACAACAGAAATGGATTTGTTTTCATCATGAGCCAAAAATGTCTCAAGCAATCATATCATGTGCTAATATTTGGCTTTCTCTTGCTGTCAAAATCTCAGCTTTCACAATTGTCTGCGACTGCATTGCTTTTAATATGATGGATTGCCGCATATTACACACAAACATTCAACTGTCAGTTGGATATCAAACACTTTATTTACTAACCCATACTTAATCACACATCGGATTCCAATGTAGAACTAAAAACAATACAGGCGTGATTATAATTTTGGTAAAAGCATATTTCTCTGGTGGTATGATCAGGTATTACCTGGTGATTAGGAATACTAAAACAAAAAGGTTTTGATATTCTAGATTCTAGATGGGCAAAGTGTCATTTGAACTGCTTTGAATTACTAGGTGATCAATCTGCATTGTCACTAGCCTCATTATAATGCGAATTGATATATTGCGTAGTGCATGAGTATAGTTAAACTTGAGAAATATCTAACATAAGCACAACAGGACAGTATAAGTTACTTATGGGCAATAGACGTAAATGATATGCAAGCTAGGATTCCTGGGATAACACCAAGCCTTACTTTTTCGCCTGTAATGGTGTAGGGGGTAATACTAGTAGTTATTTTTCAAAAAAATGCGAAATTAGTGAGTCATAGGTTCAGGGATTAGAAATTATGATCTTCCAAATCGTAGGAATCAAATTTCTCAATCTATATACTTTTCACCGAGTGAATCACACACAAGATGGATAATACATTTGAATCCTATAATTTTGAAGGGTCCGGCGTTGTCGTGTCACGACATTGCACATAGTTTTTAACTCTGGGGATTGGCATTTATGAGGAACTGATTTGAAATAAATGTATTTTTGGCACATGACTAACTCTCTAAACTCTACACAAAATGAGTTGAAATAATGTTCGGCAATCTTTTGGGAAAATGGTGGATCTATAGGACTGCTTGTCATTTCAAGCAGTTCTGTGTCCTACATTTTGTCTTCTGATATCATGATTAATAAAGCAAACTTGGGTCCTCTTTCCATATTGTGAAATATGCGTGTATTGCTATCATATGGTAATATTAGATAACAACACTTGTTCTTTGAGAACTTCTTTGCTTGAACTATTTAAGCTGCACTTTTATTTTATTCTACGCTGGAGGGAAAGCAGTATGTCAGTCGCAATTTCCAGTAATGGCTTTTGATATATTTTTAACTCAACTTTTGCAAATGATGCGTAGATAGAAGAACTTGCTTTGAGCTAATCCAGGTATATATTTTGCTTGTGGTTAAAATCTCATAACAAGCTTAGCCACGACTTGATCCATGGATCATTTTAAATCGGGTGCACTGTGACTTATGGAACTTGCCAAAAGGGTTTTTTATATTGTCTGTTCTGTTCCAAATTGGCTTTTTGAAGTTGGAAAATGTACATATGTAATTGTTTCTCAATTAAATGTTTGGATATTGCAAAAACCTTGATACTGAGTAAGGCTGGGAATTTTAGGTAATTGTGTACCCGTGTATCTAAAATAATTTTCGGGCGGGAACCTGAAAGTTGGCCACTAATTTTAACATTCGCTAAATTTTTCCATTCCTTTTTCCCCGAAAATGTGACCTCATTTTCACCTTTTCGCTGATAAACATTAACCATTTCTATTGTACTTTCAATAAAGTCCTGTGCTAAATCCATTTAAAAAACATGTTCAGCAAAGTTTAGCTGTATTTGCCTTCAGGCGTCATAATTCTGCATTAGTGGTACCTTTTTGAAATTCCGGAATCCAGATTCTGATAATTGATATGTTGTTTAAATTTCCCAAGCTTGTCCGCCATTATTTGCAAACTTTACTGGGTAGTCTTGTTTCCAGTCAGTAGAATCATTCACTCTCTCGGTAAGTTAGAGCGATGTAGTGAGTCTTACTCTCAGTCTAATTTTTCCATGTGTGACTGGGATCGCAATGAATTGGTGGTACCAAAACCGTAATTTACCGCAATAGCGTATCATGGTAAAAATAACATACCAGGAATATAGGGGTCACACTCACATACAGCACTATGATTTTATATCTAGAAAAGCTATCATAATTTGGATGTGTGCGTAATTGAGTGGTTAATGTTATTTTAGGTTGTAGAATTTGTTACTCTTGTGAACGACGGCATGGCTTTTGTGACAGTGTGAACAAAAACGAAGGGGAAATCGGGTACCCGATAGTTGAATGTGCTGCCCGGGTAATGAAATGTTGGAAGGGTACCCAATTGCCCGCCCGAAATTCCCAGCCTTAATACTGAGCAAAAATCATGTTTGCCATGGATACCTTATTTGCAAAAGTCCAACTTTTGGAACTGATCAGACTAAGTTACGTAATTGATCTGGGTTGATGTTATGCAATTGTCCACATAGAATGATTTGATTTTATTTTATTGGGTACTCAAACATCATATAGAGAAACATCTAAAATATGAACATGTAAAATATTGCACTGTAATCAACAATGTGTTGATTATTGATAAACCGCTTTCAGCTATGGATTGATGATTAGCTAAGGCCAACAAAAAAGAAGAATTTTTGTTTCCAGAAGCGCGCACATTTAATTGTGACGCTTGATTCTTGTGCATTACATTTTTGTTTTAGAAAAAACAGCAAAAAATCTATTGTTAGGGCGCCATCTTTTGTCGAAATTGTGTCCAACATTTTCAAGATGGCGAAAGCCAAACACGGAAGTGACAATATGTGGCGAAAATCATATTTTAGCGAGCATATTAGAGTAACAAAAGTCCACATATTTGACTAAATAAACCCATTTCAAGTGAATTTCCACTATAAATTTACATTATATAAGAGTGATTTAGCTGACAATTATTTTTTTAGTAAGCTTATTATTATTATTTTGTCGATCTCGGCTTTTGGGATGGTGATTTTTGTTCCCGGGACTCAAAAGTTTTCGTGCGGGACTCGATTTTCTGGGACTTGGTCACCACCCTTGATTCACAATTAGCAGGAAAGAAAATGTAATTTTCCTAATTTCAAGTCAAGAAAGGAAAGAAGCAAAAACAAACCCCATTTTGCATTTGACTTTTCAGACTTGCTACTGGAAGCAACCTTTTTTGCCTAACCTTTCTTGTTTAGTGAATTTCCCCAACTTATTAAATATTGTTTTTGAGTACTCCTTCAAGAGACAAATTAATATTGGTTAACGTCCCTCATAATATACTGTAAAAGTCATTGTTTTCGCGAGAAGATATTTTCACAAAAATGGTCATAACAGGCATTTCGTGATTTTTTATTTTCGCGATTTTCAACATTTGTGAACAAAAGTCAATGGAAGTCAATAATTTTCGCGAGTTTATATTTTCGCGGATGAGGATTAATTCGCGAAATTTGCGAAAATAAAAACCTCGTGAAAATTTCTACTTTTACAGTATTTGATACTGATGAAATTTTTTGAAATTAATTAATTTGGTTCAGTAATAATCCTTCCATAAACCAAATATTGTCCATTAACTAACCCTTCTCATCATGAATTGAATATGTGATAATTTATTTTGTTATTATGTGAGAGATGTTCATGCTACAAAATGGGACACACTCTCGGATAATGTCTGTGCAATGTATGGTGCCCATTTTATAGCGGACATACCGTATTTATGCATGTTTCATATCATTGTGTTTGCTAGTATTACTATACAAAGCATGCTATGTAATAGATTTGATGCCTGCCTGCCTGCTATGTGTCATTTGTTGTGAACATGTGTACATGTTGTAAAATATCATCCACCAAAACATCTAAACAGATACTCTCATTCATTGATGCAAAGTCCTATATCAGCCCTATCCAATATGTGCATCCTTGTGCAAGGACTCCACCCCTGCTTAATTTGGCTGTCCATGCTGATAACACTATTAAAAAGGGAGTTGCACTGATGTCATACAGCGATTTGACACACGATTATGGGTGACTCACCACTGACTCAACAATTTTGGAAACTTAAAAAATTGTGGTTTGAGTGAGTTCTATATATTTGCTATCATAGCTATTCAGTCCCGGGTATTCAGTAACTCAAGTTGGTAACTGTCAAACTGAAATAACAATTGAACTTGTGGTTCTTTTGATCCATTACCCTGTGTAGACCTAGCAAATGCTTGGTTTCATATACCCAGGGTTTACTAACGCTTATCAGATATGTTACCAGTGTGTAAACTTTAATATTTGGTGCATCTCTCTTTTATTGAGTATGTTTGGACTCAAGTATGACCTTATGTGACTACAATTGATGATGTGTATTACTGCCATGATTGCATTTCTGGGCAATATCTTCTTTAGTGACCTGCATTATGAAAGTAGTATATATAAGCTTACATTTTATGATGTCATTGTTACCAATCAAGATATTGCCCATAATTATCCAAATGTGCATGTTGTCAAAGTATTATGCCTACAAGTCTACGTAAAGTCATACATCAAATACACAATTATGCAGTAGCTCTTTGGTTAGGATGGGGTGGTTTTGTACTTAATGTGTGGAAAATATCTTGCTTTGGATGTTTTGATATTTGTGGAAATATGAATGATTTCTATTTATTAAATTATTACTGTTATTATTTGTATTAAAACTTAAATATTACTTTATTATCATTCATAGTTGACTGTTAATAATATCATTGTGGGTTTTTGTTTAAATAACTTCATTTGATGTTTGGAGCTGATCATTACTCAATATTGGTTTTGATCAAATTAAACTTATCATTTAAAAAATATTGTATAGGCAATTATTTATCTTTTTATTTAGCAATTAATGCAGTTTGACAGAAAAAAAATTTAAGGCAGAACTCCAGAGATACTGTCAAATCAGTTAGATAAAACACAAAATCAATACTATTGTATCAATACGCAAATTCCAAGATTGCACAGAAACCTATTTGAAATCTTTTTGCTAAAACACAAAATTGATATAATTTTTTGATTGTGCAAATTACAAGATAACGTAAGTTGTCATAAGCGAAACATATTTGATGTCTTATAAAATAGTTTTCTTCCGTTCTGAGAGAAATGTGACTCTAAATAACCTTTGGCATTGTCAACTATTTGATTTTGATAACTATTATATAGGTGGAAAGTGTATACTTGATCTTACTACCGTTTCATCTGTAACCCTATAGTGTGTACATGTATATAATATTACCATCCTTCCTTTACAAAACAGTCGCTACCAGGCAGCGGTTAGTGCGCCGTACTTCCTACCTGCGAGCCACTGCAAGCGAGACCAATGTGACGGCCAACAAGGAATCCTCCTCATCATCTGTGGTGGAGGGTACAGAGGAGAATGTCAGGTCTACTTCCACATCTAGTCTGCTGACTACAGTTGGTAGTGTCGATCAATCCGGCGGGTAAGTTAGACTCTCTAGAATCAGGTACATGTATTGGTATGCAAGTAAGGTAAATTACAATTGATTCTGAGTTTATAGTTACCAATGAGTCTTTATTTCCCCTAGTAACAGGTCCCTATCTTTCCGTATTTCACAGGAAAAATTCCTACTTATAAAAGACCCTTGTTTTCCTCTCTTTCCACAGAAATAGGTTCATTTTTTCACAGGAAAAAGACTCCTCCTTCTCTTTTTCAGAACAGTTGAATATAACCCCAAAACAATTCTATTTCCTTCAGAAATATACCGGTAAACTATTAATCAACTGCGATTGGCCTATTGGTTCAGCTTTTATGTACAGCTTTTAAATCTATGAGGTAACTTGTGTTAGAATGAAGATGAATTGTTTTTACGTTGAGGTCTTTTTCCGCATTAATAGATTGATACCTGCCTTCCAACATATCTACCTACCTAATAAAGCCGGAATTAGATGACAATCAATAATCCAAGTAAAACAATTCTCTATCATCTAGCAACATAAACTAGCCACAGTTGTGTGCCATGTCTACCAATACATGTATGTAAAGAGCCCAGAATGGTTTAGACCTGTTTATGTTGTTCTGTGTGTCTTTCTATTGTGCATAAGCCACAGTTGTGTGCCATGTCTACCAATACATGTATGTAAAGAGCCCAGAATGGTTCAGACTTGTTCATGTTGTTCTTGTGTGTCTTTCTATTGTGCATACTAGAATTTCAAAATTCATTTGATTGTAGATGTGTATCATTGTTTTGGCACCATTACCTTATGACACATCCAAACAAGTTAGTGTGTCTTAAAAGCGTGAATAACTTTTGAATGTTTGAGACAACATGGCAGTATTTTGGTGAATGATTCTATTATTCTTATACAAGACCTTTAAAAAATATGAAAGTTAGTTACATAATTTTCTAGTACATTGTAGTTACACTTTTGTCAAAGATTGTTACTTTCTCATTCCACACAGCAAACACACCCCACCAAAGCGTAACACCAGTATACGCAAGCTCAAGTCATTTTTCGGCGAGGGTACACCGCGGATATCAGAGGCCGCTCAAACGACGGCGACGGCTGTAGAAACCAGGACTGAGCGTGCCAGTGAACTTGCCGTTGTATCACATGAAAGTGATGTCGTCAAGGAGGGACCGGCTAACGTCAAAGTGGAGTTGAAGGACGGAAAGGTAATAATTTAATACAAAACAAACTCTCATCTGCAAGTTTAGATGACACACATCTAGATTATTGATTTGTGACCCTGTCATAAAACTTATATGCAAATCCTTCTTGCAGGCAGTAAAACTTAATGCAATCTTTTTATTTATGGATAAATAATGACCAACGTGAAAACCAGGTCATGGGAAAAAACAACGTCAGTGTCAGTGGCAGTGTAGCAACTGACATGGATGAGACAAAATAGGAGAAATATTTCAGATAACTGACAGCCTTTCAGGTTAAATATATAAGAAAGGATATCTTGTCAGTGCAGATTCAGCGAGGGTTAAGATAGCAGTGTCTTGATGAGGCTGCCCTCTCAATCCCATCGGAGTCTGAGGTATTTATGGGTATTGGTAATACCCAAATGCTCCTGAGTTTTGATTCAGATTGAAATGCCCTACCCTAGCTTATAGTCCCTGTCATAATTCCTTGGACATAATTCGCGCTATTTCACGCGAGCGTATTTTGTTGTTGTTCGCGGAGCTGCATCCAAATGCATGAAAAGCGCGTACAAGTTTGCATGCATGCGCGTGTCAACTTCGCGATTGACCAATGAGGACGCGCGATCATTTTAAAATCGCCCGGTACGCACTACCGGGTTTACGCATGTACGCTAATACGAATGTACGCAAGCACGCACGTATTAGTTGAATTTTGTCCAAGGTATTATGACAGAGACTATAGTCCAAGATATTTCTGGCTCATTAGCCTCAGGGTATCAGACTTATTATGTGGTTAGAAACCTTTCCCTTCCCCATTTTTGGTTGAGACGTATCTGGTCATATCTATAATTGTCTTTTCCCACAACATCCTTTTTGAACTGAAGCATATTTAGGACCTGGTTATTGGAAAAATGTATGTGGTGTCTTTTGCCTGACCTGTGAGATTTGGAAAAAGAAACAGTATTAATGTAGCAATATATTGCTTTAGGCTTTACCAGCATATGGTCATGTTTTTTTTATATGGGTACCCAAAAAAGGTGGATCTGTTACATTTGCACTACATATTATTACTTTGCATGCATATATTTTGGCTATTATTTATCACACATACTTAAATTTGGTCTTATTTTGATGAGAAAGTATTTGGCCTTTATTTTAAAAAGAAAAATATAAACTACCATGGTTCTGTTAATTACAATAGTTCGTTAAACCTAATTAGTCAGGGGTGGAGGAGTATGTGGAGGAGGAGTATGTGGAGGAGGAGGAGTGCATAGTTGAACAAGTATGGTGCAATATACATTGGGCACACATAAAATGCACTGGTTTCACTCTTGGTACTATTCTATATTGAAAACATAACATTATTGAAGTATATTTGAATTAAAACTATAATTAGTTAATTAAGGAATCATTAATTAGCATTAAATAAGAAGCTCAAAAAAATGTTAAGAAATGTAAGTCGGTCGCAGTTTGCAAATGTATGCAAACATTTGCCTGCACCAAACTGTCTATTTTAAAAATATAGAATGGTTGAGGTACCCTTTTGAATAAATAAATTGAACTATTTAATTAAAAATTAAAAGAAGATATGTAATTAACCTCATGTATTCTGTATTGTCTGGATGTTAATTAGCACATTTTGTTAAATGCGTTTAAGTGTGGTGTTATTACTTGTTTTTAACTGTGTTACCAAATAAGTAAAAAACTGCTGGTTTTCATCAAGCTTGTAAACTCAGGAGAATTATTAAATTCTTAGGAATGCAACTGACCTGACCAGCATAAGCAGTTTGCCAATCAACATTGGATCACCCTATATGTTGAATACAACTTAAAACGAAAACAATTATATTTCAAACTTAAATCAGACTCTTGAAATTTGAATACTGGGTTCAAACATTATGGAAACTAATCTAATTTGTTCATTTGAATGTGCTTTGCACATCATGAAGGTACAAGAAGAATGAACGCAATTAATTGTATGCCACTAAACATGTGCCATTGGGAAAATTTGAGTCACCCTGTAGTTAAAGGGCCCCTTTTTATTGAACATTATTTGAAACTCATACCACTTTAAGCATTTGCCACATCAAATTGGAATGTAAAATCATGTTTCAGGTGCAAATATAAATTCATTCAATTTAATGAGTTGTGGATAATCATGTATACCTATAAATTAATGTTTTAAACACCCTATATGTTAGAAAAGGGTGACTTTTAAAATCAATCAATGTTCATGTACATGTAATTGATGCATTTTTATTTGAAATCTACTTGAATTTTGTTAAAATACTAGTCTTTGTATGTATGTAGTAATAGAAGCATTTTTCTGGAACTAAATAAACAAATTTGTAGACACCCTGTATGTAGAATTTCAGATTCGTAATGAAATTTAATTTGCATATGTCTGGATGGGTATTTTATTAAACTACTTTAAATCTGTACTGAACTTTTCTCTCATCACTTCATATACATAGTGGAAGTAATTATTGTAACCCTTCTTTTTTAAGAAGATTTTGCTTGTTACACCCTGTACAATTTCGGACCACCCTGTATAATCAACTTGATGGTATGCTATTGTATCCGTTACAGTATATGCTTTCAGAATATGTATACTTTTACCAACTTTAAATGTAAACTTTTTCAGATATAATGCATAAACTGAAAAAGGAACCTAATTTATGGAAAAAGGGACATGTAACACAAATTGTACCCAGTATAAAAAACATGACCATATTCTGAATACCCAAAATGACAAAATCATATTCTCAGAAAATGTTGCATGCACACATTGCGTGCCTACACATTGCGTGCTGCGCCTACACATTGCCTGCTCATCAGAATGTGGTCATGTTGTATTGACATTGAAAGAGTCATGACATCTAAACAAGCCATTGCAGAGTCTTCAAGTTGTTGAAAAGCTGCACATGATTAGAAACATGTTGGTCTATCGTTACCAATATCCAGATAAACCTAATGAAACTGAATATAAAAGTGCAACATGGATTACAGAAAATTTGCCAATGCCAAGCGAGTTCTACGATGCCCGATGCCAACCCAATTTTTGGAAATTGAACTATTTTGTTGTTGTTAATTAGATACAGATACTCAGAATTTATTTATTTGATTATGAAAAAGAAGAATTTTAGAATAATTTATATCATCTCTCATAGTGCCCTTCAGCTTTCAACACCCTTTACGTAACTAACTTCCAACGTTTGGATTTCCACTAATTACCAGAATGATTGTTACTGAGACATAATTAGTCTGAGTATTGTCTGATAATGTTAGGAATGCAATGTGTCAATCTGTGTGTAGCTTGCTAATGACACCATACTCTTTATATGATTTTTGGACTCCTTGATGAGGACAATCTAGAAACAATAATGTCTGTCTCAATATTTGTCAGTTATGTTTTATAACAGCGTTTTGAATATGACACTTGTCTGTTGATTGCAAATGAGTCAAGCAAGATGTATTGATGTCTTACATGGCTGTGTGTGTTCAATTTGATCTTACCAAGCTGGCTTAATATGCAAGTTAAGAAAACATTGAAGAATGATCTCTGTTTCATAGCTATTATAATCGCTCAGATGTGATCAAATGTAAGCGTTCTTTGAGTTGATGACAGCTTGCTACATATTGAATTGTTTATTTCATTCAAATCTGGTTTGACATGTTCAATGAATCCGATCCTATTCTATAAATGTTACTGAATGTTTTCAACATGTGTACGTGTATGTGTGTATTGCCCTTGAGAGGATGTGGGTAATGATGACTTTTGTTTAGTTCATCTGGAGAACGTGATCAGAGGATTATTCATGGGTTGGTATGTCAGAACGGTGATTTAAACAACCTGTTGTGGTGTTTACTGTGGACAGCATATGCTTAGTATTATTCTTGTATATGAAATCCAAAGGCTGATACACTTTTATTTCTACATGTTTTGTGGAATGGTGATTTTGAATATTGGCTCATAAGATAGTGATTGCCTGATATTTTTAAAGAAGCGGGTCTCTTTGAATCCAGTATGTTGTAAAGCTCCATTAGTTATTTATGAATTAAATCAGGTTTCAGCGTATGTGCATCACCAATCGACAACGGTGTTCGTGCGTCTGCGTGGTTTATTTATAGTAAACACGCATGTTGTTGATTGGTCAAGGATTTGAACGCCATTTCATAAATAGACAATGCAAATAAGACCATAGTTTAATTGTACTTCATTAATAACAATTTCATTCAATTTTAAAAAACCCACATATAACTGAAATGACCTTAGACTAATATCATGTTCCTTTAAGTTTCAAAAGTTGATGTAAACAGTTGGCATGACCATTCCAAAAACAACACAACACACGATCGGCGTGCTGGTTGCCCATAGCGGCGTTAGCAACTAACATAATAGCATAGCAATTAATGTCATTGTTTGTTTGAATGGAAAGTCTAATGACTACACTAAGGACATAATACAAGTTAATACAGTAGTGAATATCAGTGAATTACAATTGTTTGGATGTTATTTTTGGAAAGAATATTGTACTCGGTCTTGATTGTCGGCTGCTGCAAGGCCTGTACAGCACCCTACCTTTTAACACACTTAATTTTAAACCTTGGGGATAAAAAGTAAACCGTTAATCATCAAAACATTCGTATGGTAGAGTTCGGGTTGTAATTAGTATTCAATTTGTGTCTAGTGATTCTTGCTGAAGCACATGTCTACACATCCTGTACCAGATTCATTTTGCTCATGAGAGACTTGACTAGCTATTCAGCCTTTGGCCAGAACTTCTTAGCTTTCTTGTAGTGTGTTTTCTTGGGATAGTTGGCCATTGGCAATGATTAAGCACTGGGTTGCACAAATAATGCAGAGCCAGCTATTTGCATGTTTACTAATTTTTGCTTCATGATATTTTTTGCATGATACTTTCAGAATATGTAATTTTCTAATAAAAGACTAAATAACTGCACAATCTTCACATTTGTATTTTGGATTTGATTTCAATTGTGAAATCTTTATGCACTCAAAATATCATGCTCCTGTAGTAGAATCTATGTGAAGATATCTTGAGGGGACATAGCAGGCAGAGTTCATCCACTGAGTTCAAAATCCTTTCTTTTCTAAGAACTATGGAAACACTTGCTTATCTTAAAATAACAATAGGTTTGGATTCTTTCAACTCATGTATCAGCAGTAGAAGTAATGATCTTGGCCCCATGACTTATGCCATTGGGCATTTGCAATGGTGTAGATTTCAACCTTCAGGCAGACCAACCCACACATAATTTGAAATGTGTCATAGAAAGTTTTGGCTCCAATATTTACCAACTATCAAACAATTGTAGTTTCTGTGTTATTTATTGCTTTTGAGTTTGAATTTAATTCAATGATAGATTTTGCAATAATAAAACATTTTAAATTGGAAAGCTTTCCAAAACAAACAGTGAAATTGCAGAGAGCTTAATTCTGATTAGGAAACATATACTTACTTCATTGAATTATAAAGCAGGATAAGTAATATCTGTTTTTATCCTGGACTAGACTGATGTGCTTATTATAACTATCCCTAAGGGCACAGTTCCACTGACCCATATTATCCATCCTCATAAGAAAATAAACTGATGGGGTTTTGTGTGGGTATGATGTTATGTTACTTAGACCCTCAAAAGTGCTCTGTCTGGTTTTGACCCAAAGCAAGCCATGTACAGGAATCCCTATTGCAATCATTTAGAACTATAAATGAAATCTAAAATATTTTCAATAATTTCGATTGAATAAAATAGATGAATAATGACCTCAATTAAAGTGACCACATATACAAATTATGATCGCTTGATTGATAAGCAGGAACTGTAGGTTCTGACTGTATATCATCTGTAACATGGCCGGCATTCCGCTGGACATTACTCATTGCCTTCATTGCTTTAATGATGTCATATTATGCATTACAAGGATGATGGTGCCTGGTCGGCCCCTCTATCTACCCTGCCTGCCTGCCTGCCTGACTGTCTGTCCGTCAGTCATCTATCATTCTCATGCCTCTGATTAGCAATTACTTAGATGTGCATCGTGTGACAGAGTTTCCCTGCTTGCTTTGCTGTACTGACGTATGTACACGGGTCCAGGGGTACGTGTGTGACGACAGTGAAGTAGTGGAATAGTTTGATTCAGATAGACTGTACCAAATTAATACACTCAGTTACTGGTATGAAATAGGTTGCAATCAATAAAAATGTTAGTCAATGATCTCCTTTAATGGTTGTGTTTTTTACATGGTAACCTGTAAAACCAGAAATATTCGCGAGTTTAAAATGTCTCAAATCAGCAATACTCGCCTAATTCATGGCATAAACATTGTGTGAATGTAAACTTTGGAGTTACATTGTGTAAAGTTGCAATGCACTTCTACAAGGTAAATTGGAAATATTTGTGGCATGAAATTTTTGCGAGTTAGTGCTTCTCGCGAAATTAGCAACATTGAAATGCACACAAACATTTGAGTACCTAAACTAAAGCACAGTGAAGACATGGTTATATACCTGAAGTGCAAAAATGATAAATTTTGTAGTGAATAAACTATATTTTGTCCTCTAGTACCCTCTGTTACTCTATGCCAGAAGATCAAGAATCGTAGTTGCTCAATTGCTAATAGAAAAAGGAAGCTAAACCTACCGGGTTATGTAACTCCTTTGCCATACTCAGTTACTTGCCAAACTTCCGAGCTCGCAATCTTTTCTGGCCGGGGATTCTATGAATTTTGAGTCATTGGATGATAAACAGATGGTAATTTATTATAAAACAGGTTTTTTTATTTTCTTGAAAATTATACAAACACATAATTAGGAAGTTGTAAGAAGAATTTTATGGAAAACGTAATGTAAATTATAGTTTTTGTGGAGCCAACTTGCAAAGGCTGTCTCCTGGCAATGTACAGAATGTGGCCGCCTTCGATATTGAAAAAAAATACTTTGATTGGACGAGCCACATGGCCAATGGTGTGTGTGGAAGCAAACAAAATTGTCATTTGGTCAAATATCAAGCTCTTGAATGAAGATACTGTAAAACAAGTTATGTAAAACAAGTTAATTTCGTGGCAACTTTTTTTTTCGAGTTGCTAATCATCACTTCTTTCGCGGTAACTTAATTTTGCGAACTTAATTTACTTCAAGTAGTCATTTTGATCAGAAAACTGGCATTATGTATCTTGCAATTATAATGGGTCTTTACGTGACACTTTTGTTGGTTGAAAAATGTGTTTGAAATAGCCACAAAATACACCTTAGAAATGTCATTGGAACCATATTTATAAGATAAATGAAAAACTGGTAATATTAATTAAGCACACAAAAATGCTTCGTCTGTTTAATTTGGTGTTGATGTTGAAACAAATAATAGGGATTATCTTTAAGCATGGTAAAGGTTAAATCCTACATTCTACAAATGTTAGGGGAACCAAGTTATATTTATAAGATAAATGGAAAACTGGCAACATTTAGGAAACAAAAATGTCATAACAATACTTATAGATTAATGCTGTGTCGACTTAATTTGGCGTTGATGTTGAAACAAATAGAACCGGGATTATCTTTAAGCATAGTAAAGGTTAACTTGTACATTCATAGATCAGATAACGTCCCGATCAAAAAGGATGTCGCGTTTCCTCAGCTAAGGTTTGGTGCGTCCTTTCACATGATGGTGATCACAACATGACGTGCGGTGGAAATATCTTGATTGTCTTTGATCAGGTCAAGATCATGGAAGATTTAAAGGAAATGTCAGTTTTGGCTGGTCGCTATCAGCTCACATACTCTTGTTTTGTTTGTGGCTCTATATTTTAAATGCAAACTATGGGTTAGAAACTAACAAAGAAAATGGATACAAATTGTCAACATACAACAAAAGGGGGAACAAAATTTACAGATTCCTTATTGATTTTAAACTGATTTGATCATATTCATACTGTAGGGTACTCATTATCAAGCATGTCTCTTAATACTTGAACATATCTCTATCACGGAAGTATATTAAGTAAAAAAGAGTCAAAAGATGTTTCACAAGTGCAATGGCCCCATGGCCTGCAATATATGCACATTGGCATTAAAAAGTCATACGCCATGTGGGATTTTTTTTTCTCAGGGATATTTTTAAGAAAAGGTTCTTAAAAGAACCTTGCCATTTGCGTGTAAATGATACCGATCAAACTATATATAGATGCATATGGTTCATACCAAAACGACTGTCAATTTTATTCTGCTCTTGGCCACAGATTCCCTCAGCAAATCTATCCCACCACAAAACCACCACAAATCCGACTTAAACTAACTATGACCAGTTTGAACATGTACAGTATCAAACGCCAAGGTTTTGTAACTGGCTATATTTCCTTTTCTACCCCTGCTCTCTAGGCCTGCACTACAAAGCAATATTTCCTGGGTATAGTACACTCAAAGCATATATCTGTTGTAACTTGTACAAAATATTGTTTGCCTAACATGTAATGGAACATGTAGTCTGTTCTGTAATTGAAAGTATTGAGAGTGGAGGTGTTTCCATATATTAAATCAAATGAACCATAATTGCGATATAGATCGCATCCCAGTAAAAGATGTAGCAAGAAAAAGCAAGTAGTATTAATCAAAGACAATTTGAAGTATAAATACCGAAACAAAATTTTAACCAATGATGGCGATATGTAGTCATGTAACTTTAATATGATGAGAATGTTTGTTTTTTAACTGTGATAACCGCCAAAGAGTTCATTTATTATGTAGTCAAATAGATGTACATGTAAATCTAGCTTCTTCAGAATATATTTAGACAACTTTATGGTATTATTTAGAACAGGGAGTATATTCGATCTCCTAATTGTTTGAGCAAACTGTGTTTAGTGATTGATCATATCTAACCAGGCAATCGATTTGGCAATAAATCAACCAAGTTTGAGCGACATCCAATTCGTTTCGATGACTTCCAAACCATTGTTGCAGTCTGTTGTTTCATAAAATATACAGATAAATATCTGTGTATTTGAGGCCTTTCAAGCTGCGTGTGTTTTAATAGGGAACCCTTCAGAGATTCATACTCATTTCCTGGATATATTTATGTATAATGAGGATTACAAAATAAGATTTTAACATACGGTATATATGCAATAAATGTATTATATTGCAGAAATCTTATTTTCTATTCCTGTCAATAGTGCATTAAGGGAATTAACAGGAAGTGTACAGAGTTCATAGGGTTAGTGTGATGCCTATAACCGTGGTAAACATGACTTGTGTATTATAGATGTGACAGATGAAATCTTTCCCGCCTCTTTCCCCCCTCCACCTTCATCCGCCTCTTTCCCTCCTCGCATATTTCCCCCTCCACCTTCACCCCCTTTACCCTCCTCAGGTCTTTCCCCCTCCACCTTCATCTGCCTCTTTCCCTCCTCGCGTCTTTCCCCCCACCTTCATATGCCTCTTTCCCTCCTCGCGTCTTTCCCCCACCTTCATCTGCCTCTTTCCCTCCTCGCGTCTTTTCCCCTCCACCTTCATCTACCTCTTTCCCTCCTCACGTCTTTCCCTGTCCCATTTAACTCTCCCTTCTCATGAATGTCTTATTTGCTATTATTATATAACTATTATGAATTGATACCCTTGGACGCCTGAAGTGATTGAGAATTTAAAAACATTGTGTCACTTGCTCTCCCCCTCCCTGTTCTACCTCACATACTCTTCAGTGTTTTTTATGTCTTATTTACTGTTATCAGAATTATGATGTAACCATTTTGGATTGATAACGGTGCCCTTATCCTAAAGTATTTGAAAATGTGACACCTTGCGTTTCAGGAAATAGTTTCCTAAACACATACTGTAACTGTTAGACCTTCAACTCAATCATAAACCTATTATTTTTGTTATTGGATGGAGGCCTAGCTGCTTTTCTTTCCACTAACAGTATTGAAATCTTAATCTGAAAAAGGTGCTTTATATAACTGTTTAGTGAATGGACAGCCCCCTAAGTACAGTAGCAAAGCGTTGTTGATTTGAGATAAACCACACTGCTATGGGCAACCAGCCACTGAACGACCAGCACCATGCAGATAATGTTTTGGAATGATCGTGCACACACTATTTACATTGAATTTTGAAGCTAAAAGGAACTTGATTTATTATTTTAATTTGATCATTTAGTGTTAAGGTTTTTGAAAATAGTTTGAGTGAAATTGTTAAAAATGAAGTACAATTAAATCATGTTCTTATTTGCATTGCCTATTTATGAAATTGCGTTCAAATACTTGGTCTTAGTTGAAAGGGATTAAATCATGTTTCAGCGTATGTGCATCACCAATCTACAATGGTGTTCTGCGCATTTGTGTGGTTTATTTCACTTGGTCGTTTTCGTTGTGAAATAAACCACCCAGACGGCGGGAACACCGTTGTAGATTGGTGATACACATATGCTGAAACATGATTTAATCCCTAAATCATCATTTATACAGACTTTCACTGATTAAAGAGTAGAAGAGGATACCCTAACAAATTTTACACACAAAGATTAAAAGCTTAATTTGTTCACTTTAGCAAGCAAAATCCCATATCATTCTAAACCATAAGCCACACCTTTCCAAGCATTTAGAACAGTGAAAAGATGTGAGAGTTAATAATACTTAAAATCCGCAGTTCATTGACCTTTGGGTTGCTAACCTATATTGCCATATAATTTCTGCTCTCAATCATTTAACAGATTTGTAGTAAGAAGGAAATGCACAATTTCATAATCAGATTAACTTTCTCTCACTTCAAAATCCCAGACAAGTATATGAATAAAATATTGTCATTAAATGTGTTGCCATTTAAAAGATATGAAAATGGGTTGATATATGGCGAATTTCCTCATTTAAGACTGAGTTGTATCTGCAATCTCATGTGTCCAGGACTTACAGGGAACATTGGAGAAGGTTTCTGATTTAAGTGTTGGCAAAAACAAAAAAGACATGGTACAAAACCAAAAAAACAAGCAATCTGCTATGAAAAGCACAAAATGTTGTTGAAAGTATGAACATGATTGATGTTATTTGTTAACATCACAAACTTACAATATGTTATTCATGTCTTAATCTTTTCATGGGTATTAAGAACTGCATACCAACATGATCATGACAGTGCATAATAATAGCCAACAACCCCTTCACCCATGTAAAAAGCATAGTTGCATGTTGAAATCTAAACCCAGATAATTTCTAGCTTTATATACCACTACAGGCTAGGTTAGACCTAATCACCTAAAAGTCCCTTGTAATAGCTTTAAAGGTCAGATTTCAAGTCAAGTCAAGCTAGAACTTTTGTCAAAGTCGTCACATCAAGTCATTCTGAACATGAACTTTTTTGCTGCTTCATGTATAGATGTTACCTATCAAGTCATTTTAGGTTTTTATTAGTAATATTAATAGATCTAATAATGCACATTTTGCAATCAAATTTTGTTCAGACTTAACTCAAGTCTCAAGTCAAGTCTTTTGGAAGTGACCCATGTCTTTTCAAAAATATTTAATTGGAGTCATGAGTCAAGTCAATGACCTCAGTGAGCCAATTCAAGTCAAGTACTCAAGTTATCAGTCCAGTCATTGAATCACAACACAACTACTCACTTTCATACTAAGTAATTGGATTTTAGTTACATTGTCATCCTACCCTACCCTACCCTAATTTCTTCCATCCAATGAAAAACTTAAAACATGTTTTAGGCCAACTAAGTACTCCAAATTTCTTTTGATTAGCCCATTGCATATTGCAATAACAAAACTTAATCTTGCGATTTCATCTTAACTCTCTATTTGTGTAACCCTTTTTAAAAGACGGCTTTAGAATTAGCCTAGATTAGACCTAGTGATAATCGCCATCAAAACATGCTGCCAATATTGCACAAAAATCAGGCAAAATGTCAAGGGTTGTTAACTGTTTGGCAGCCATAAAGTTTAACACACAATGAAAATTGATTTGCTGATTTCTTTTCTCCATTTTACTGTTTGCCATTGATTTCAATGTTGTGTGCTTTCATTATCAAAGATTTTCATTTTATGATGGTAATTTATTGATAATAATTTTCATTTACATTTGTGCCTTTAAAAGTTTCGCTTACGCATTGAATAACTAAACTTGTCCTTGAAATATAACTTACACTCCTTCCCTGTATTCAGCTCTCCAACTAATAAAAGTTTCAGTTAACACACTTTCAGATCAAAGTAAGATATTCTATTAAATTTAATATGACAATCACCAGAAACGAGAGCAATTTCTTAGCTCCCACAAAATCGGATCACAACCTGTTGCTTATTTTAGACATATTATTCGTTTAGGGCTTAATATAAAAACTGACTGGATTCCCAAGTGACACAACTAAGTTTAAAAATAAAACTTGTGCTTTTGAACTATCCATGGCACATTTACTCATTCAGCAGGGACTTGTCATGTATTTTACTCACTGATGAATAAAGCATCGATGAAGATGGTTCGTGGGTTCGTGAACCCTGAAAGGACAGGAAGGTGTTTATTCTATCTATAGATGGGGTGACAGGTGACGTCACACCGGGCAAAACGTGGCTAGTTGCCATTGTTCTTTGCCCGGCAGTTTGCGCGTGCATCCTGTTTTGTTTAGGACCCGTGCTTTTAAAACTCGCGCCAAAGCATTATAAAGGGCAATACGGCATAGCGGACAGTGTTGTGGTCATATGCTGTTCCCTCAAGCGTGTATCGACAGTCCAGTCCCTTCGACCGTTGCGTTTGTTGATAAACATTGGATGTAAACAACGGTCACCTCATCTATACATACTGTATATAATTTTGAGCCCATATTTAATTATTTATTCATAGATCTGTATTTCAAGCAAGCCTTGTTTGAGTGTGAGATGAAATGTCCAATAACAGGGCTACATAAGGTCAGTCATACATAACAGATCTGACAGTTACGGACAGTCAAAAGACATGTATCACCGTGCTTTGTCATCAACCCTCTTTTTGTAAAGATTGGAAAGATTGGAGAGCTTATTGCAGAGATTGCAGCGTGGTATCATGGGCAGTATTTTGACTCGAACCCATACAAAGGGTTAAGAAGTACCCTTCACTTTTGATATTCACCCTGGAATATGTTGAAAATGTCATTGTTTTACTGCCTAAATATACTCATATTTTGTGCATCATTTTGGATTTTCACCCTCGAAAATTCTACCCAGTGTATAAGGGCATGATGATTATGCACTGGCATATGTTAATTATAAACATGTGATCAAAGATTAATCCCAGTGCTTGCATGTGAATGTGACGCTGATCACCAGAATACATACTGATTTCACTGCACAGGGGTAGATGGACACATTATGATCAGACTATCCCTCTCACCTTATAACTTTATTATTTATAAGTTTATGTTAAGAAGTAAAAATTGTGGAACATGTCTGAAATAATATGCGATGCATTCCTGTGAATATACACATAGTATATGTATGTTACATATTATTAATTATAGATCAATAAATGCATATGTTTTGTTTTGAGAGAAATTAGACAAATCAATGCACGCCCGCTGATGTTGATATGTAAATAATGATGCGACTCGTAGAGGGAGTATTGTGAGTGTATCAACATTTGCACAAGTGCATTGATTTCTCTTTCATAACAAATAAAAACACGTTCACAAGTTTGCTAATACCCGCAGTAATAATTGTTGAATCTGTGCTGCCTGAAAAAACGAATTAAAACAATGTGCGTGATTCACACATTGTGCGGTGCGTGGTACGCGAATCGTATGGAGCTCACACCGAGTGCAATAAGACACTTTCAATGCATTCCGCATACTCTAGATTCCTGCTTTCTGATTGGTTAGATACTACCAAGAGTGTATGAATACAAGAGATATGATTCATAATCTCTGTAGGATCTATTTGCTATTGCACTAAGATTCACCCTATCGTATGTCCCTCAAGTCAATTACGTATCAACATAATGGAAGTTACATATTGAATATGACATTGTCTTTAGTATGGGTGACGTGTACGACATGTGGGGTTGATTGAATGCATTAGGATTTCAGCATATAACCTTAACTCCCACAGTGTTTCAGTGGCGATGGACCGAAGGACAGAAGAGGGGGGTAATGGGAGGCCAAAACAAGTTGGTCCGTGGCCACCCAGGGATTGAACCGGGGGCGGCTGGACTCGCAGGTGAGGGAGTTAACCATCACAACACAAGCTCTGGGCTGCCCATGTTAAACGGTCGGTGACTAATTATACCTGTGGGTATTGCAGCATGGAATAGACCTTGTGTGTGCTGCATAAATGGGCTACTTCAAAGATCACACACATCATGAACTGTTTAGAATTATGTTTAGTTGAAAAATCCAGTTGCTTTATAAGCACAGAAATGGCCATTATGTAACCTCTATTTAACATGTTAAAGTAATTCCGGTTTTTATTAGGGAATTTGTCTTCAAAAGGTTCTTTTTTTTTGTCTTTTGCTTTTGTCTTTTCGGGCTACTTTTTCAGAGGGGCTGGGGTAGGGCTGCTAAATTGCCCTGCCTAGGCCCTTATCAACAATGTCAACCCTGAATGGTTAGTAGCTGTGGTCTTGGTGTTTTGTCTAAATCGAATTTTGTGATTGGTCATATATTTTTGCATGTCTGTCTCACGTCCAATCAGGTTGTGTGTCTCTTTCGAGCGGCAGGCATGTTTTGGGCTGTTTTTGGCTTTCCCTTCATATTTGGTTGGAGTAGTCCAATTCGTGTTTGAAAATCCCTCCCCAGCCACCCGTTGACCAGGCTGGAGGAGTTGGATGGGTCGATCCCAGGCAGTTGGCTGCCTGGGGTTGCTGGCTTTGGACTGAACTGGGCTTCATCACGTATTGGAGCAGGTTCACCAGATGCCTGGGTGTCAGACTCAGCCGATGACCAGCAGGTTTTATCAGGGGGATATGGGTTTTGACCGTAGTTGTGTGCTCATCTCAATGGTTCTGTCCAAGACATTTTGGTAGGCTGGATTTTCCCCATAACCGGGAATTCCCTTCCAAAGCGGTGGTCCAGATCTCTTTGTATGGTTGGCTTACAGTTATTGTTAACTAATGCAATGTAATATGTTGTATAAAGCGTACTGGCACTACGTCTATGATAGAGGAGAAATATTTTGTACAGTTGTGTACATTTGTGTGCATCACTAGGTGATGCTTTGACTACTCCAGTTCATCCCACATTTGATTAAAGATTTAGGGTTATGTATTTCAAATTGACTGCACGTGTAATTCTTTGTCTGCAGTACGTAGTATATCCTTCCGAGGACAAAGAACGTAGTTACTATTGTGCAATTAGAAGGCGTAAGTCAAACTCTCAGCACATTATGTCTTAAGGCCATACATTGCCAGACTCATGTCAAAAACTGATAAGTGAACTATCTGAAAAGGCTTAATGCAACTGTCCAACTCATCACCAAATGTCATCACATCTTCATTTGAAATCAAAACGAACTTATAAATAACAATTGAGAGGGTATTCCTTTCAAGAATTGTTATGACATGGCTTAACAGCTTGTTGGGCACTTCTCTGTTTTACTTTGGGGTATTCCCTACAAGCATTATTATGAGATGGTAGAACCCCTTGCTTCCTATTGGTAAATACAGTATATCAGGCCGAGAGATATGCAGTCTTGAGAATAGTGATGACTTTTCGGGGTAGTTCGATGTTTTTAACAATATTTGGTTTCAAAATGAAATTTATAGCTCACTACAATCAAACATGTTTGTCTGCACCAGTGCTGGAAAAGAAGCCAAAATTCATGTGTACACTGCAAATGTAAGCTGGAAGTTTGAAAGTTGTGGGTCCTCATAGATATTGCACAGATCAGTCTGTGTATGAATAAGGCAACAGAATAAAGAGTTGGCTTGCCCTTTGCGTCCGACCCTTATTTAAAAACTATTTCAAATATCATGAATTGCTTATAATTAATAGCAATGTATGTTCTGTTAATGTTTAACTGCAACTTAAACACATACAAATGTCAATTACTCAAGTTTATTAAAAGTTAAGAGTTTTAGGAAAGAAGAAAGATGCATGTTCAGCATTGTTTGAAATCTGTGTTCTTGTGTAGTATATATGTTTATATAAAACAGAATATTACCGAACGTTGTTGTCACTTATACTTAAAGGGCAAGTCAACTTCTTCTTTTTTTTGCCTAATGACAGCACCATTCTTGTGATCTTAATCGGGTCACATATCTGCATTCTATCAATGAGTAAAAGAGTGAGTTTCTCTCATCATGTTCATTGTAATCAACTTCCTGTATGACGTCTTATAGAATTCACATATCAAACTGTTCAATTCATTGTGAAATGACTTACCGTTGTAACAAAACAGACATTTGTTGAATCATTTTTTGGATATATATGCAGGGCTTTTCAGCCAACTTCTTTTTTAACTTGCAAGATGATGGTTTTGGCCAAACTTCACGCCAAACTTCACACAGTGTTTGATATGTTCAGTTTATTGGAACACTTGTGGACGGGCTGATTCATATACTATTCATAAGTTCTATTTGAAATTTGTTTCGCTTTCTTGGGTCAAATGTATTTGAATTGACTATTTGAGATGTTTTAAAATGAATTTCATTGTAGCATTAAGCATTGCTTTCAGCTCATAAACTTGATAGTTGCGCTGTTACTGCAAACTGGAAAATGTTATCAATTATACACTAAAGGAATATTTTGGAACAGCTTGAAAATTAAATTTGGTCGCTATGCCAGTATTTGTCATGTCAAATTATGGGTGACTATACTCTTAAAGGAAATATATCAATTACTTTGACGACAGTACAAGCAAACAGCGAGTCGACATTTGTACAAGGTATTTGATAATTCAATGTGCGAAGTAGGATTTTTTTTAAATAGTAGCAAAATTTAATTTGTGGCAATCAATCAGTCAGGTCAAATCCGATAGGAAATCTGGACATCCATGTTTGTGGGGCCGCTGTTATTTTGTCTAAATATAATGAATTGGAGGTTGTATCAATTTTAACTTAATCTCATGTAATCCAATAGGACTTAGCTGTAGATCGACCATTACAATACTGTAAAAGCCAATATTTTCGCGTAAAGATATTTTCGCACATTTTGATATCATTGACATTTCGCAAATTGTTTTTTTCGCGGGCGACCTTCTGAATGCACTGCATGAATGTTGAACACAATATTTTTGTGTGTTATAATATTTGCAGAAAAATATTTTGCACGAAAAGCGTGAAAATTAAACCACCGCGAAAATTTCAGCTTTAACAGTATTTTGCCTGACCATTGAACAAACCACCTGAAAAGTTCTCAGAGTTGAGATACCTATATTAACCCTAACACTCTTGAGTACTACAAATTACTATTGACAGATTCAGTAGTAAGGATTGAAATATTCAGCTTGAACACTTGATCCCCCCATTTTGTTAGTTATATTTTAGGAACTCTGAAAGTAAAACTGATTTTAATCGTTTAAATTCATGAATACTAAAGTGATCCAGACAAATTTTATATCGAAAACCTGTATTGAACTGGAAAAGAAAATGAGCCTTGAAAGGCTCAATAACCCCCATTTCAGTGACGTCAGCATTTCGAAGCTGCATTGTCACTATATAACAGTATAATTATGACAAGCAACGGGGGTATAATTTTAGAATGGATCGGACATTTCTTAGGATATGGCAGGAAATTGCCTGAGCCACGGTGTTATTACTGATTCCCTGAAGGTGTTGAGTGTGCCCCTGGAAATCCTGAAAAAGAAGGATTGACATTTTATAGCTGATTATTGAAGCTATTTTAATATTATTGCTGCACCACACAGATCTTGTTCTTCAACATTGTATCGGTTACAAAATGTAGGCCATATTTAAAAACAAAAAATAGTTTCCTTATCATGGCCAATTATATGAGCAATGTATAAACTTTTTTGAAATTTGCCTAAAATAAATGTGTCATCAAGTGTTGTTTTTGACTTTGGTTCACTTTTACCTTGATTATTTGCATGGTTTCCCATCCAAATGTAATAGGACCCAGTGCAGAAACTCTTTCAAACAGCTAACTTTTGCATAGTAGTGTTGCGCAGCAGTATTATGTCTTTGTGTGTGTATGAAAATCCTCTCTCAAAAATGGAAATACAATCACCGGGTTCTCAATGGTTTATTCACAAAGATCTGAATTTCAGATCCACATAATGTTTAAATCCATCACCAAACAGTTCAGACTTCAGTTTTCAAAACCCATCATTCATACAGACTTTCCCAGGTTTCCACCCCTTCCTTTGCACTGCCCTTGAGTTTCATCATCTAAAATACAAACTGGGAGGAGAGAAATTTTGATGATGGAACTAAAATGAATTCTGTTGGAGTTCAGTCTCTGCTATTCAGTCTCTGCTATACATAGTAGATGTGGCAAGAATATGGATGTCATCCGAGTGCTGCAGTTTCTGTGCCGTGTGTCACTACTGCCCTTAAGATGGCAGTTTTTGACATCCACTAGTCCTTGTGATTCGAGCGATTTCTAGTTGTGATAAGCCTGTGCACTGTAATTGATTAGGAAATGGGTATCAACGCTCTGTACATAAGATTACTCAATATTGAAGTTTTAGTAGTGAATTCTGGATATAAGAAAGCCTTTTAAGGAAGTGAATTTTTATCAACAAGAGACTTAATAATAATACATGTTACAAGAACTGCGAACAAGTTATCAAATGCATTGAGTGAAGTTAGAGCCTGTTCATGAAATGGTAATTTGTTTTTTATTTAGCGCACCAATGATTAATAGACAGCTGTTTAGTAATTTCAGGGTTGAGATGACAAAATGTTATGATGGTTGCTTGTCAGATTTGAAGAAATTATGATAACACAGTGATTGACTAGTTTTCTTTACCAATATAGGATGCAATCAAATGTGTACAATACGATCAAAGAGTTAGCTAAATCAAGATGCAAGAGACAAATGAGAATTTTCATGCTTTGATTTGAATGAAGAATTCTATTTTCATATTTACACAATTCAATGATTAATAACATTGAAACTGAAAGAAAAGTTTACAGATGAAGATGCAGATGAAGGAGGACACCACCATTTATGGACAGTTTATGTTATTGCCCTTAAACCTAACATTTCTATTTTTATTTTTTTTGAATTACAGAGAGCCCACGACCGGTCTTGGAAACCTGTGTGGACTTCGTTGAGAGGACATGTTTTATACTTCAAAAAGGAAAGGCGTGAACAGGGTGTTGTGGTAAGTTTCCCTGATGTCCAGCAATTGTGTTCCCCCATTTTTCCAGGTGTCTCATGCATTGTTTTTTAGACTTAAGTTGCATACATACGAGGGTCATTCAATAAGTTCTACCTCTTACCTCATAACTTTATTATTATATGAGTCAGTCTTATCAAATATCACACGATTGTAGCTTGAAACCTCAGCTACAAATCCAATGTAAATTGATCCGAGTACTGGTTGTACTTTTCCGGACATGCAGTGAGAACCAAACCTCGATTTAGTGTAACGGAAACGGATGAAAAACAGCAAAATATCGCCGAAGTGCTTTTCAATTGGCCTATTGTAAGAGGCAAAACATACCTATCGGTCAATGGTAACCGTTCTAAATGTCAGATATTTCTTTAACAGACTGTAAACAATAAAGTTGACTGATTGGTTTGGAAAAAATATGCCCTCTGATTAGCCAGATCCAAGTCAGGACAACCATTCAGTTTACCCCCCCTAGAGAACCCTGTAAAAGTCATATTTGACTTTCATGATAACTAAGCGATCTTCAATATATCGAACTAAATGGAGGGATTTAAATTCTGTCAAAGTGATAATTTTCTATCATTGACTACCTGATTGACTATTCTGAAGGTTGTACATAAATAAAACCCATAAAGTGATTATTATGGTAAAGATTTAACATTCGAGGCATCATTGTGGCTTGTGTTGTAACAACGAAAATTTGACTGATGGCAGTATTCTGGTATGCCAAAGGCATAGCAATACATTTAAGTTGATAGTACACTATTTGCGAGCCTACAAGAGTTAATATTGTTTACAATCTTATCTATACATGATAATACTGTAATATATTCAGATATCATTCATTCATTTCCATTTTTAGTATTTAAATCAGGCTCTTATATCTAACCATACAATACGAAAAAACACCCGAAAATATGTGTATATTTTTAAGGTAATTTTCTGTGTCCGTTGTCCAAAATCTCTCTCTGAATTTGACCGCGTCATAACAAAAGTAAAACAGATATCAATTACCATTTACTACACATTTGTAGCTATGATTCGGAGCTATAATCATGACAAATGTCACGAGGTTGACATTAATATTAGCGATGTTATGAGGGAGGAGGTAGAACTTATTGAATGACCCTCGTACATACATACATACATAATCTTTATTTATTCACGATACACAGGTCAACATAATACAGCTGTTTTTTTACCGAGGCCGTGATTAAGTCGATTTAACGTATTACATACAAGTTATACCTTTAAAATTACATGATGAAATCATATTCATTGAATCTGATACAGATTAATGAAACAAAGTTACAAAAAAAGTTGTGAATATATCATTAGATGAATCATTACAACCGGCTGCAGCCCCTGATTGACATGTTCCCTTACATGTGTCACACAGGTAAAGTGAATACTATACTCGCCTTCAGAATCATTTGCAGGTTGGCATGCATGCAGGGCCAGAAATTCGGCGAGAATCCAAGAATCTGATTCTTAATTGACTCTCGTAGACAGGTTTGCGAGGGTCTAATTGGATTCTCCCAAATTTTAGAAAATCGCACACAAACTCAATTGACGAGAATCTTAGATTATCGTAAAATGTGGTTGTAAGAATCTGTTTGGATTCTCACAAGGTGAAATGAAATTCTAGCCCTGACATGCATGTATTTATGCATTGTAAGTGGGTAGATACAATTACAGATTCGCACTTATTATGCACCTGAATACAGCGTCATGCACCAGGATGGTCTTCAAACAGGGCAATGTGAAAAGTGGGTATCACATAATTTAGCTGCTTGTTGATTACTGGAAGTATTGAATGCAAGAAAAGTTTAGTCTTATCTTTGATTGGTTGCTAACAAGTTCATGTGGGAAAACCATTGATAATAAACAATCAGACAGACTACTCATGAATCCATCATTTACATTTTACCCATTGGAATCAATAGTTTCAGTTTGAGCGGATTTTTTTTTAAGTTATAAAAGTCATCAAAAAAGAATACAAAAATGTCCTTTGAAGTTTTAAAGGATGCAACATTGCATGGTGAAGAAAAAGGAAGAAAAAAAAGAAGAAATAATAAAAAAACATATGCAAAAACCCATTGAAGTCACCACGATGAACTTGCAGATGTTAAGAAACAGTTGACAGTAAAGTAAGTGGTCATATTAACATATGGTAACATGTGTTCTCACTTTGTGGTCCCGGATTTGACCACTGATCCATAACTATTTTAGAAAAGCCACAAAGGTTTGTCACTTTGTCCTGGTGAAAAATGACTGACCTCCTATTCACCCAACTTAAGCTGTTGATATGATATCTTAAAGACCCAGATCCATATGCAAAAAACAAGATAAATCAAGTCTAAATTTAGACCTTGTCTAAATGATGGTTAACACCAAAAAGGTGTTTATTTGTCCTTTCTTTATATGAATGTAAAATATAGTCCTGTGTATGAGGGGTACAATGTGAAGGGTAATACATAATTATTCCAATTTCTTTTATCTGATATTAACTATACCATGTTTACATACAAACCTTGCCATTCCCACTATCTATAACAAGCATAATATAGGGTTTTGTAGAAGTATTCTCCATTTAAAGCGGCTTTATAATTAGATGTGGGCTTTAGAAGAGTGATTCTTGAACTCTTCTTAAGCTTTGTAAAAAAGAAACTTAAAGAATTATTTCTGAGTTGAGCTTTATTTATAAAGTCGGTTACAGGCTTAAGTTTGACATTGGTCCTATTTCATAAAGATCCAATTATGAATTCTTAAGATTAATCGTATCTTTTATGATATGGAGCTCTGGTTTACTTCTCTTGTACATACAGCACTCAATATTAATTTGAAGGCCAATATTATGTTTTCATAATCTGTTGGTGTACGTGTTAGGCAGCACACGTTATGCTGTCCACTCAATTATTAATCTGATCATGGTTAATTGCAGTATGACTTGATCCCGAATTAAATGTTGTGCTATGTCACGGACACTTCCAATACACCATACGAAACTATTCATTAAATACCTTCATTAAGTGTAGGATTAAATTGTTAATAGCCAATAAGCATTTCCTCTTTCACACTTAACAATGACACAGCAAAGACCTGCTCATGTGTCAAGTGTAAACAAGTGTTTACATGAAGACTGTTGAGTGACCAGTTGATTCATAGGGGTTGTTTTCTTCTGGTTTTGTGGTTTTTTGGCCGGAGAGGGAAATGTTGACTCAGTATTGTAGAACCCCTGAGGAAACCTAATTAGGCTTATATGCTATGTTTGAAAAAACTAAAAAGGTGTTGTTGAACTGTGAGTTTGTTGAAATTATTTGATGCTTTAGATGCATGGTCTATCTAGTTGGGTGTGTTTTCTACTGTTCTCCACTAAGTGGCCCACTTTTTATTTAGTTTATGGATAATTTTATTTCAAAATGGCTTATTGTTACGAGAAATTGGGCTATCTTTGTCAGGAATCAGATCACAGGTCACCTGTAAGTAAGACACACTAAATCCTAACCGCTATGTTAAAATGAACAACTCGCTCTTTAAACCAGCGCACATCTTTCACGTTGAGCACTGAACCCTGGGAGTTTTTCTCGCAGCGTTAATGTTTTGGTTCAGTGGAGGGGAGCTGAAAAAACTCACACGCAGTAATGAACAATTTCCCCCTCCCCTGACGCTCCATGATTATCATAGCAATGCAGAGGTGGTGTATAGCCTTCAAGTCTCTGCTAGGTGTCTGTCTGGCCATATGAATGTGTAATTCAAAGAACATGTAGGCTTTGTCTGTATGGTTGGTCTGAATAAATGGGTTTAGGGTGTAGTACTGTAAACGTTTCCATGGGGAAATCGCAATGCATCATATCAGGATGCATTTTATTATAATGTTGATTTAGTTTAGCATCATTGAAATTGTTTAATACCTGTCTGATAGATCTGTCATAGCATAGAGCAAAATGGATGGAATAATAGTGAGTGGGTGAAAGAAGGGGGCAAAGAAGGGGTTGTATGGGGGTATGATAGCATTGCAAGGTGGGCAAATTATGACATGAACACTTGTAAGGAACTATGAACAAAATCAAATCAAGTATTATCTTAGCTTTAGATTAATGATTCGAAATTGATATGGTTGTTAGAAAACATACCACTGAACGATGAAACCAAATTATGTCTTCCCTCTGTTTGAGGAGATTTTGTGGACATGCTAGCTTGCTTTGTGTTAAATATGTACCACAATATTATCAAACACTCTTGCTAGTTATGGTATATAAAAGAAATATAAATATACTATAACGCTACTCTGATTTATATTTTTTCTCTGTTTTTTATTACGGAATACAATGATGAGGTTCAGAGTTCTCAAGATTTTCACTGGAAGTGTTTTCACACTAGCAAGTTAATTTGGTTAAGACCAAATCGAAGGAAGCAATTACAAATCATGTATTATTGCTTTGAGAATCCCCATACAATAGAAATAGGACAATGCCATGCTAATCAAATCTATATCCATTAACAGACTGTGATTGTTAATTGAAACTATGTCTGCAGGGATCATCTTTATGTTGCCTAGCATTAGATGACAAAAGTCTTATTTCAGTTGTCTATTTATGTTTTAATCAATTCTTTTGTTGAATAAATGTTTCTAAAGCTGTGATTGCCTGTAACCTAGTTGGATAATGTCAGCCTTAGACGATAGATCTAAGAGGTTGTGTTTCATAAGATGTTTAGCCAAAATATAACGTGATCCATGTAAATAAAAACAGGTGTGATGCTCACTGCTGCATTTGTGTATTCTTCTGTATAGTGTTCATCAGATTCCTCTTTCAGTTGTTATTACCGTAAAAAATCAGTTGGAAATACAACACATTCCAATTTTGAGACACACATGCTAACAAACAAGTCATATACATATTTGCTTTCAATTTTTTATCAAATAAAATCACCAATTTCATTTCATATCAAACATGTAGACAAAAGTATCTGAGTGTTTTGATTTATTGCGAGTAGTATATTATGTAATTATATATTGTTTTCTTGTAGAACACATGTCCAATACGTAGACATATTAGATAAACATCTGTATTGTATTTCTTTTCCAATTCATCAGCATCCAACAACTGCCTTGGCCTCCATCGAGGAGCATCCTTTGAGCATCAAAGCCGCCATGGTAGATATCGCATACGACTATACCAAGAAAAGGAACGTCTTCCGTCTGTGTACGTTTACTGGCTCCGAGTATCTAATACAGGTTAGTATTGATTGAGTGGCTGTAGATTGGTTTTATGATGCACAGAAGTATATTATTTCATCCTAATTTGCTAGATTAGATTGGTGTGTTGTTTATAACCTGAGACCATAATAACTAAACTAAGTTATTATGGTCTCAGTTATAACCAAGCCAGACAAGACAAGTTTGGGGTCTGATTGGATTGGCACAAACATATATAACGCCAATATTGCATGAAGTAGGTCATGGATTCAGTAGATTTTAGAGAGACAATTCATTATTGTTGATCAGGGTGGGACAAAAGTGGCACGTTTCGGAAGATTCTTCCTCGGAAATATTGATAACTTGGAGGCAAATATTTGTATTTCAAATATAGAAATACAAATGAAACTGCAGGAAATTACACTAACAATCCAGAATACAATCAAAAATATTAATTTGTCCATCATTGATATGAGATATCTTGTGGCAGACAAGTTCTCTACTCAAAAAAAAGAAGAAGTGAATTATATTGAGTTTTATATTCTATGTTGGAATTCAGTTAATATGATATGCATATTTACACCCAGGTGGCAATATTCTCTGATCAAGTAGATAATAAGGGTGACCCATTAAAAGAATGGACTGGTTTTGTAACTCATGAATTTTGTTGTTTAGTTGGCCACAGTATCTATTCTTCGGTGATGGTCAGATAAAGTCTCTTTTTAATGCATGGAATAATAATATTCATAACTTATTCTTCCTTTGTTTATATTCATGGAAGTCAATTTTGTAATACTCTGCTCTGCTTGCAAGATGGTGTAATATTAATTAAGGAGGTAGACACTTGTTTATTTTCATTGTAAACAGAAAAATATTGACACATGTTCAAGCAATTATGTGATTGCAATATGTATTGCTATAAAATACCATAGCATACCAAAGAAAATGAAGTGAAATGTTTGGATCTTATTTCAGATACATTTTCTTGTTTAAGTTGCCTATATAGGTGGTGAAAGTTTCACTAAAAATTCATGTGGAAAGTGGCTTTCTTAGGAATCTTATGGAACCTCTTAGGCACCAATGGGGTGGAGGGGGGGGGGGGGATACCTTGGTCACTTTAGTGCGAAAGTCTTTATACTTTTACTATTTTGACTTATATTCCTATGTTTTAATTGAAAAACTGAAAAGATATCTTCTGAAGAAATGCCTCGCATATTTCATTTCAATATGTTGCCAGGAAATATATATTTGTGAAATCAGTCACTGAAGTTGGTGAAATATAAAGACATTCTTATATAGTAAGTGTGGTTTTGTATGTCAACAGGCAATTTGATTGGTTTTTGGCTGATTTTCAGCCGATGGCACTAGATATTATGAGACCGATAATATATTGTTTGGGGCAGGGCTTAATTCATACCTTAAAGTGTGTATGGTCATCGCGTTAAGATATTTAAGGGCACCCTACACAAAGTTGCCGGCATGTGCGTATAAGTTATAACGCAGCGTTGCCGTTTGTGCGCGTGCTAAAGAATGCGAGAATTTGAAGCAGGAAGCTGGTAAACAACCTGCTGGATTTGCTGATTTTTATAAACAGGGACATTTGTTGTTGTTTGATTAAAATAAATCTATTTTTATGATAAAAGATAAAGATAACCAATAAACTAGATGAGAATGAAAATTAAATAAAGTTGTTAGCTGTTAGCTGTTTCTCATAATGTATAGGCTGTAACATATTTGTGTCCTCGTGTATGGCCATCGCACTACGAACTATATTTTATTTGCTAAATAAAAGGAGCATTTTTACTTCTTTCAATCATGTTAGCTGAGATGCTGAAAGTAAAAGCAATATTAAATAATGCCCTTGCAGCATGTTGCCATTCTAAATCAATATCTGATAACTATAGTTCAAATCACAATCCCATCGACTGTTTCAGAACATACACTTGCATGCCAGCCAAAATATAACGCTAGAGAATATGACGGCAGCACAGTACACATTGAACATCAGGCACGCGTCATGTTCATTATGTTTTGTTTCTAGGGTTTTGAATCTGCCTATAGCAAATAGTCTTCCAGATTTCTTGGGAAAATATATATTAAAGACATCAATTTAGCACAACACAAGTGCGGGCGCAATCCCAGCCTATTTGATGTTGATTGCCACAGTGATGCACTATTGATACTTCATTGAAATGATGTTTTATTTCTTTGCTCTGTACTCCCTAGGTTAGCGACACACAGACTATGCTTGCGTGGATCTCTGCAATACAAGCCAACAATAATCCAGATGATGCTGTAAGTATAGCAGGCAAACAATACCTAAAATTGGCCATTAAAATTAGCTATTTTAGTATTTTCTCAACAAGTCCTGTATACGAGTATGTGAAATTGGTACAGATCTGTTACACTATAACTTGTGAACGTGCAGTTTTGGACAGCGTGTACTATTGGGTGTACTTTTTAAGCTCCTGTGACAAATGCCTTTCGTAAATTCAAGATGTAGGTTAACCATCATCACGCCTACTTGCCACTATATTTTTCAAGGTCAATAGTTGACGCTGTCCAAACCTACACATTCATAAATTGTAGGCAAACGCACCTCTCGGGTAGAATAGGTTCACCTTGGTGAATTAACAACAACTTTCAAAATGTATCAATTCAAAAATGTCAAAAAAAATTCCTTTTTTTCCCTTTTTTTCTTTTTCTTCAACAATTAGAAAACAGAATTTGGGCCTGTAGAACAGAGTTTATTTGTTGTCACCTTATGGGGAAGTTTGTTGGCTTCTAACACTAACAAAGTTCAACTCATTCTGTGCACATTTTCATCAATTTCCCATCAATTTAATATCATTTTAGAGGATATCCTATACCTGAAACAGGTTGATTAACAAGGTAGTTTTCCCAAACCAAGACTAGATACATGCATTAGCATTGACCCGCTATATTCACCCAGTACATAAGGTGTACTGCAAGTTTAAAATACATGCAGTCAAGCCCAAAAAGGGTGGAACCGACATCTTTGGTTCGCATTATACATAGACTTGTTTGGTTACAACATTTTTGTGAGTATTCAAGCACATGCAGTGAGCTGATTATAAGTACACCTGCATTTGTCAGACTTAGACCAGAAGTATATGTGCCATGCAAGCATTGTGAGGGATTTCCTTGGCCAATAACTTTCTCCTATCAGCGCAGTACAAATGTATTTATAGATGTTTATAAAATGAATGATTTCCAGGGATAATTTAATAATATGACTCTAAATCCCCTTGTCCGATTTCTACCCAATTAAGGAAAGCTGGGCTTAGCTGGGTTAGGTATGGCTGGTCCTCACTACCCTCTTTTAAAAAAGAAAATTGATATTATATTAAACATAGCAAACTTGCCTTCCAGTAACTTTGATTATTTATTAAGAGTTCATAAAAATATGAATAGTCGTATCAAAAAGAACATGTTATCCGTAAAACTGTTTTGAGGTCCATAGAAAATAAAGAAAAATGTATCCTAGTTGAAATCATATCTTGTGTTTCCAAGCTGATTTTTGTTTAGAAATACTTAATTTTAAAGCTTAGAATGTGCTTTTTAAGCTTGATTTAATAACTTGGATTGGAGTCACGCAACCAACATGTCCATTTGGATATGACGGGTCATAAATGATCGATATAGATTGTGGGACACCATACATCATTTAAACAAAAAGACATTTGTCATAGGAGTATCTATTTGAATAAGTCATGATTTCCGTAACTTATCAACAACAACAAACATTACTATCTTCAATAATATGTTATATGATTATGCTATGTTATTTGTGTAAATGATTAAGAAAATAAAAGCACGAGTGTTCCGTGCACTGTGAAAACATTAAAAAAAAAATCTATTTAAATTTAAAGATTATTTCAAATGTAATTCAATTAAATGTATTAATGTATTGTTTGCAGTCTGAGAACATATACTACAAGGAAATGATCGTAAAGAACATCATGAAGCACACCCACAATGAAGCGCCACCATTGCCCATTCGAGTATCTCCAAGTATCGGCCGCAAGAAATCCTCAACCTCACAGAGCCAACCGCCAGCCATACAGCCCAAGAAAAGTTCCATCAAACGTGAGTTTAATATTAACCATTGCAGTCACTCATGTCTTTCACAGTTGTGTAAATGGAGGGAAAATGAGAGCAAGTTAATTTCTGTACACATGGATATGGATGAATGAGTAATTGATTAGTGACTGCAGATGAAAAGAGCTTGATAGAAAGAAGGAGTTTAACCCACTATTTGAAAAGGTGCAAAAAATTGACATCGATAATGGACACAAAATTATCAAAATTGGCTGGAATATATTCTACAGTGTTACCTTGCTCGCAAAATTCAACAAGTCCCTTTTGTGCATGTTGATGTTTGAAAACATATCAATGATCATAGATATAAACAAGTGTGCACCAGATGAGTGTGTAGTATAGATTTAGCTATATTAACCCGGGAGCACCGCAACACTTTTTGTTATACTTCATGCTATTTTTGGTTGCACCATGTAACTTGGTAGCCCATAATAAGTTGTTTGACCAATTTCGGGGATACCCCCTAAAAGTTTCACACAGACCCCCCCTCCCGGGGGGTCAAACTTTTACTTTGTCGAAAGTATGTCAATATGGGGTTCAAATGAAAGATAATCAAACAAGGAATTCATATCTAAACACTTTATTTATGTATGATCAACCATTTTCAATTTATTTGCAAAAAACAGTACTTAAAATGCAGTATTTTGCATATTCGGCAATACAATTTGACTTAAAAGAAGACAACCTCATTTTACACCGTTACAAAGCCATTAAATCTTGCAAAAATCCTTGAACATATGTTGCCCAATACATATATATCTTGGAATGACAGAAACAATTCACTTAAGATCTTCCTATCATGAGTCTTAACCCCTCAAATACCCCCCCCCCCCCCCCCCCCAAAAAAAAAATTGTACAATAATCGCTCTCTTTATATCAGGAGCATGGTATTTAGATATTTCTGACATGTTTTGACTTAACATTATTTTTTTCAATCAATTAGTCCACATACTATTTTCCAACATGTTGGTTTTTTTAACCAATATCTACATGTATAAAAGTTATTTCTGTAGAAATTCTTTTCCCTTGACAAACAAGAGATACTGTGCCTTATATATGGAATAATATGCATAATCTAATCTTATTTGAATGAAATTTACCATTCTGTTTGTAATCTTTTAATTATAACAAGAAGATAGCATAACATTCACAAACAAAATGGATTTACGTATAAGTTTGAAGGTTTGTTTATTACATGTTAAAATTATCCTACCAATTGGAAAGAGCATGGAACATAGATGTCTTATGTCATCATTCAAAGTATTTAACACAACGTGATTAAAACATTTCCAGGAGTGGTCAAATTCAAAGCTTACAAATGTGTAAATCAACTTAGACAAAGGATAATGATCTTTCACATTATAACAGCCATTTCCATTACTGACTGCACTTGAGGAAAGTCATTCTAGAAAGCAATTTCAATATACCAAAATTAACTGCACATTTTGACGTAAAAGAATACTATATATAACGTTATAAACTGTTAAAAAACCTCTAAATCTTCCAAAAACCATGAACATATGTTGCCTCTTACATGTCTATCTGGAATGAAAGAAATAATTAACCTAAAATATTCATATCATGAGTCTCAACTCCTCATATGCTTAGAAAATTGTATCAAAATTGTATAATTTCATGGTATTTCCATATTTTGTGATATGTTTTGTCTTAAATCGATTGATCCACATAAATATTACAAGAATGTTGGTATTTTATTTCTGTTTAACCAATCTTTTTCCTTGACAAATAAGAGATATAATTGTGCCATGTGAAATAATATTCCTGATAATCATTGCGACAACTCACATTATTTTTTTAATGTTTATTATATCTGCACACCATGTACATGTAGTGCAGGACAAAGTGAAATCCCATATTATATTGAATTACCTCTCACTGATTTACCATACTCTTTATCCTATTTTCATGATGACAAGACGATAGCATGACATACACATACACAATAAATTTACAAATCCTTAAGTCTGAGAACATCTTCTATATTACATGTATAAATTATCTTACTAAGTGGAAAAGGCATGGAGCACAGATGTCGTAGTAAGTAACATCTTTTATCATTTATATTTCACACAACCTGCTTAAAACATGTACACTAATATTAAACTTAATCCTTAACTGCTTATAATGGGTCTTGGGTCATTACATTATTGTGTCCTATCATATTGTCATAAAAGTGCATATCATGTTGATGCATTGACAGCTCCCGTGGAAAATCCATTTTTACACATACTCGCTAAAAATAGCAATATCTCAAAAAATATTAATGTAATATCTTCCCTATTTTCACCAATAATGCTCAACGATATATGCTTTAATAATATGCAAACCAAATTACTAAAATATTTTATCATCTAGGAGAAAATGGCCTCCAAAGTTGGGTATAGTTTTTTTTGGACCACCCTGTACAGGAGAGGGACAAGTTCAAAAGCTTACACATATCTAAATCCACTTAGGTAAAGAATCATTATCTTTCACATGATACCAGTGCACTTTTACACTTAAATTTGCCATGATTGAGATATATTTTGGCTCTAAATGATTTTCTAAAAAACTAAACTTAATTTTTATAGGCACATGCGCGTGTAGCTGGCTCGAACAATTTGTATCTTTGTACTAATTTGACTGTCATAATCCCATGAATCCCCATGTTAAATGAATATTTGAAGGTTTAAATACATCACATAATTTGAATAAACTTTTATGCTGAATATAATTTTGTGGGGTCAAGGGGGTGAAGCCCCTGAACCGGAAGCTGTTGGATTGTTATCGATCGAATCCGAATTTGAACCAAAAAACCCAGTATGACCCCCTGTGAATCCCCTTTTTGTCAAGGCAAAACTGTGTGACCCCCCCTCCCCGCGGTAGAAATAATGAATGTCCCTTAGGACTGCTCTTGAGAGTGGCACCCTCCAAGGGGGAAAATGGAACATTTTATGTACTAATGGCAATGGCATATTCAGGATAATTATACCAAGATCATTTAAATTGGACAATTGGCAGATTAATGTCAACTATTGGCATTCAAAATCGTATGATTCTTGATATTTGTGAAGGAAAAAAAAAGGGAAAATTAAAATAAAATAAAAAACAAATAAATTGAAATTGAACTGTCTTGAGCTTAACAGTTAGTAAATATAACCCCTCGAAGAAGGAGTGACACCCCTGAGGAAGCACATTTGACACATTTTATGTTCTTATGGCATTCAGAATTGCATAATCACTATCATTTATTTTGTGAATATATGTATGAAATTATGTATGAAAATACCAATGTATGAAAACACGTTATTGAATAGACCCCGCTCGAAAGTGGCACCCCGGGGAAGTACATTTGACAGATAATATTTATACTATTAGCCTTCAAAATGGTATTAAATGTGGAAATGACGTTCGATATGTGTAAACACATTTAATGAAAACATTTAAAACTTTAAAATGTACCTTTTGTGGGGTGGGGGGGGGGGGGGGGGGGACACTGAAACCTAGTAAATATAACCCCCTCTCAGGAGGAGTGGCACCCCTGAGGAATCATATTTGGCACATTTTATGTTCTTATGGCATTCAGTGGGAAAAAATGACTCTTATTTGTGAATACAAATCATGTATGAAAACACCAATGTATGACAACACCAATCATTCAACCCGTTATTGAATAGACCCCACTTTGAAGTGGTACCCCCGGGGAAGTACATTTGGCAGATCATATCAACTATTGGCATTCAGTTTTATTAAATGACAAAATGACTCTTGATATTATGTGTAAAAACATGTAATGAAAACACAATATTTAAAAATAAATTTATATTTGACGTAGTCTTAAATAACTATGACTAAATAGGACCCCTTGTCATGAGGAGTGGCACCCCCGATGAAGCAAATTTGGCATATTTTATGAACTATTGTCATTTAAAATAATATTAAGCATACAAAATCACTTTTGCAACGCCCATTTATAACAGCATTTTACTTTTGAACTCTGATCTGAGATGGACTATTTATTATATCCATACAACATGCTTGAATATGGCAAGCCATTCATGTATCTAGTCAATGCACATTTTTTACATGTGATAAACCATATTTATTGGTCGAAAAACATTGATTCAACTTTTTATTTCTAAATAAGCCATGTTTACTTGTCATAATACATATTTATCAAAGAGAACACATGGTTTATAGGTGATAAACACTGATAATTGAGTTACTACATTAATGGCATTCCATACATTTAATATATTTTGTGACAGGTCAAGTGAGGGCGCCCTACAATTAATTATTTCAATTGATTTATTACATCATATAGGCTATAAAAAATGCTGGTTTAAACATGGGGAAAAATAGTGATGATATACAGCTATCATTTAATACCAAATGTATCATGATACACCTTTCAACAAAGAAATGCACCCCAGGTTTAAAACAAGTTCAGCTTTCCCTATACTTCCCTGTATAAAACCAAACTTTGACCCCCCTATACTGAGCTGTGTGAATTTGTTGATGGGTATCCCGAAGAGGGATGAAACTATGGGTAATAAAGTCTTCAAAAATCATTAGCAACCTAAAATAGCAAAAATTCAGTTTTGAAAACTTAAAAGTGTTGCAGTGCTCCCGGGTTATATCTTTGACTGAGCAAATGCCACTTTTTTCAAGGTGTATGGGAGCTGAAAATGTATGGAGTAAGTGTGTGTTGAAATGTGTAATACATTGAACACCTGAAAGAATCTTCCAATAAAGAGGAAGTATTGATCGGTATTGTTTTGTTGGTGGCTAGTAAAATTAGTTATAGCATGCATTTTCACTCCTTTATATTTCATTACAGATGATGCATCTCAGAAATTCAAATTTGGTGGTAAGAAGACCGGTCTGAAATGGAAACCTCCTGGAGGATTACAGCACGATCAAGATGAGGAGATCACACCATCTCATGCTTTCTACAAACAGCTGGAGCTGTGTATTCCATCAGATGTCAACGAGGTGAGAGTCTTACTGGCTGACTAGGGAGTATTATAGTAGGCATAGCACACTAAACATTCAAATGATTGAGACATGTACAAAATTGGATTCAAATGAAAGATTGCAATGAAAGATTTATTTTCCAAAAAGAATTATGACAATCGGTCAATGCATTCTTGTGGTACAGTGTTTTGAGATACTCGGAAAATGGCCGAAAACCTGCCAAAAACAGTAACAATGCCCACAAATATAATTTATCAGGATTTAGAGAGCTCAATTTGTTAATAATGTAACATTCAAAACACCATTTACACATATTTCTTTAACAATTGAATATCTAAATACCATGTTAAATTAAAAAATATGGTAAAATTATATTGCATTAAGCTAAAATAACCTAGTGAAATTGGTCATTTTGACCAGTTTTACTGACTGCAATCAAAGAAGTGACCAAGTCCAGCTAATTAATATGCGTAAATGTTATAAATCCAGATGTGAATGGTGTATTGCAATCAAACTTGGTATTATGGCTAATTGCACAATACCCAATCTTTTAAACTATAATTTAGTTTCATAAGCTCATTCAATATGCAAATTAGCTAATTATCTATTCAAGTCATTGATATGCAAATGAGCAATGTCCTACAATTTTTTTCCCCATCATAAGAGTGATCGGTAATAGATATATAACATGTATACCCAATTTGATTGACAAATATTGATGGATTTAGAAATTAAACAAGCTTTTCCATTTCTTAAATACCCATATTCAAATTGTCAGTCTTTTCCTCACACGAGGCACTCAAAGGATGCAAAAACTGAGCATATCACTAAATTGATTGAAGTGTTTAGTACAATATCTCAGGTTAGGTTTATTTAAATCGGCCCAATATATTCAAGTTCAGAGCCAATTTCAAAAATTGGTAAAAACAGTCATAACTAAAAAACCTGATGATAAGTATTTATACCTGGATCAAGGTTATATAGTTCAAGGTCATGAGTACCATATATGGCAAGCTCACTGCCCTACAGGGAGTGCCTCTTGTGAGGATAATTAATTTTATATAGGGATGTTTTTCAAAGTGGAGCTGCATACATTATATGAAAAGATTGTTTTGCATAAGAGCTTACAAACCACTCCTACATGTTACTCATTTTGCATGATTAATTAATCCAAATATTGTATGGCTGTCTTCATGACTTGGATTAGTGCATCCATGCACGCCAATTGAGGCAACAATACAAAACCACATTCCACATCGTGAATAGCCATCCATTCAATAATGCAAAATGAGTAACAGGTAGGGGTGGATGTAGGGCTTTATGCAACACAGCTCTTCATATGTTGTTGTTCACTGGTGTAATGCTCCCAGTGGCAGACTCTGTGTGTGTGCATTGTATGGAATGTGAAATAATTATGTGCCCGCAGTATCATATCGGGTGAAGCTGAACCCACCCAATATTACACTGTGTGCACAATAATATCTGGCTCTATACTAATGCTGAACCTAATAGTAGGCATAGCACACATAACATTCAAATGATTGAGACATGTACAAAATTGGATTCAAATGAAAGATTGCAATGAAAGATTTATTTTCCAAAAAAAATTATGACAATCGGTCAATGCATTCTTGTGGTACGGTGTTTTGAGATACTCGGAAAATGGCCGAAAACCTGCCAAAAACAGTAACAATGCCCACAAATATAATTTATCAGGATTTAGAGAGCTCAATTTGTTAATAATGTAACATTCAAAACACCATTTACACATATTTCTTTAACAATTGAATATCTATATACCATGTTAAATTAAAAAATATGGTAAAATTATATTGCATTAAGCTAAAATAACCTAGTGAAATTGGTCATTTTGACCAGTTTTACTGACTGCAATCAAAAAAGTGACTAAGTCCAGCTAATTAATATGCGTAAATGTTATAAATCCAGATGTGAATGGTGTATTGCAATCAAACTTGGCATTATGGCTAATTGTACGATACCCAATCTTTTAAACTATAATTTAGTTTCATAAGCTCATTAAATATGCAAATTAGCTAATTATCTATTCAAGTCATTGATATGCAAATGTGCAATGTCCGACAATTTTTTTCCCATCATAAGAGTGATCGGTAATAGATATATAACATGTATACCCAATTTGATTGACAAATATTGATGGATTTAGAAATTAAACAAGCTTTTCCATTTCTTAAATACCCATATTCAAATTCTCAGTCTTTTCCTCACAGGAGGCACTCAAAGGATGCAAAAACTGAGCATATCACTAAATTGATTGAAGTGTTTAGTACAATATCTCAGGTTAGGTTTATTTAAATCGGCCCAATATATTCAAGTTCAGAGCCAATTTCAAAAATTGGTAAAAACAGTCATAACTAAAAAACCTGATGATAAGTATTTATACCTGGATCAAGGTTATATAGTCCAAGGTCATGACTACCATATATGGCAAGCTCACTGCCCTACAATGAGTGCCTCTCCTGAGGATAATTAATTGTATATAGGGATGTTTTTCAAAGTGGAGCTGCATACATTATATGAAAAGATTGTTTTGCATAAGGGATTACAGACCACTCCTACATGTTACTCATTTTGCATGATTAATTAATCCAAATATTGTATGGCTGTCTTCATAACTTGGATTAGTGCATCCATGCACGCCAATTGAGGCAACAATACAAAACCACATTCCACACCATCCATTCAATAATGCAAAATGAGTAACAGGTAGAAGTGGATGTAGGGCTTTATGCAACACAGCTTTTCATACGTTGTTGTTCACTGGTGTAATGCTCCCAGTGGCAGACTTTGTGTGTGTGCATTGTGCTATGCCTACTAATAGCAAATTTATCATACTGCTAAGTCATTCTACATACACTCGGCAAAAGAAGTTCTTGGACACTTAAATTAAATTAATATTTAATAGAATATATATAATTATATATATGATTATATGAAGAGGTTTTTTGCAAAAGGGCCTACATCCACTTTGGCTCTTATTGAGAAAAAGTCAAAAAACTGTTTCTAAATATTCAAGTTGAGCAATTGAAAAACTGAATGGATTATGAAAGAGGTACACTACATACTAATTTAAATTGAAATACATTTTAAATGTGCTAGTTTTATTTATTTTTAAAATCATGTTTACATTTCTTGAAAATTTGGATGTAGGCCCTTTTGCAACAAAACTCCATCTGTTTGTACATAAAGAAAAAATACCACACACAAAATACCATTTATTTTAATCATTTAAAATAAATAAGTTTGATATTGAAATGTATAGGTCACAATCATATGTTTCAAGGAAATAAAGTCATTTTTTTCAAAAAGACCTACATCTCATTGTAAACAGCCATTGAAGTTGTTGTTTTGTTACAAAAGGGCCTGTATCCCGAATTACTTCTGGATACAGGCCCTTTTGCAACAAAACAACAATTTCAATGGCTGTTTACAATGAGATGTAGGTCTTTTTGAAAAAAATGCCCTTTTTCCTTGAAACATATGATTTTTCCCTATGCATTTCTATATCAAACTCATTTTTTCCACCATAGCCCTTTTGCAACAAAGCTCTTCATATATATATAATTGTATATCAAAATAAGCAGAAAGTAATCCTCTAACAGCTTAACATGGAATTTAGACATGATCACTCATGCATGGCAGATCCCATTCACTTGACAATGGCAAGAAGATTGCAAAAAATTGGATAATCCCTCCATTCAAATGACTGTAAATGCTCATTTCTTGCAATTTCCTTTTACGCACCTTACCATTGCTTAATGAATGTGCTCAGCCATGCATGAATGCGTACATCTTAATTTCATACAGACATGATAGAGAATTATTGTCTGCTTATTTTGACATGCAATTGTTTAATTTATATTAAATATTTATGTGAAATATTTGAACTTCAATGAGTGTCAAGGAACTTCTTTTGACGAGTGTAGTTAAAAGATGTCTTTGGACATTTTAATTGCTGCAAAAAAAAAAGAAGAAGCAAATTGCCGTACACAGCTACTGCATGCACCTATGATTTGTCCCCGCCTGCTGTGTGTAATGAACGGTAGAACTGTTAAGCCATGGCTATATCATGATGCATTATTGGAAAGAATAAATGCTGCCATCCTTATTTCTATGAATTCTCTGTATAATGTAGGGCAAAAGAAAAGGATTCTTATGACTGTAATGCCTTGAAATGAAAACATGTAATATAAAAGTATTGCTAATATTTAGTTGTGCACAAACATATAAAACCCATGTACGGGTAGGACTCATACTATACATGTTTGAATATTCAAGTGAGGAGTTTTCCAATGGACATGGCTATGCCATATAGGCCTATAATGAGTAAATTACCCTATTGAAGAAAACAAATCTTGAAGAAGTGAGGGAAATTGATGAAGTGGAGAGAGAAAGTCAAATGAAAGGAGTGCATTGACTAAGTTAAATATCATATTTAACCCCCTATTCCTGTCTTTTTTCCCCTGTAGTTTGTGCCCAAAGTGATGGCTGTCTGTTGTGATATTGTAGAAAGTAAAGGTTTGGAGGTGATTGGTATCTACCGGGTGCCTGGTAACAACGCAGGTGTGCAATACTTAATAGCGGAACTCAACAAGGGTGCAGAATACATTAACATGGAGGATGAGGTAAACAATACACACAATAGTTTATTTTGAAAATCATGACAAGTATTGGATTGGATTATCTAAATTTTACCCAGGATTACATAGTGCTGTTTTATATCACTGTCACAGCCGTTAAACCATCTTTATGATTTTCCTTGCATTTTTAAGCCCTGAATGTCAATTTCATGTAAAGTTAGAAAAATTAATTGGAATAGAGATTGAATATTAGCTTTAATATTTACCAGCTCATATAGGTTTAACCGATTTAAAACATTTAAGTTAGATTTTCTTACATGTGCTTTACCAGATTTGTATCAAACAAGCAGAACAGACAGTTAATTAACTGTGAAAGTAGCCCCAAGTAGTCTAAATAGCAGAACTAGAACTGTGCTAGCATGCGCCTCAATTATCTAAAGGTTTACCATATATTATTATTGAGGTTTTCTATACAACCATATAACAAAAAATTGTATGATTCTTACCATTGACTGCAAAAACAAATATACAATGTATGTTTTGTTTCCATGAAGAAAAAAAACACCTTTAGTAGCATACTGTTTCTGGGTGTAATTAAAACCTTAAGTAGCATACTGTTTCTGGGTGTAAAATAAGTAGCATATCAGCTACCAGGAGCAATTAAGATTTTTTTTCTTCTTCATGGTTCAAATAAAATGTTATAATGTCCATTCAATAAAGGAGTTCATAAATTTAATTGGAACTGTTTCAACATTTCATTTTCAAGCTTATTGGTCATTTCTTGTGTTATACTGAAAAGTATTGTGTATATATTTGTTATACTCTTCGCAGAGATGGAATGAGATCCACGTAGTTGCTAGCCTCTTGAAGCATTTCGTGAGGAGGTTGCCAGACCCACTCATTCCAGACGCACAGTATATGGCATTTGTGGAGGCCAACAGGTTGAAAGACCCAGCAGAACGAATGATGGGACTTCGTGCTCAGATCCATAATATGCCAATCAATCATTATGAGACCTTTAAGTATCTTGCCACACATCTGCACAAGATTGCTTCTTACAGTGAGGTGAGTAATATATAGACTGAGTCTCCACAGTCCTATGTGGCTGCCATCTTTATAAAATGGCAAACCAAATCAAGGAATAAACATGTTCAAAAGTGAACAGAAGTGTTATGGATCTCCATGACACATCCGGATACTTATTAAAGATGATCTGCACATATATGCCTAACAACAACAACAACACCAAGGCATTTGCTCTGTTCAATTCAATCTGAATTGTGTCTGAGGATAACCACGCAGCACAGTGGAAGTTAAATCACCATGCACTAGATGATGAGTGTTGGGAATATGGGACATGAGCACATATTTACAGTCAGCAAAAAAGTAACTGACCAGGTAATAACTCTAAACTTCTTAAAAATTTCAAATTATAAAGTTGTTGAGAAATTTCTCCTCTTTAATTTGAGATATTGTGAAGAATGGTTTGATATCAAGGAAGTTACAGTACCAAAAGTAAGATAAAGTACGGTTTCTATTTTCGAAATTTGCTTTTCTACATGTGGATTAAATAGCGGGCAAATTATTGATTACTAGTAGTGCTAATTCACCAGTCGATAATGTGATGTGAATAGTCTGCCGCATTTAATTGTTCCTATTGATCAACATGATCAATACGGCACACATGCGTTACCTGTCATTCTGTCCCCTGTGTTGAAAATAAAAATGTGAAAATAAAATCATACTTTACCTTAAATTTCGGATAGTATCTTCCTCAATAATCAACCATTCCTAGTTACTTTTTTGATGACTGTATACAGATACCAAGTGTGATTCCTATTCTTGCACAAATCCCTAGATCAACCTCACAAAATCCTCTGGTGTGACCGTAACACAGAAAAGTACACCCTTACAAAATCCACTCTAAATGAAATTACCTATTCATTTTTTCCCCTACTAGATCAACAAAATGCAGTACCGTAACCTTGCCATCGTGTTCGGACCAACCCTCGTGCACCCAGCAGACAACAATGTCAACTCATTGCTCACAGACATGTCTGACCAGTGTCGCATCGTAGAGAGCATCATTGCTCACTGTCATTGGTTCTTTAGTGATGAGGTGGAGAGCCAACAAGATGTTCCCATCGATGCTCAACCTGGGGGAGAAGTCATACCAAATGCATTGTTGGGGAGTTCTGACAGGAGGGAAGAAGGAGGTGAGACTTGTAGGAGTTTTGTTTTGAGTAGAAAAAGTTATATTGATAATTCTTTTCACCCTGTTCTATAGGTCTGACCGACCCATATTTTGGGATTTGAGATCTTATCATTACTCTTTCAGAGAAATAAACAAAATTTCTTTAAATTGAAAAATTTTCAACATTTTGTAGATAAAAAGCATTGACTTTGCATGTGTATATTATTATTATATCTATAGTCACAGGCAGAAAGTTCAGCACTGGCACTCCATGTGCATGCTAAATAATGAATGAGTGGGCGGTAACATTTATGATGCCTTGGATACAATTGGGCCAATCGGATGTGTGCATTGGTCGGTTAAATTACCCAATGGCAACCATGTGTATGCTTAGTACTCGTTCGTTACAGAAAAATATGCTGAACTTCTTTGCCGCTGACAATAGCATTTATTTTATGACCTTTAGTGAACTTTAATGCCCCCCTCCCCCCATTGGAAACAACTTGAGCATATTTCAGTTTAAAATCTTTGATACTGATTTGGGTGTATCCCTTATTCAAGATCAGGGCTTAGATTTATACTAAATGCATGTATACTTGGCTTTACTTTTCACAATTTCTTTATTAGATTCAATATGTTGCCATTTATATTATTGTACGGGCCTCTGCATGCATCATTAAACAAACACTTTAAGTGAAGGATCATTATGATGGTCCAATTTGCACTGAAGAAATAATATCCTAGCAATTTCTGATAATTTGTCTTTGTTTATTTACTCCTTTTCCCCTCCGCAGCTGGAAAATTGGTAGGAAATCCTGACACAAACAGAGATATGGCGGCCAAGGATATTGTGTCATCTGTTTTATCGGCTGCCAATCGCAAGCTGAAAGGGAAATCCAGCAAGGAGATCTCACCGTCAGCTGCGAATGATAGAAGCGAAAGTGGCAACTTTGGCTTTGATGATCGAATTGCAGACTCTGAATCAAATGTGCGTGCTGTACGGTTGCAAGATCAAGAAGCAGATAGATCAACCTCAAAAATTGTTGTACCACTGGTTCCGCCCAAACCAAGACGAGGTTCGCAAAGCTCATTGGCGAGCACCGTTACAGAAAGTGAAGGTGGTGGCACGGCTTATTCATCCGATGTGGAATCGTTGGCAAATGTTCAAAGTTGGTCAGTGAATAGACAACAGTCACGGCACCAGATGCGTATGCATCACAGACAAGGTAGAGTTGCTGTTGATAGAAAACTTTCTGATTCCTCAGCGACATCAGATGCCAGTAGTGAACAATATTCGTCGTCATCATACGTACAACAACTTATCTCACTAGAGAGCCATGGTCAGAGAGGATCCCGCAGGGGTATTATCATACAGGATGGCGATTGGCAGTCAGAGTTTACTCGAGAACGAGAACGTATTGAAAGAGAGCACGCCATGGCCGTGCAAGATTACGAAACTGAGGATAACACAAACATTGAGGAGCTATACAAATCAAAGAATTATTTAAAAGAAATTAGCGTAGTGTCAAATAAAATAGCAGAATTTACCTCTCAGGACAATGCAAATGACAAGACACCTGAGCGACTGCCGCTACCAGATTCCTCTTCAGCAGCATCAGTTACATCTGATTACTCCACCACGTCATCATCCAACAACAACAATACCCTTCAGGAAGCAAGAAGCAATGCCAGTTCTTCCTCGCCCAGACTGGAGTTGCTGCTGAATTCCCCTTCTCCACTTGAAGACGATAGTGATTTTGTCCAATCATTGAAGGCTACATTCGATGAACGTTTACAGAAGGTTTTAAGACAAGAAAGCCAAGATGAATCTAATGCTTCTTTTGATACAAGACTACAGAACGATTTAGAGAGGAATCTTGACGACAGATCACCAGCATCAAGGTTTAAGCCAATATCAAAAAGGTCATCCCCACAGAAAGCAAACTCTAGATCAGAACCGTCTGAGACCCGTTCACCTTTGAAAGCTGTTACCCCCTCTGATATTTGCAAGCTAGCCAATACTATTTGCAATATGAGAATACCTGGTGGTGATGAGTCAGTTTCCTCACATCCAGACCAGCCATCAAACCTAAGCCTCTCTGATAGCAATACACTAGGTAAATCTCCCCGCAAATTTAGCAGTATTGAGGTTCATCTAATTATGGAGAAACGCGAGTCCACTCCAGCTACTACTCCTGTGGAAACGGTTGCAGCATTATCAGAAGCTGAGAACATTGATCCAAATGGTGATCATAGTCAAGTACCAAAACGTTCCAACAGACAGCAGTCAAAGGACACATTGTCTATCAAACAGAAACGTCGCGACAACAGAAGAAGACGCCATACTGTTGCTGGTGGCGGTAACGGTATCCCCGAGTATAGTAAATTGATGGAGTATTACTTTGGCAATGAAAATCCAGACAAGTCCATCGCGAAGCAGAGTGCCTTTGACCGACTAAAGCCATTTGGCAAAGAAACCAAAGGATCACAGATCAAAGACCTGACTTCCTGGCTCAAGAGTGAACGAGTTCGCAATAGCAACAGCAGTCCCAATCTTGCCGTGTCTTCCATGAACAATGGTACAGAGCGCCCTCATAGCATTCCCGCATTTAGCATACAGAGGAGTCAAGCCCATGAGTCGCACCCGCATCAACTTTCATCGAGGAATCAGCCTCGGTACTACGAGATAGAGTCATATATTTAATATGTTTATCAATTCTTAAACAGTACTGCATTAGCCTCAAAATCTGTCTGGTTGTCTTTGAACATTGTTGGGCAAGAATGCTGATTTTGTTAAGACGATATGGCAATTTAAAGATTTCATGTGCAAAATTGAAGTGTCCAAAAATGTGTTCTTATTTCCTTCCAAAGGAGTCTATCTGGTCAACATAATTGTTCATTGGCCATTATGACCTTTACAAACTTTTCTTCTGATTAGGAAACAAATTAATTTTGCACAAGTTATCTTTAAATAACCATATTTCATAAACTAAATAAGCTTTTTCTGAGATTGTAGCCCAGAAATGCCTCATAACCACTGCTTGAATAACATGCAAAGATTTTAATTAAGTTATTTATAAGTACGTGTATGTGGAAATCGCTGTTAAAATGGGGAACCTTTTTTTTAACCCTTTATCTTTATCTCCTAATTTGCCATGAAATGTATTGATCATCAAAAGATTTGAAAATATGTAAAAATGAATTATAACTTTTTAATGAAATTGTTGCTAACAAATCAAGATAATCATTTATTTATGACAATTTCCACTTGTGTGCACGTCAATTTCACCACTAATGCAATTATTTTTATAGCTTTTCCTAAAGAAATGTCAAAATATACGGTATACCATCTGAATAGATTTGATGAGAACCGTATCAGAATCTATTGGTATCATTTTTGGTTTGTTTGGTATTACTTATTAAGCTATAAAGACAACCCATCATATTTTGAGGCTTTTGTACCCGCCCGCAGGACTGTGATATGTTTGGTGACATCATTTGCTTTGTTAAGATACCCTCTTCAGCAACTTATTTCTTTGCTTTTTCGAGTTGAGGGTCCCATGATACATGATTAACAAATTGTCTTTTTTCAAGTTTGAATATTTCATCAAAGTAAGTTACCATAAGTTACAAATGTTTCACATTCATACACTCTTACTTTTACGAACCAATCAATAAGCAGGAAACTAAAATACATGGATTGTATTGAAAGTGTCTAATTGCACTCTGCGTGAGCGCTGTACATCCGTGCACTACGCCCTTTGTAATGATTCGTTGTTAATGCAGCACAGGTTCGGTGATTTTTACTGCGAGTGATATAGAACTTATTAACATGATTTTATTTGTTATTAAAGAGATTAAAAGTATGCAACAAATTGTTAATTTTGTATTGACGTGTATGAAAAAAGTCAATCAATACATACGTACGATTTGTTCGTCTAAATATCAGACAAATCAATGCACTTGCACAATGTTTATATGCTCACAATAGCACTCCCCCTATGGAGTCGTGCCATTATTCACGCATCAACATCAATGCGCGCGCATTGATTTGTCTAATTTCTCTCGAAACAACACATACATATTTATTGACCTACAAGTAACAATATTGATGTCATCATACATTACTACCCATTACGGTAGGCCTTGTATCACCTACTTATACCGAACATTGTATGGGCGGCCAATGGGGTTAAAATAGATTGAATACATACATATACTTGTAATTTGCAAGAGATCTATAAATTATGATAACTATTTTGTAATGAATATTAATTAGTAATATGAATATTCATGATTGATGTGGGATCCTCTTGGATCATCTCGGTTGACCTGGACCATTTCAGTTCAATCTGGATCATTCATATTCATACTAATTATAATTCATATTGCTAATTAATTAATTAATTATTCATATAACTAGTAAATATTCATATTGTAAATTAGTATTCATTACAGAATTATAATTTATCTCTTTATCCTGATTTTAGACATTCTATATTAACTCCATTGGCCGCCCATACAATGTTTGGTATAAGTAGGTGATACAAGGCCTACCATACATTACAGCCCTAGAATTTATTATAATTGTATCATGTCATCATTTCTTGGACACATTAGCTTTTTTATTGCCCAACGGTAAGCTGCATCAATTCAAGTGCACTGCAACCAATTATTATTGCTATTGGTTGTTATGATTGACCACTGTGATTGGATTAAGCCATGTCCACAAATTATATGTTTAAATTGAGAATTTGAGCTTCTACTAGAGTTAGTGATGTCCAAGAAAGATTGACCAACATTATTATATGAACCTGCTGTTTATAGTATTTATTATTGTTTATTTTACTGAAATGATATGCATTGTTCCAACTTCTATCTGTGGACCATTATTATAATTGGTAAGGTGAAAAAGAGGGATCTTTAAGGTAGGGAGGTAGGGTCAATCACTAAGATATGTTATGAAAAAAAACCTATTGAGCGGTGTTTTCTTCATTATTGTCAAAAATGTTCAAAATTGATTTTTTTTCTTCTTCCATATTTAAAAGAATTTCAAAGTGTATTAAATGTTTTGGTCAGGAAAGATCAAATCTCCCCAATTTTCACAAATTCCGGGTTGGTGAGCGTGTAGAACAGGTTATTTTGCTGTTGTTTAATAAAATGTCTCTTTTTGGTGGTATCAGATGGATCAAACACTTTGTCAATTTAACATCATACAACTATTGTGTCATATTATGCATCCTTTCCCATGGCATTTAGATTCAGGTTCCACTTGAACCTTTTCCTCTCTAGGGAATCGAAGCTAGGATTATTTCATTGCAATCGGGAATAAAAGAACAGACTAGTTTTGCAATGTCACTTTCAGCTTTTTCCTCGTTCAATCTAGCCCAAACAATTAACTTCTGGGAGTTTGACCTGCAGTATTGATCCATTGGGCTGGGCAAATCTCCACTTATTTATGCGATACTGAATAGAATTCCGTTCATTCTTGATTTAATGAAAAGAAAATAGTAAACTCTGGAAAATACTACATGATTTGTTTGCCTCCATGAACAAAACAAATGCTGATAACCCAACATTAGACATACTAAAGTGATAATGTTACCTTGGGGTACATCTTGTAGATGGGGATGAGCAGTACGCAACAAGTTTTATTATTATCAAACCATTTTATTGCTACTCTCGATCTCCTCATACATATTTAGTTATGTTTGATCCATTTATTAACCACCCCCCTACTAAGGATGCAATAAGTATTATAGTGGCTGTGAATATGAAACAAATGTATGCCCTGACAGGCTTTGGGAATTGATTAAAGGTACAGTCATTCCATATTTTTTCATGTTATCATAAGATCTTTTTGTAAAAAAAGTAGCGAGTTTTGTCATGATCTTCTATCGCACTACTCAACACCTTTATATTTCTGTTCATATTTAGGTAATACTTTGTGATTGTCATTTATATCTATTAGTATCTGAAGAAGTAGATCCCTTAAGAATATTACATACATACTACCATCAATGTGTGCGTTATGTATCCCCGGTAACGAAATTTGCGTAGGCAACTCAGACGATTCCAAATAGTGTTGAATTGCTGAAAGTTTGGATAAGTTGCTTACTGGTTAGTTGGCCCGATCACTGTCAGTCAACATCAATCCAACTCTTGACCTGTGTGTCGTTTGAATCTGTTAGGATTTGTTGCTTAATGGTTTGTTGGCCCGATCAAACCTTGTATCTCCATTTAGCCCTTCATTCAGCATGTAGGCCTATAAAGTAATATTACCTATGTATAACCTTTGGACAGTCTGCTCTAAACATGTTCAAGGGCCAAAACACATCTATCAAAACCATGTGTTGTCCCTGAACATCTATAAAGCAACACATCCTGTGCATAACCGTTGGACCATTTTACTTTATTACATGTTGAAGGGCAAGAAAAACATACAAGGTTTTGACAGCGATAATATGCCACATCCAACAACTGAAAGGCTGTAATCCCCACACATTGGGTTATATCAGCAATTTGATTGACATAATATTTAAATTGATTTCATTATACCCACCTTGCCTGTATCAAAACAATGTATGTAAAATGACCATTTTTATTTCAAGACGTTTACAATACCAAAGCAGTTATCATGCATGCATCCAGTCCTGTGCCTGAGTATTAGTAATTGTACAAATCAATATTTAATTTTAAACCAACAATAATTTTGAATGAAATTCATTTTATTTTTTATATATGATATTTTGCCGAATTTATGTGCCGTTGTATAAACGTTTTGTGTACAGAGTATCGTTAGAGTGTGTGAATGTGTCGGGTTTGTTTTGCTCATGTGTACAGAGTATCTTTAGAGTGTATGAATGTGTCGGGTTTGTTTTGCTCATGTGTACAGAGTATCTTTAGAGTGTGTATGAATGTGTCGGGTTTGTTTTGCTCATGTGTACAGAGTATCTTTAGAGTGTGTATGAATGTGTCGGGTTTGTTTTGCTCATGTGTACAGAGTATCTTTAGAGTGTGTATGAATGTGTCAGGTTTGCTTTGCTTATGTGAGATTAGGCTATATTAAAAAATCTTTTGTCTCAAAGCTCCCGCGCGCGTTAGTTAATTGATGCGCGTTAGAAGAAAACACATTTTTTCTTTTAAAATCCCAAAGTTTCACAGATTTTTAGATTTTCATTGATCACATTATTTTGAATACAAAAGATCATTTTTTCAAGGATTTCAATATTAAATATTTATAAAAAAACCTTTAAAAAAACATGCATTCCGCATTAGGTTTTTAAAAACTGAAGAGCTTTGAGACAAAAGATTTTTTTAATATAGCCTTATGAGTGTAAAAGGCTGATTTTATAATAGTCAAAATTGGTAATAATTGTTACAATTACTATATCAGATGGAATATGTTTCTGCTTTAAGCTATTATACATTTCACAAAAATAATGGTACCAATTTATATGTATTGTTTGCTCCGTCTCTACATTTATCGAACAAAGAATATGTTAATAACTAGTATGCAACAGGTCATTCCTTATTTGGAATGTGGGATATTGTTTTACAAGACAGTGATAGTATATGCAACAGGTGGATGCATTTTGCATTGCACTTCTCTTATTTTGTATTTATATTGTTTTTAAAATGACTTGCTACAAATCAACGCACACAAATCTGTTTTTTAACAAATTAAAAATGAATTCAATTCTTTGATATGATGCCACCAAGCAAACTGAGTCTGAAGTAGAAAACTTTTCTACTTGAATGTATAAGCCATTTGCAACACAATTTTGCAGAAACCCCAGTAACCCTAACCACACAAAATTTAAAAGAAGCATCACGCAAAGGTACATATAAGCGCTGAAAAGTTAATTTTTGGGAGCGCGACCTCCGTAGCATGATGCATGATCACCTGGACTCTAACTGTGGCGGCCTGGGTTCGATTCCCAGTGGGCTACACACACCATTGTTTCTGTCATTATTTGTCCGTATTTCCCCCTGTTAGCTTTATTGTTACAAATCTCCCAAATAGGTTAGGGTTATTGAGCCACTTTTTATGTGTTCTTATAAACCCTAACCACGAGAAATCCAACAAAAGCATTGCGCCGGTGAACCCCATTCCCTTTATTGCTACAAACCCCCTAAATGGGTTAGGGTAATTACGAATGGCCAATTAATTTCAAAGATATTAGCAAATGAAGGGTTTTCAAAACAATTGAAAACAAAAGAAATTCTATCCTTTGTGTGGTTATATCTCAAATGATATTCACAACTTCTGACTCATTTTGCTTGATCACATCACATATTGTGGTATTGCAATTGAACCACGGAAGACAAACTAAAGGGGACACAAAAAAGTATGTTGTTAAGAATATGCCTTAAACTAAGAGAGTACAGATATTATTAAATAATTAAGCTTAGGCACAAAATAAAGAAAGTTGACTTGCCTTTAAGTGCTATCATCTGGGTCAGTCGTTTGGTACATTCTTTTTAGGGAATCAGACAGACAATACACATGAACACAGATTTTAAAGAATAGTACTACACAAGAACACAGATTTTAAAGAACGCTAAACATGCATCTTTCTTCTTTCCTAAAAAGCGTTTAATATTTAACCATTAGTGACGATGTTATGCTTTTATATCACAGTTGAACAAAAAACAACACATTTTTCTAAAATTGTAACTAAAATATGACATTTTTGTAAGTGACCGTAGATTTTCAGATTTTGGGCAAGTCAACTTTTTTTCAGACTTACGCTGATGCCTCGTTTGTTAAGATTGACAGTTCAAAGTGCACAATTTGCTTGTTGCAGTTTTGAAATGTATTGCAATGTTTCGTGTCATCTTGATCATACAATGACTGGGATCTATACAAACATTGATTGCTGTAAGTACAACTTATAAATACAGGTTTTCTCCTATTTGTAAACAATGAGCTATTATTAGTGAATAGAACTGGGCCAATGAGGTATCAAAATCTTTGTTTTTCTTTCTACATGCATATCCGTGAGAATTGAATTGATTATATTGAATTCAAAGCTATCCTGTTGAACCATGTTTCTGAGATTCCAAATTGTGTGTCACCTTTTTCACAAGTATCAAAGGATAATGGTATGTGTAAACAATTCTTTCGTGAAATATAATGGTTTATAAACAGCTTTGGTATGTTTAAACGATTCTTTCATGAAATATAATGGTTTATAAACAGCTTTTGGAACTCTACTGGTGTGTATAGGGGTGAATTAATTGAGCTATTTCATTATTATTCTATACTTGCCATTATATAGACACACAGCCAGAATTCAAACACTTGTTATTTTTCCCAACCCTTCTATAGAAAGAAGTGTGTATATAAATGGTATTAGAACTGCATAGTGTTGTGCAAATTATCCAACCAAAGATCAAACAAATTGGATGCAAGTAAGCTTACAGCTAAATGAGTAACAATTTAAATAGACAATTGATTGCGTTTTGTATATTTCCCTTTCTAAAGGCTGCACTATTGATTGTAATTATCATGAAATCTAACTGATTGCAAATTAAAATTCAACATCCCAAAAATAGACGCCTAGATTTGCTGTTAAAATGATTGTTAACTTACAAAGCAATCAAACAATGCAATGCACTATCATGATGTCTTCTATCTGGTTTTAAGTTAATTTGAGTGGGTTGGTACTCAGAATACAACATTGAACTTATGCATATATAGATAGTAGTATTGTCACAATTGTAGTCAACATGGACAGAAACCAATACCATTTACCAAGAATCTATGACTCCTATGTGATGTCACATGATCCAATGGTGCCTGACAAAAGATGTACAATTCCAGGTTTATAAATCTTGTTTGATTTCACTACAACTTCTGACTGCTGCTGCTTGGTACGCTTCCGTCATGTTTGACAGTAAGTGACTTTCGGGATGGCTCTCCACTGTTGTCGGTCAGCGGCTAGTTGATACGCCACTGGTAGTGGTTGTCCAACAAGATTCTTGATCCTGTCAATCCACCTTGCCCTAGGTCGCCCGCGTCTTGTGGAGACCTCAACTTCCGACTACCCATGTTATATAGTTTGGCATTGCTGACTTCTGTGAGAAGTTTACTTTTTCTTTTTTAGTTTTTTTAGTTATATTGTCTCCAATCACTGTCACTGACTTCAATGTGAATTTATGTAATAGCTCACTTTTTAACTATTTTAATAATGTATTACTGTAAAAGTGGTCATTTTTGCGCGATTAATTTTGCCGATTTTTAACTGTTCTTCATGTTTTTAAATTTGCGATTTGTAGCTTCATCACATACACTTATTTGCAAAACAAATATATTTGTGTGTTATAATTTTCACGGTAGCTGCTTCGAGTATGAAAAGAGCGAACAAAAATGTAGCGCGAAAATGTTCACTTTTACAGTATTATTGACAATATCCATGATTGCATCATTTTTTGAAAACGGAATAAATTAGTGTCAAATTTGTCTCTACCATTGAGCAACACTGCTAGGGCAAGTTAGAGTATTTAACTATGCAAATTGTAAAACAACCATCCCAACATGAACATTATACTATCCACCTGTCCTCAATGTATGATGTGTCACATTTTTGTTTCCTTTGTTTATTGGTCTTGGTCTAAATTGCTTACTGGTTTTGATGGACAAGTGGTTTGAGTTAAGGTAAACCAATATTCCATAGAGAGCCATTCCCTTTAAAACCAAGAATAGTACATGTTTTTGTTAAATTTTAACCGGTCAAAGTTGTTATTTTATCAAAATTATTACAAATTATTGCAAAATCTGGCAAAATGAGATTTTATGAGGTAAAAATATCAAGGGAGAATGACTATCTTTGCTATACTTAAAAGGTTTGTCTTCAGGGGGCGTGCAGCGGTTTTATGATGAAATTATTTAGTTCGGACATGTGACCAATTTTCTGGAATCATATAATCAAAATCCATTTTATGGTAAAACCAACAGGTGTATGTATAAAATGTATAGCCACTCATGTCCACCGTTGTCTGACACAGTGACCTGATTGTTAGTGCGCCCCCATGTGCGTTGGATTAGTGCGCCCCCATGTGTGTAGGATACTTATCAGAAAGATACCATGCATGCATACATTCTATAAATATATATCTCTTTAGATATTTTTTCCTGTATCCTGTCTTGCAGTTGATACTATTGGTTAATACGCATGAAATGATCATCTCAAAAACTAATTACCAAAATACCTTGTGGCATAGCCTAGACTGTAACTCTCAGTCGCCCTCTTACGTCGCTATCTTGCAGGCTCCGAACATTTAGTACAGCTTTAGCGGCCGTACGGTAATATTGAAGACTGGGGGATGTAGTCTATGGCATAGCCTACGCCCATTATTATCTTACCCCTGATTAGCTCAATAAATTGATCAATTTTGTAATCATTTTGTAAGTATTTAATCATTCACATGGAATGGGTTGTACAACGAGGGAAGTAAGTGAGTGTTAAAGCTATTTTAGCTAGAGTTTGAGAGAGAGAGAGAGTTTTACCATTGGTGTTATCATGGCCTTGTAACTGTACTTTAAATTAACTTAATTTTACCTTATAAATAATGTATTAGATCACTGTACTGTTCCTATGTGCCCTGTGATGTTAAACCGTTCACACATATATTCAACACTTAATTACATGTGTGAGTTTAGGCCTACATTGATTATTATGCACAAAAAAGCACTATTCTTAATATTATGTACAGTATAATAGCAAAAGAAGTTGTACAGATTTATTTACTATTTTTTATCTCTCTGTGTTATACCAGATATAACATGAACCATTGCCAGAAGTGAAAGCTTTGAACTTCTTGATGAGAATGATATTATTAAAATTGTACATGATGTATCATCAATGATAGCTATTGCTGTATCTTTTGTATTTATTGTTTATAAGGGGAGGGTGGGGGTGGGGGGTGGGGGGGGGGGGGGGGGGGGGTGGCAATGAGAAAGAGGTGAAATGAGGATGTCTGACTGAAAAACAAATAGTCATATGTGGTGTGACAATTATGTCTGGCTGATTTTTATTTTTTAAATATTTTAATTCTTGGTGTTCTCTGAAGGTCAACAGGTGAGGGGGACAAGAGTGGTAAATGCTATTTGCCTTCGTTTTCCATCGGTTACTTAATAATGACTGACCATTGCCCTTCCTCCAATATCAGAATTCTGATCTGTCATCAACATTATCGATTGTGGCAAAGTATCATCCATCATCCCCAGTTTTCTTTATTTTGCGTCATTTCTAATTTGGTCTAGCAGACCTAACTTCAGACATTAGGTCATTACAAACCAGCTTGGTGACAATAACCTTATGGGTAACATGGAGTATACACAGATTGATCTCTAATGACCCCTACATGACCTTTGGCCCCTTTCTGTCAACACATTAAACCCATTTATTGCTGTTTTGGGAATAACGCAATCTGAGGCAATCTGAGGATCAATCAATGGCGGTCAATCTGAGGATCTCTACAATGGCGGTCTGTGGACAGGTAATAAAAAGTGGGAGAAATGTGTGACTTTGCACAGTGACTTTTTAAAGATGTCTGAAGGGTCACATAACAAAAACAAGTTTCTGGCTCCTTCACTTCTTGGTGATGTCAAGAACTTGTTGATACCCCCTCGTATATCTTTTGTCAACTTCCAATGGAGGGGATTCTGGATATGCGGCACCTCACAATGTTTGGCGCAATAGCAAGGCACGATTGCATTGAGAGAGATCTGGCATACAGGCAACTAGCGGTAAAAGACAACATATCTATTAGCTGGTTTATCCAGGTGAATGCTGACCTTTCCAAATATGGTCTCCCAGATTGACACACCATACTTGCCTTTCCCCCACAAGGACACTGTTTCCAACGCTGTTAACAAGTATTGGAACTCCAGACTCAGAGAAGGAGCATAATCAAAGACCCAGCCAACATGTATGCATGGGCCCCACGTGGGCTACATGTGGGCAATCAGGGCTAATGAGGGCAAGGGCTATGTGCGGGCTGACCACATGGGTCCCATATGGGTTTTACAAGGGTCATAATGGGCTACGTTTGGGTAAACCTATCAAGGTCCCATATAGGGTGACCACGTGGCCCCATATGGGTTTCACAAGGGCCATACTGGGCTACGTTTGGGTAAACATATCAGGGTCCCATATAGGCTGACCACATGGGCCCCATGTGGGTTTTACAAGGGCCATAATGGGCTATGTTTGGGTACACCTATCAGGGTCCCATATAGGCTGACCACATGGGCCCCATGTGGGTTTTACAAGGGCCATAATGGGCTACGTTTGGGTAAACCTATCAGAGTCCCATATAGGCTGACCACATATGGGCCCCATGTGGGTTTTACAAGGGCCATAATGGACTACGTTTGGGTAAACCTATCAGGGTCCCATATATGGGCTGACCACATGGGACCCCCATGGGTTACATCAGGGCAATTCCACACATGCGCACTGACCCTGGTTATATTGGTTTGGTAACACTATGGATTTCATATTTATACATTTTGATAAATGATTAAATCCACATTATGCACTATTTCATAATTTAATGGCAAGTAAGAACATAACTTCACACAAAACTGTTATCACATAACCATTTTTTTGGAGAATGTTAATAAAAAGCCAAATGACTGAATTGTTCTTGCAATTGCCAGTCATTTATTCGGATATGTAAATAATGCAATTAACAATTACCTAATACAGGCTGTTAAATAAGGGCAAGCCCATTTAAAACCCTGATTTAACCCTAATTAAACCCATGTTAATTGGACCCATGGGGGCCAACTCGCATGGGCCCCTTTTGGACAAAGTGACCAAATTAGTAAGGGTCCCATCTGGGCCTGCCCAGATGGGACCCATTAGGGCCAACTCGCATGACCCCTTAAGGACAAAGTGGCCAAAATATTAAGGGTCCTATGTGGGCCGCCCAAATGGGGCCCACAAAGTGGCCCATGCATACGTGTTGGCTGGGGACCACCCTGAAACTTATAAATTGGGAGTGCACGCAGGGCATGAAGCCACACTTTAAATACCAGGGATGTCCAGAGGGCCGGAGGGAAGGCGCGCCTCCTGACAGGGACTTATACCCTCCAAGCAAGCAAGGCCAGGTATTATCCAGGAACAGACAGCACATGTTTATTTTGCAAGAAAGATACAGAGAATTTGCAGCATTTCCTCACTCAGTGTGAAACCCTGGAACCTACAAGGGAATACCACCTACAACAACTTAAGCAGGCAGTGAAGGAAGGAATCCTGAATTTGACTGGGAAACTCTACAAGGTGGAAATATTATTATCTTCACCAACTGATACTAGACTGCACCGCTGTGGGATTATTCCCATATCCCCCAGAAGGTCACACACTGGATGCTATAGAAAGTACTTCTAGAAGACTTTGTTATGCACTTCACCGAATAAGAAAGAATATATTAACAGCAATGGATTGATTGTGACAGTTTATGATGTAAAAATGGAACTTCGTCACGACAGCTTCTGAGACGGTATACTGATGCATGTTTTCGTTTTAACCAAATTGCCCCCAAACCCTACCCTGTTTAATAGCAGGGGTGCGCCTATTATAAGGCGGGATTTCACAACTACTACTACTACTACTGTACTACTTCTGTGCTCACTTGTGCAAATCTTTGTGTAAACCATTCATGGTTCTCAAGCATGACCGGTTTGATTATTGATCATTACCTATTGACTGACTGTTAAGCACAGATAACGGTAATTTTGGCACAATTGATTTGTGACTTTGCCTCATTCTAATTCATGTGGCCAAGTTCAGCAACATATAAGCATTGCAAATGTGGTATAATCTTAAAGAGGAACACTTCAGCTTTCTATTGCTATACAAAGAGGGTAATAAATAATAAAAATATACTCGATTAAAAAAAGTTTCCTAACTTTTTGTGAGCAGTTTACATGATTAGATCATGGGAAAAGAACATACGGAATGCTACACATCGGCTGCTCCCCCTAGTTACGACTTTAATAAACAATGCGATCTACGTATAGGCCTAATGGAAAACTAGAACAAAAAGTTCAGATGAGAACGCGTCAGAACTCTTGAAATATGTATTTAGATCATGGGAAAAGAACATACGGAATGCTACACATGGCCCTAGTTTAGACTTTAATAAACAATGCGGTCTACGTATAATGGAAAACTAGAACAAAAAGTCCAGATGGGAACCCGTCAGAACTCTTGAAATATGTAATTATATTATGGGAAAAGAGCATGAGGATTGCTTCACAATGGGCTGCTCCCCCTATAGTTTAGACTTTAATAAACAATGCGGTCTACGTATAATGGAAAACTAGAACAAAAAGTCCAGATGGGAACCCGTCAGAACTCTTGAAATATGTAATTATATCATGGGAAAAGAGCATGAGGATTGCTTCACAATGGGCTGCTCCACCTTCATGAAACAATAGGATTACATTACTGTATAGTTTCAATTAAGTGCCATATGACTTTTGTGCTTAAAAGTAGAAACCAAACAATAAGGAATTAGAAAAAAATGTTCATTGAACGTCAGATTTTGTGTAATAAGTGTTTAGATTGTGGGAAAAGAACATACGGAATGCTACACATATGGACTGCTAACCTAGTTCATCTTATTGATGATACAATAGGATTACAATAATGTGATAAAATATAGATTGTGAACAAACAGGATGTTAAATGTTAGATATAGCTAATTTAAGAGAATAAGAAGTACAATGCAACGGTGGTTTACTAATGGAATATTTAGCTATTATTAATGCAATTCCTAAAGATTAGAAATGTGTAAATCATCCTCATATATTATAGGCCTAGGATGTAATAATAGAGATATTAACACAGATAAGACAACAGTAAAGATTGTTAGAAAAGAACTGATGGAAAAAGATCCAGTGATTCCAATCAGCCAAAAACTTTGGCAGAGAAAATGTTCTTTTCAATGGATAACAAATGAGGTGGACATTCCAAGTTTTTCAGAATGTAAGCATGATTACAAAATGGTGTTAAATTAAAACTAGAGTTCATCCAAAATAAGTTGGGACACGCTGTATTATAATTGGTTTGCTTATTGAATTCAGTTATTGGCACCAAACAACAGGGAACGTTCGAAAAGCATATCGCTTGCAGTTCGTTACTTTATAGTTTATATTAAATCCGTTTTTATATCAATGATCACCAATACTAATCATACATGCTGTCCCAAAATGATCAGTACCCATCATTGTCCAAAGTTCATACATTTTTTCAACGAGAAAATCAATGAGATTAGGTCCGTTATTTTGTCATCATCTTTGGGGACAAAAACATTATATCACATCAAAGTCAACCAGGGGCAAAAACAACTAATTAAGTAAAGGATAATTAGTTAATGGTTAATAAATAATTAATTAGTGATCAATAATTAATGATCAATAATTAATTAATAAATAATTAATTAATCATTAATTATTAATACTTATTAATCATCAACTATTTATTATTGAGTGATTAATGATTAATAAATAATTAACTAATAAATAATTAATGATTAATTAATAATACATATTTAATGATCAATAATTAAAAAACACACCATTAATTAATTACTAATACTTTTCAATTGCAATATTTAAGTTTGAGCCATTAAATACACAAAAACTGTTAATTATAATTAGTTGCTACATGGATATACATAATAATAATATGGACTGCTCTAGGAATATTGCATTTGGCTACCAAAACGGCAACCAAAATAATATCCACTACAACATAGTAGACGCACACACCTAGATCAGAGTAGGATTGAGGCTTGCCTGGATGTAAATAAATTGTGAATTGTTTTAAACACACTCTTATTAAAAAAGTATATTGGTGATACTTTTAAGTTTAATGGTTACCTAAAGGAGTGCTATTATTGTACAGATTGTTTATCTGTTCGCGTGTAAAATCTACATAATGATATTATTATGATATTATAATTATGCCAATAAAGCCTATGATGTTGTTATAACGTAGGGTGTACTACATAAATATGTAGCAACATTATAACCAGACAGTAATCGGTGTTACCAATAGGCAAAAATCTTTCACAAAGTAATCAGCACAAATATTCAAGTGATAGTTAAATTCAGATAAGCTTGAATATTATAACAACTGGATATCATGTGGCACGTGCCGCTTTACTTTGTTAGCAAAGATATAACATTGATGTTATGGCATAATTCAGTTAAACCCTTACGCAACCTCATCGGGAGAATGCGTCGTTCTTAAAAAGCACACATTAAGCAATTCCATGTTAGGGAGCACATCAAAACTCGACCGCGCGGCAACCGCCGGTTCCGCCCGGTTGGACCGCATATCATTGTTTAGAACAATAGAAACCGGCTGCAACCGCTCGGAACCCCACGGAACCGGCGGTTGCCGGGCGGTCGAGTTTAGATGTGCTCCCTAATGGGGCCCTCACATGTATCCGTGTGAGCTGGGCGGCCCCTTACCGTCTTATAGAAAAACAACAGAGTTCAACACGGTGAACAATCAGCAAAAAATGTCAACGGCCGCATTTTATTTATTTTTGTCACCGGGTTCATACTGTTCTATACCGGGTCCTTATCGGCCTGGAACCGGGCTCATACCACCTCCTCACCAGGTCCTCACCGGCCGAAACGCTTGGGTACCAACCGAACCGCCTTGATAACGTCATCAAACTGCCCTGTATAAGCTGAGCGCTCAAGCTCGCCGCTCAAGCTCGCCGCTTCGCTCACATTCCGGGAATCTCTGTAAAATACATTTGCCCTCACATGTATCCGTGTGAGCTGGCCGGCCCATTACCGTGTGACAAATTAGTGCAGACGGCGGCACACGGTGATGTCACACGGTGGGCCGTTTCCCGTCCGTTGAACACGTTGCCGTGGACATTGACGGCCATCCGCGCCCGGCAGGACCCGGCAGGAATTTTGAACATGCTCAAAACTCCTGCCGGGTCCTGCCGGGTGAGCAAAAGCGGCGGCAAACGGTGAGAGCCCGGTTTGAGGACGGTATAAAGACGGCACACCCGTTTCGCGCCCGTTCGCAGGGCGGTAATGGTAGGCGGCCACATTACCGTCTAATAGAAAAACAACAGAGTCCAAACAATCACTAAAAATGTCAACGGGCGCATTATTTTTTTGTTGTGGCCACCGGGTCTATAACGTTATATACAGGGTCTTTACCGGGTCCTCACCGGCCGTGTACCGGGCTCACCGTCCTCATACATTTCTAGCTTACCGTTCTCACCGGGTGCATAACACCTCCTCACCGGGTCCTCGGTCCATACCGTTCTACACCGGGTCTGTCCCGGGTTCTCACCGGCCTTGTCCCGGGATCACCGGCCTCATACAGTTCTAGCTTACCGTTCTCACCGTGTCCTCATCGTGTGCATACCACCTCCATACCGGTTCCTAACCGGTCGAAACGCGTGGGTACCGGCCGAAACGTCTGATTACATCATCAAATCGCCCTTTTCAAGCTGAGCGCTCAAGCTCGCCGCTTCATTTGTATTCCGGAATTCGTACGAACCACATTATAATACTCTCTAAATGTAAAAGAGCTAAACCTCACTCTTTCGAGAGCTTTAGGAGGCACGGCTCTTCTAAGAAGTGAAGTTCACTCTTTTCAGAGTGATTTGTCACTCTTTTAAGAGTGATTTCCACTCTTTTCAGAGTGATTTCCACTCTTTTCAGAGTGATTTTAACTCTTTTTAGAGTGATTTTAACTCTTTTTTAGAGTGAAAATCGCTCTTTTCAGAGTGAACTTCACTCCAAAAAAAATCTGTTCCTCCTAGAGCTCTCGAAAGAGTGAGTTTTAGCTCTTTTACATTTAGAGAGTTGCAACATGCCTGCTGAGAGTCCGTTCCGCGAACGGTTACTAGGCTGCATGCGGCCATCCGCAGTCCGTCGCTAAGATGGTTGACGTCCACCACCGTCAATCACCGCCCTGCGAATGGGCGCGAAACGGGTGCGAAACGGGTGCGAAACGGATGTGAACGGGTGCGCCGTCCTTATACCGTCTTCATACCGGGCTCTCATCGTTCGCCGCCGCTTTTACTCACCCGCCCGGAGTTTTGAGCATGTTTAAAACTCCGGTGGCCGGCAAAGTCCCCTGAACGTGTTCAACGGACGGGAAACGGCCCACCGTGTGTGCCGCCGTCCGCACCCATTTTTCACACGGTAAGGGGCCGCTCAGCTCACACGGATACATGTGAGGGCCCCATTACTTTACACCCTCTGGTGTTAAAATATAATAACACCACTTGTGGTGTTAACTTTTGACACTGAGGTGGTGTAAAGCAGTAACACTGTAGGGTTTTAATTTAATCTCTCTTGGAGTTAATACGCGGGTCCAATCCATTGGGTGTTAATTTACACCTTCTGGTGTTAAAATATTAATGTTAGATAGGTTGAAGTACTTGTAAATAAAATGCTTGCTAAATAAAATATTTCACTGTTCAACAGTTAAAATTTATTGAACTTGGAAAGTTTTTGTGAATTTATGTTCTTACTTGCCATTTAATAATGAAATGGTGCATGTTGCAGATCGAATCACTAGATCAAATGTATAAATATACAATTCAAAGTGTTACGAAACCAATATAACCATCCTCCGTGCGCATGTGTGGAATAATGACACCCATGGGAGTTATTATTACACCAGGTTTAGCACCAGAAACTCAATGTGCACTGTTACATTTGTAAAACTCTATTTTTGCAGTCACCAAGTGGTGTTAATTTAACACCAAGACGCTTTTTTTGTTGTATATAAAGCGGAAATGTGAACAATAGCCCAACAGACATTAACAAGATTAATGACCACAGTGATTCAAAATCAAACTGATAACTCTCGAAAGTGAGCTCTGAAAGGCCAATCAATTGGTTCACTGCAACTCAGAAAATATGCATAAAACAAGAAACACAAATGGGCAGAGGTTAAAAAATGCCAACGAAAGTGACATAAAAATAAGATAAAAGCTTTACAGGACCATCCACCATCTCCCCAACCAAGCATTAACCTACACTCAACCCATGACCCCATGCTATTATATCAGTCGGATGTTGAAAGGACTTTAATGAAGGGTGTCATGAAAGAGTATGAAGGCTATGACAAGTTAAGAGTTTGAGAGAAGATGTCCGTGCACACGGCACTTGAAAGCCTGGATTCCAGCTGCAAAAATGTTGCCAACAATATCGTCTCGAAGACTGTTCCATAAGGGAACAGCAGTGTGAATGAAGTTTCTGTCTAAGCAGCGAGTTCTGGCTGTCGACAGAGAAAGAGCATGGACTGGCATTGATACGCTCGAACGGGTAGCACGGCGTTGGACATATGGTGTGTGAAGTAACCCTGCTAGATCTTGTGGGCAATTGGTAGTATGCATCTTGTACAAGACCGTAGCTGCTGCTACCTGTCGCCTGTGAAGTAGGCTGTCAATTTTGTGAACGAGCAGTAGCTTCATTAACTCCAATGATTCTAAGTGCCTTCTTTTGGACGTTGTCAAGCTGGCTTAGGATGGTGGGTGAAGCATTCACCCAGCTTAGTGAAGCATACTCCATGATGCTGCGATCTTGCGACTTGTAGACAGTAGATCTACCTTTAGCCTCCAGTTTATTTGCAACTTTGCGTAGAGCGCCAAGCTTCTGATCAGCTTTAGTTGCAATGCCTGAGATGAGCTTTGACCAGGTCAGCTTGCTGTCAATGGTGACGCCCAAGATATCCAGTTCTTTTGTAGATGGTAGTTTGCACTCTCCAAAGTAGATATCAAGTTCAGATGGGGGTCTTTTCCTGGAGATTACCATGGTCTTGCATTTAGTAGGCTCAAAGGTCACTTTTCTTTCGTCAGCCCATGCTTTCATGTTGCTTAGATCTCTGTTGAGACTAGCAGCTACTGTGTTGGGATCGGTTGATGACTTAATGGGTGCAAAGAGTGTTGAGTCGTCGGCATATAGATATAGCTCGTTGTCACAAACATCTACAAGGTCATCAATAAAAACAGAGAACAGTAGTGGGCCAAGGATAGATCCTTGTGGAACAGAAGTATTTATTGGAGCAGTGTTGGATGCCTGACCTGATATGACGATGTTGATGGATCCATCAGACAAATAGTTGTCTATCCACGAAAGCAGTCTTCCAGTAACACCTTTAGCCAACAGTTTCGAGCAGAGTCCGTTATGCAATACCCTGTCGAAAGCTCCCGGTTTAATGTCAAGGGCGATGACACAAACTTCATCGCTTTGGTCTAGGGAGTGGTTCCACTTCTGTGACAGGATGTTGAGGAGATCAGCTGTGCTGTGGCCTGCTCTAAATTCAAACTGTCAGCTGGAGATCAGGTTATCGCTTAGAAGAAAGCGTTGAACACCAACTAAGTGTAACCTAATATGTTATAATATAATAACTCTGGTATTAAATATTATTTAACACCAGAGTTTTTGCAGTGTAACACTATGCCTAAGTGCAAAATACACACTGTATCCATGATGTGACCTTGCTACAAAATAAGTTGATCTCTGCAACGAGCGTAATGAACATGTACCAGTACAGGTTTGGGGTTTTAGATCAATTCGGTTTCATACTCACTGCGCGAGAAAAATATACTATTGATCGTCGAATACTTGGTAAAGCGCGGTATATCGGTACTGTTTCATTTTCATATAGTCAGGTGTAAGCTCGACATGACCGTGTAGTAGGGAGCGCTGCTCTAGATTCAGAATTTTCAAAGACTAATGAAAATGGGCAATGTTCAAAACAGAAGCATTGATAAACGAAGCACATGAGATGGAAATCAAGAACAACTGGCTAGTTAATCTTCAAAAAACAAACTTCCAAGTTCTCATTTGAAATAAGTTGGAACTTGTGAAATAATAAATAAAGAACAAGATTGAAAGAGGAAAGAATGAAAAATTAAGAGATAAAGATAGAAATTAAAAATAGCAAAGAAAGAAAGGAAAAAAAGAGAAAATAAAAAGGACAAGAACATTACAACGACAAGACGCACTCACACAAAGAAAAAAACATTCCAATGTGCTTACTGTATGAATGACGTTGCACAAAAGAGTAACATGACATCACACATAAGCTCTCCTACCCCCGAATGGGTGTAATTCAACCGTAGAATGATGAAGAGGTGCCCCCCTTGGGCACTGGCGCCGCCACTGAAGGAATGAGGCAGATTGTCAGTTATCGTCGTCATTTAATGAGCCCCCTCTAAATGACAGCGATTATTTTCATGACCCCCTAGTCCCCTACTCAGATGTTGATTATTTTATACACCCAGCCCAAATTTGTTAAAATGTTGGTATTAATTTCATGACTACCATTCTATTTTCCGTGTAAAATCCCAAAAGATTTAATAATATAAATTATATTTAATACTAGGGCCTACTCAATTGAATCGCAAAAAAACCCACCAAATAACACTTGCCGATACTATCATCACGGCGTTTCGTGAAATGGGCCACAGAAATTACGGATTTTCTTCATACATTTTTTGCCAGTTTTGACCGCTTTACCAGTAAAGTTAAATAGCTTTGGATTGGACTCATTCCGTATAATTTCTATAATATTTCGTTATTCATTTCGATCCATTTTGACCCATTTCGGCTCATTTCGATCCATTTCACTATAAACTAATATCCATGGGGTGACATAGTTGTTCCTGATAATGCTTTTCATTATATAATTCGCTAATCTTTAACGCCAACATGTCAATATGTATATTTTATCTCCTAATAAATAACCTCTAAATTTGGTTGACCTCTATTTGAAGTGGTATCATTCATTGTCTAACCCTTTTACTTTTTAAGCACGATTGAACTCCAACAACTCCGTTAGTGGCCAGCCCCAGTGCCAGTGTTGGTGAGGTCATTTACAAATCGAATGGCATTGGTCCTTGTGGACGAATTTGAACTCACGGGGTGGCCACACCCCGCCCTAACACAAACCCTCATATGGCTACACACCCACCACACACACCCCACCCGCACACCACCTTGGATGTTTGTGTAATATTTAACTGTCATTTGTGTAATTTTTAACAATAATAAGTGCATTCACCCGGTAACCACGCGTGTCCCACGTAAAATGACGGGGTTTATTTAGAATCCTAATGCAGGAATCAATGTTTCAAACCGAAACTTGCCCTCCTCGAGCTTTCCATAAAGACAAGCTACACCAACATTAAATCTCTCCTGCAATGTCTGCGCTAAACAATCACTTCAATTCACTATATTACAATAATATATTCAGGGGCGGAAATCCCGGGGGGGGGGGGGGGGGATGGGGGGATTTATCCCCCCCACTTTTTGACCTGGGGGGGATGGTCAATGTAATCATCCCCCCCTGATTTTTCACATCTACCAAAAAAAAAAGGAAAAAAGAGGGGGAAAAGGAAAAAAAGAAAGAAAAAAGGGGGAAAAGGAGAAAAAAAGGAAAAAGAGAGGGAGGGAGGGACATAAGAACGTTTGGAGTTTATTGTACGTTGGTTAGGATACATACGCGTATGTACGTTAAGAATCCATCTTTTGGCGGTAACTAATTAACTTCTTTCTGGTATAGGCCTATCTGCCTATTTTAAAAGCCATTTTTGATCAGAAATAAAGTGATTGCTTTTCAATAAAATATTGGTCAAAAGTATACCAGATCGCATGAAATGAGTTTGAAAATTGAAAAAAATTCTACTTCTCAGGGGGGCATATCCCCCACCCTCAGACGCCCCCTGTTGGAGCTTTTAAACCATCTATACTAAAATCAAGAATATATCAGTATAAAATGCTCAACTTCTTTCGTGCATTGATAAAAAACAAGATATTTATTGAAAATGAAGTGATGACCTTTTAATACAATATTGGTCAAAAGTATACACCAGATTACACCAAATGAGTTTGAAAATTGAAATTTTTCTACTTCTCAGGGGGGCACATCCCCCATTAGACTCCCCCTGTTGGAGCTTTTAAACCATCTATACTAAAATCAAGAATATATCAGTATAAAAAATGCTCAACTTCTTTTGTTCATTGATAAAAAACAAAATATTTATTGAAAATGAAGCGATGGCTTTTCAATACAATATTGGTCAAAAGTATACACCAGATCGCACCAAATGAGTTTGAAAATTGAAATTTTTTCTACTTCTGAGGGGGGCACATCCCCCCTCAGACTCCCCCCTGTTGGAGCTTTTAAACCATCTATACTAAAATCAAGAATATATCAGTATAAAAAATGCTCAACTTCTTTTGTTCATTGATAAAAAAAAAATATTTATTGAAAATGAAGCGATGGCTTTTCAATACAATATTCGTCAAAAGTATACACCAGATCGCACCAAATGAGTTTGAAAATTGAAATTTTTTCTACTTCTGAGGGGGGCACATCCCCCCTCAGACTCCCCTCTGTCCGAGCATAGCTCGGAGTGCGGTGCTGCGCACCGCCTGGATGGTACCAGCTAAATATAATTTTTTAGGGGAAAAACTTATCATCCCCCCCACACCTAACAAGAAATTTCCGCCCCTGAATATATTAGAGAAGTTGCAATACAAATCAAAAGTCACCATGAATCCCACTGCCAAACCCATGAATAGTTCGAGATTCACCATTTCAAAAACATCACTTTTAACAAACACAATGTAAAAACAAAACTCTTTCATGCAAACACTATCATCAAAACATTAAACTCCCTTATGGCTGACATGTTAGCAAAAATTACATCTCCAACTTTTGTTAATCCATTTTACGGCAAAAAGAGCAAAATAATTCATTGATATAGATTACCATTGTAGTCATCTTCCAAGCCGTAATTTCACCCTTAAGATGAGCACTCCTGATGTAGTTCTCTTTGAAAAGGACTATTCAGAAAAAAGACACCGTGTTGCATAATAAAGCTTTGCTTCATCATCTTCATCTAGTAGTAGATACTTTGTCTATGCTCTGAGGTCTCTGCGCTTCGGACCAAATGCCAATTATTAATTGTAAGTAAATAAAGTTCCACCCAACTCTTTGATTTTTACTCCAATGACATAGGCCTATTATGATTTTTTCATACATGTATAAATCTGCATTTGAAATGAATTTCTCTTACAATTATTTCATTTCCATCAACATTTCTTTCAAACTCTCACTATATTTCAATCAACTACACATGTTCCCTACCACCCTGCAACTACAGACTTCGACAGCTTCTCGACGATTACGTTAAACGTTCAACTATATTTTATTATTTCCATTTGAACGCCCCCTTTCCTTTTTAAAGGAATTTGTATTACTTCCTGGTTTAGATTGCTCATTTTTCATTGTCATTTTACAGACAGAAAATAATGTTCCTTTTATGTTTCTATTCTATTCATCTGTCAACAGATGTCTCTAAAAAGTGTAGTAAATTGGAAAATTTTAACTAGCTATTTTGAAACTTGCTTACTTGCTTAATTCGAGTTGTGTTCTCGATCTACAATGGCTCTCCACACCTTCCTGTCCTGCATTGCTGTCTTTAAGTCTCTTACATCCAAACCAGTGTCCTGTTTTAGCACATCGATGTAAGTTAGGGCAGGTCTTCCAGGTTTTCTTCTCCCATGCTTTGGTATCCAATGAACCAGCTTTGACACACATTCTTGACTCCTAAAGCAGTGGCCTGAGAATCTTGTCCTTCTCTCCCTGATCTTTTGGGTGATTTTGGGGAGGTCTCCATACAGCTCTGTGTTATTTGTATGTTGCTTCCAGTGAATGTTGAGGACAGCCCTCAGCATACGTGTATAACAGCCATCAAGTTGCTTTGCTAGCTTAGGGGTGGTGGTCCATGCCTCACAGCCATATAGTAACACAGATTCAACAGTTGCGGCGAACAGGCGAAGTTTGAATTTTCTTGGTAGGGTGGATTTCCAGATCTTGTTCAGCTTCCCACAGGCTCTCCAAGCTGCTGCCTTGCGTTGCTTGATATCTGTTTCAGTGCTTGACATCCAGGCACCTAGGTATTTGAAATCGTTTACAAACACTTTAACATTATTAAACAGATGAATATTTTCACATCCTGCTTTAGGTTTTTCCGGGTTTTTTTCATGACCTAGTTTACCGGATATAAGCTCATGAAAACATATATTGAGATTCTGATTTTTTTAAATCTCAAAAATTGTCAAAATTGATAAAAATACATATGGGCGATTCCACGGTAACACGCGTTACATTTTAGGGCGCCATTCTTTATTCTCCCCTCTATAACTGTAAAAGTAGTCTGAATGAAGTTTACATCTTTTGTATTGTAATACCCAAGACTTAAGGCTAAATCCTCATGCTAACACCAATATGAAATATCAGCTCATGTTAATGTAAGACCGCTCTGAATATCGGTAACACGCGTTACGAAAAAAAGACGCACTAAAAAAAATCCCAACTTTGTTTTGCTTGTGTATTTAAACTAACCTACCTGCAATCAATTGGTCACTACTGTGAGCAAGTACCTACCCAAGGTTTATAATACTAGAATAATAACAAGAATTTAAGTTCTCACTTTTTTGTAAATTGCAAAATAGTCGGTAACACGTGTTACGGTAACACACGTTACATTTTGTCCATCCATAATTTACTAGCTTTATATTATTTATTTAATTTCTAAATTAAAATTAAGTTTGACTTTGACAATGGAACTAACATATAAACCATAAATAGTGATAACTAACTCTAAAAAAATTAAGGTTTTAGCACGTTTTACTGAATATGAGTTCGGTAACACGCGTTACGACATTTTGATGGCTTATAGTGGAGTGGTGGTTATGAATTTATCAAATTGTTTACTATTTTTAAATAGGGCCTAACTAGTAGGATTAAAATTATAAGTGGCATCAATTAAAATCAAATCAATTAGGAAATATTTTCAAAAAAGTGTTGCTTCGGTAACACGTGTTACCGTTTTGGAAGTAAGAAAAGTTTAAAAAAATCATAGTTAACAACGGTCAATGGTTGCAATATTTTTTTCCTGAACGTTTGCATAGGCTTTGCACAACATGAATGTAAAATTAAATCTTTTGGAGCATTTTTTAGTTTTTTTGCTCCGTCACATTTTCATGGAATCGCCCATATGTATAGGCGTGTCATTCGGGGAAGGTGCGGTTCTCGGGTCATGTACCCTATATAAACATGGTCGAGGGCGTCAGTCACTAATGAATTGATTTGATTTAGTAATTGAAAACTCGTTTTAAGAGACCTGTTATTCTGGGAAGGTGCGGTTCTCAGGTCATGTACCCTATATAAACATGCTCGTGTTGGTCAGTTACTAATAAATTGATTTGATTTAGTAATTGAAAACTCTTTTTAAAAGACCTGAGAAGGTGCGGTTCTCGGGTCAGGTGGTGAACTTGAAAACCCTTTAAAAAAAAAAATCATCATATGTATAGACATGTATTTCGGGGAAGGTGCGGTTCTCGGGTCATTTCCCCACATAAACAGGCTTGAGTGCGTTAGTCATCAATGGATTGACTTGATTTAGTAATTGAAAACTCTTTTTAAGAGACCCGTTAGTCTAGAGAGGTGCGGTTCTCGGGTCGAGTGGTAGACAGTCATTTCATTAAATTGAAAACACTAATTGTTTTTAAATACATAAAAATGTAAAAGCTCGAATGGGTCGTCCACTAATGAATTGATTTGATTCAGAAATTGCAAACCTCTTTCTAAGAGACCTATAAGTCTGGGAAGGTGCGATTCTCGGATCAGGTGGTAGGATCGTCATTTTGCTCCTTGCCCTTCCTCCTCTTCTTTTTATTATCGTCCTTCTTCTTCTTCTCCTATTCCTCCCTTTTTAAACTCTCTTTTGTCAATGGGGGGGGGGGGGGGGGGGGGGGGGGCCGTATGGCCTGCTGCCCCATGGATACGCCACTGTGTATAGGCGTGTTATTCGGGGAAAGTGCGGTTCTCGGGTATTGTACCCTATATAGACATGCTTGAGTGCGTCAGTCACTAATAAATTGATTTGATTTAGAAACTGAAAACTCTTTTGAAGAGACCTCTTCGGCTAGGAATGTTCGGTTCTCGGGTCACGTGATAGGACAGTCATTTAATGAACTTGAAAACACTTTTTAAAAATACATATGTATAGGCGTGTCATTCGGGGAAGTTGCGGTTACGCTAATGATGATATTTCCAAATTGCAAACCTCTTATTTCCTGGGAAGATGCGGTTCTCGGGTCAGGTGGTAGGATTGTCATTTAATGAACTTGAAAACACTGTTTAAAAATACATATGAATAGCGTAAGGCGTGTAATTAGAGGAAGGTGCGGTTCTCGGGTCATATACTCTATAAACATGCTCGAGTGGGTAAGTCACTAATAAATTAATTTGATTTAATGATTGAAAACTCTTTTTAAAAGACCTGTTAGTTTGGGAAAGTGCGGTTCTCGGGTCACGTGGTGGACAGTCACTTAATAAACTTGTAAACACTTTTTAAAAATACATATGGTCATGCGTTTTAAGCTCGCCTTCCAAAAGGGTGGTGCTGTTACACTTTTTGGTTTCATGCTGTCATTATTCCTAAATTTCATTCAAACCACAAAAGCTATCTCAACAAATTTGGTATCATATTATTAATATGCTATCTGCCTGCAAAGTGGCATTGATATAGCTCATACGGAAGTAGAGATACAGCTTTTGGTAGTGTAAGCACCAGGGGTGGTGCCGGAAGCGGTGCCGCCTGTACAAACTCAATGGGGATAATCCCATGTTTTGTCATCCCCTGATGTTACAAACACCATTCTGGTCCCATTTTAAAGGATATTTAGTAGTCTTTAAGTATGTGGTTCAACATACCGTACTTGTCAACTACAAAAAAACCCAATTAATTAGATAAGGCCACGATCCTCAGCTTTCTTCCTTTTCGCTACACAGTCAACATGAAAAATCAGCCTCAATTTACCGGATTTATAAAAGTGACTATAACAGAAAAAGTTTTCACCCTATGGGATGATAGTAAAAGTATACATTTTCGGAAAGCTTGTTATTAGAGGAAATCAGAAATGCAGTTTAGATCAGGGAAGGGTACATCCTTAAAAAAATATTTCTGAAAATTCTAAAAATATATAAAATAAAAATTGGAGATTTTCACTAGCCGGTATATTAGACGATAGACCTGTTAGTCTGGGAAGGTGCGCTTCTCGAGTCTGGGAAGGTGCGGTTCTCGGTCAGGTGACGTGGTATGACAGTCATTTCATGAACTTGAAAACACTTAGTAATAATAATAATAATCAGTATTTATAAAGCGCCTTTCCAAATGGCCCAACTGCTCAAATCGCTGTAATTTTGCTGCTGGTGAATCATCAGAATCAGGTCGCATCAACTAGGGTGCAGCCAATTTCTAGCGCAAACCTATCCGCACTTAAATTGTAACATCCACTATTTTTCAATGCAGCTTCCCAAATACCATTGGGTCAAGGTAGTTTTTGATAATCGAAACAACTGATCACCGATTTTGAAATCAGGAGGACACCGGAGAACCCGGAGAAAACCTGCGAGAGCGTGCATGGATCGTGATAAACCAAATGCACATAAAGCCCGTGGTCGTGCACAGAATTGAATCCGGATTTCATTGGTGCAAGGCGAGGGAACTACGGAGCGTTTAAAGTGCCATTAGATGGCTACATAATTATCTTGACAAGTCGACATATTATCAACGTTATGTTGAGATAGTCACATATTTTTTCTCACATTCTTGACTTAAACAGTTTTATTAGTCGTCATGATGATATAGACTATCTTGTCAAGTTGACTTTACAAAACATAGATGTCGTCATGGCGAGATAGGTTAACTTGAAGAGTCAACTTCACAAAAAGTAGATGTCGTCATGGTGAGATACAATATCTCGTCGAGTCGACTTCACAAAAAGTAAATGTCGTCATGGTGAGATAGATTATCTCGTCAAGTCGACTTCACAAAAAGTAGATGTTGTCATGGTGAGATAGATTATCTTGCCAAGTTGACTTCATAAAAAGTGAATGTCGTCATGGCAATTTAGACTTTATCGTCAAGTCGACTTCACAAAAAGTAGATGTTGTCATGGTGAGATAGATTATCTTGCCAAGTTGACTTAATAAAAAGTGAATGTCGTCATGGCAATATAGACTTTCTCGTCAAGTCGACTTCACAAAAAGTATATATCGTCATGGTGAGATAGATTATCTCGTCAAGTCGACTTCACAAAAAGTAGATGTCGTCATGGTAAGATAGATTATCTTGCCAAGTTGACTTCTGCGAAAGAGGATGTCGTCATGGTGAGATAAAGTATCTGGACATGTTGATTTCATAAAAAGTGGATGTCGTCATGGTGAGATAAATTATCTCGTCAAGTCAACTTCCCAAAACGTGGATGTCGTTATTTCAAGATAGGTTATCTTTCCAAATCGGCTTTGCAAAAAGTAGATGTTGTCATGAAGAGATACGTGATCTTGACATGTCGACTTCCCAACAAGGAGAAGTCGTCATTGGACGATACATTTTCTTGTCAAGTCAACTTAACAAAAAGAGCATGTCGTCATGGCAAGATAAATTGTTTTGACAAGACGATTTCACAAAATGCGGATGTCGTCATGGTAAGATACATGATCTTGACATGTCGACATGGCGAGATAAACTAGCAGGTTTTTCACCCTCGGACAGGCTCATGGTGCAATCGGAGTCGCCCATCGTGGTTTAGTTGGTTCGTGAAAAGCAAGATGGTGGTGATGGTGCACGTGCATAAACACTTTTGACGCCAATTATAATTTGACGAGATTATTACGGAAGCGTCTAAGTGCCATCCGGTTATCTTGTCAAGTCGACTTGGCAAAAAGAAGATGTAGTCATGGCGAGATACATGATCTTGACATGTCGACATGGCGAGATAAACTAGCAGGTTTTTCACCCTCGGACAGGCTCATGGTGCAATCGGAGTCGCCCATCGTGGTTTAGTTGGTTCGTGAAAAGCAAGATGGTGGTGATGGTGCACGTGCATAAACACTTTTGACGCCAATTATAATTTGACGAGATTATTACGGAAGCGTCTAAGTGCCATCCGACTTGATATCAAGATAATTTATCTCGTCATGTCAACTTAATCACGGTTATGTCGACATGATAAGATAATATATCTGGCCAAGTCGAATTAGCAAAAGTTGGATGTTGACATGGCAAGATAAATGATCCCGCCAAGTGGACTTATCAAAAATTGAATGTTGACATGACAAGATAAATTATCTCGCCAAGTCGACATTCACTTTTTATGAAGTCAACTTGGCAAGATAATCTATCTCACCATGACGACATCTACTTTTTGTGAAGTCGACTTGACGAGATAATCTATCTCACCATGACAACATTCACTTTTTATGAAGTCAACTTGGCAAGAAAATCTACCTCACCATGACAACATCTACTTTTGTGAAGTCGACTCGACGAGATAATGAAGTCAACTTGGCAAGATAATCTATCTCACCATGACGATATCGTCTTTTTTTGAAGTCGACTTGACGAGATAATCTATCTCACCATGACGACATCTACTTTTTGTGAAGTCGACTTGACGAGAAAGTCTATATTGCCATGACGACATTAACTTTTTATGAAGTTAACTTGGCAAGATAATCTATCTTACCATGACAACATCTACTTTTTGTGAAGTCGACTTAATGAAATAATTTATCTCACCATGACGTCATCTACTTTTTGTGGAGTTGACTTTTCAAGTTAACCTATCTCGCCATGACGACATCTATGTTTTGTAAAGTCAACTTGACAAGATAATCAATCTCACCATGACAACATCTACTTTTTGTGAAGTCGACTTGACGAGAAAGTCTATATTGCCATGAGGACATTCATTTTTTATGAAGTTAACTTGGCAAGATAATCTATCTTACCATGACATGACAACATCTACTTTTTGTGAAGTCGACTTAATGAGATAATTTATCTCACCATGACGTCATCTACTTTTTGTGGAGTTGACTTTTCAAGTTAACCTATCTCGCCATGACGACATCTATGTTTTGTAAAGTCAACTTGACAAGATAGTCTATATCACCATTACGACTAATAAAACTGTTCAAGTTAAGAATGTGAGAAAAAATATGTGACAATCTCAACATAACGTTGATAATATGTCGACTTGTCAAGATAATTATGTAGCCATCTAATGGCACTTCAAACGCTCCGTAGGGAACAACCACTTGTTTTGAATACATGTATAGGCGTGTTGTTCGGGGAAGGTGCGGTTCTTGGGTCATATACCCTATATAAACGTGCTCGAGAGGGCGTCAGTCACATGAATTGATTTGAATTAGTAATTAAAAACTCTTTTTAAGAGACCTGTTAGTTTGGGAAGGGGACAGTCATTTCATGAAATTGAAAGCACTTTTTTAAAATACATTATGTAGGCCTTATAGGCGTGTTATTAGGCGAAGGTGCGGTTCTTGGGTCATGTACCCTATATGAACATGCTCGAGTGCGTCGGTCACTTATGAATTGATTTGATTTAGTAATTTAAAACTCTATCTAAGAATATAGGCCTGTTATTCCCTGGTTTTCATGTTCACAAACAAAGAAGATTTCTTGATGCACCCCAGGGTGCTTCACTTTCATCACATGACCACTGATTTCTGTCACCAGTGTCTACTGGTTCCCATCGACATTACAGTGAAAGGAAATGCTTATAAAGTTGTTAAATGAGGGTCTTTAAGAAAATCCTGTTGCAAGTAATATGATTGATGTGTCTTTAATACAGTCCTCTCTTGATTTTCTTAAAGACCCTATATTTTTATAAATACAAGTTTTAGTTGGGATTCAACTTCTTTCATTATTGTGGCCAAGTTTACCCTATCTGCACTGTGTATTACTATGGTAGAGGTCAGACGACCTCCAGCTGATAATTACTATAACACATGTATGGCACTATTTGTTTTGGTGATAAGCCCGGCTGGTACTGTAGGGGCGCTAAGCATTATGGGGTACATCAAGAAATCTTCTTTGGTTCACAAAGGTGCGGTTCTCGGGTCATGTATTACAAGGATGTAATTATATACCCATATCGATTTACCCACATGATGAATTTATTTGTTTATAGTTGATTTCTTATGAGTTATATATAAAATAATGATGCTCGCGCGCCCCAAACGTTACGATATTCTTCGGATCCTTTCAATAACAATGGATGATTCGAAAAAAATAAAAATATATAAAAAATGTAGGTTTTTTTATGCACACTCCGTTGCGCTCCCTATAAGGACGAATAATGACCTTTCGGAAAACAGTGTCTGTACTGACATTATGCAGACGTTCGGACAGTACATTTCAATACATAGAAAACGAGTGCTTTAGCGCTTTACAATTGCATGTGATGCTAAGTGACCTTTTATGATGGTACCCTTCTTTGTCCGCACTTTATTCATGTCGAAGATCAACTTGTGAAGTAAATTTGTACCGGGAACTAATGTAGAACGCAGTGAAGCACAAAGAAACGGAGGCTAAATTTTGCGACATTATTAATTCACGATTTTGTCCGAAGGAAATATTGTTGTAATGAATTACTGTTACTGTATTCATTCATTTGTTAATAAAAAGTTCATAGCTTATTATATATTTCATGTTATATCGTCTTGGTGTTTATGTAGTCGACAGAGTGTATATTATATTTCGAAAATAAAACGTATCAAAATATCTCCTGATTTCACGCATGTGTGAATGCCTAACGTGTGATCAATGGGAGTAACTATGTATACATGCCTGTCTTGTAGCAACTTCTATAGACTGTATACACATCTTTGGTATACACGACGGCTTATAAATTCTCGTAAACTATATTATTCCAAGGACGAGGCATTTACTTCGGGTGGGGGGGGGGGGGGGGGGGCGGTAATGTGAAGCTAATTTAGATTGTAAATGAAGAAATTTTGAACTTTTTTACATGAATATTTAGTGCGAAATGTATAAAAATAGTTAATTTTATGGGGCTGTCTTAGAACAGAACATTAGTGCGTATATAAGTCTGAAGAAGGTATTTTTATCGTGACAATGATCAAAACTGATGTGATGATTGATATAAAATACTAGGCTGCTCGTAGGCCAAGTGCATTATGCAGTAGTGACACAAGTGATATCGATTTCCTTTATGAAAATCGGAAGGCTGAAGTTCATAAAGTAATGATTGTTTAACAATCGATTATTTTGTTAATGGGTCACAGGTCACTAATAGGTATATCAAATAAGGTGGGATCGTTTCAAAAAATCCTTAAAATCGTGATACGTGTCTCTATTTTAAATAGAAGTTGTCAAAAAAACATAACATTTTTGGTATCATATTAAAGACAATTTATCCAGCTACCGAATAAAAAAAGAATTAAAGCCACATGTTTAGCAACAGTAAAGTTATCAATCTAAACGTCGAGTGAGTCAAGGGTGGGAGCGGTGGACGAGGAGCCGGTGGACGAGGAGCCCATAGGTTTGTACACAAAATAGCGGAAAACTAGAACTTTTGAAATTGATGCCATTTTAAAAGTATACATAGGAAAGTTTTCAAACTTCTCATATGTGTTAATAACATGTGCCTGCTACTATGAATACTAATATTGAATTGTTATCTAGACATTCTCTACTAGAATATGATGTTCAATTCAGGGAGTGTTTTAATGTAAAAAATACACAGTTTTATTCATTTTATTGATTAAACAATGGCCAAATAGCAGTCTCTCTATTTCATTTGTGTGACTCTTCAGTCCTTTTCTACCCTGGGTAGTAAAACATTTAACTAAAAAAGCCAGAAGTGTTTCTTCACAGAATTGTTCATAGATTTATGAAAAATTTGCTATTTAGACCTATTTTGGACCACCCTGTATTCAAAATAAAAGGAACTTTAACGATATTCATGTAGTTCATTTTGATAATCATTTTCTTTTAAATTAAATGGTCCATGCTAACTAAATTTCATAGAATATTATATACAAACATTAATTTTATGCATTATTTCATCATAATTTTAGACACCCTGTACTTTTCCTGTGTACATTTTGCGCAAATGATTCTTAGCAAATTTGGTAGCACCTTCTGCGGTTGTTCTGATTTTGGTGACTATTTTCAGCTAAACCCTAATTGTACAAACTATCAAACTATTTTGTGAGGAGCAAAAACGATCAAATTTGTTATGTTCCACCCTGTAAAAATTGTACACACCCTGTATAATTTGATTCTTTTTTGCAAAAATAAAAAACCTTGAATCTTAAGCTTTCCAACAATATATAGTTTGTGGGTCATTAAGTATGTAAAACTTAAGTTTTGTCCCGTTTAATCAGAATTGGTGCATTTCTCAACATTATTAGAAGTGAAACTTTTTTTTGGACCAGTTTGTGACTTCTGACCAATGGGCTTATGAGGCTAAATAAAGAATAAACATGGTTAGCGTCTCCACCCGTTTCCTTTCGGGTCCGCTTCAATTTGTAAATAACACAAAATGTGGGACACAGTCAAACTCAGAACAAGTCTTATTTTTGATTTTTAATATTGGTACATTTTAAAACTAACCAATATAAATCCAATTCATGGAAATAAGACTTTTGACGTATTTAAATTTCATTGAGGTCATTGAATTGTTAACACAACCAAAACTTTAATTGCGCAGTAAGTAATTTTCATTAATCAATAACTTTGATTTGGAATGTGATATAACATAAATTGTGGTACTATAAAATGTCCCTGAACATACACACATTGTCATGATAACTAAATGTTCACATTGTCCTCACTGTGCCTCATTTACTTGTATTTCTAATATTAATAAACAAGATTAATTATCATTAAGATCATTCACATATAGTCAATTCACTTACAATTTCTCAATATCTGAATGTGGCAAACTTCCCACTAAATCATCAATAGTCTATAATTGGAACACCTGTAACTGTTATAACCACCCACTTGCTGATTTATTGTAAATGGATAATGTTAGTGTTAGTGTTTCTACTGTTAGTGCTTTATGTACCTGTTTACTTAATGTAATGCTGAAAGCAACACTCTTGTCAGTTACATCCAAATCTAATATCTCCTACACAACTTCACGTCAAAACAGCCGTCTTAAGCATTCCATAATGTTATCGATACTATAAAAGATGATTATGTTAGTGTGCGCACACATGTTTAAAGTAAACTTAATTGATTTAGTTGTTCCAGCGAACAGCCAAACAATACCAATACATTTAGTTATGCTGTAATTAATAAATTTTCATTAAGCCTATTAATGTCGTGCATTAAATGTAATGAGTGAATGTATTTTGTGAAAGCCACGTGAATGGAGTATGAGGAACGTGCAGCTCCAATTTCCAGCATATACAGCTACGCACAGGTGGCGTCGTGAAAATCTAACAATGTGTGGTATTGTGTGTTTTGTAAACCAGTGACAGTTAACTTCTACCAGTGATAGTTAATAATTTTACTAGTGTTCTTTATCCAATGATATTTTCAGATTTAAGGTGCGAATTATGTTACCGGAGATCTAGAGCTTTGAAATGGTTTTGAAACTTTTGGGACACCCTGTATATATTACAAATTATGTTCTTTTAATAAAATCATACATACTTACAAATCCTTGTATCTTGCCTATTTGTAAATAATCCTTCTACACAATAAAATAAATACATCAAGCAGCATTTTCTTCTTCAGAGCATGTACAAACATTCATCATATTTACGTTCAGCCTGGCTATTGAATCTACAAACATTTTAGTACCTGTCAACAGAATCCTAATGCAGGAATCAATGTTTCAAACTTAAACTTGCCCTCCTCGAGCTTTCCATAAAGACAAGCTACACCAACATTTCACTTTATTACAATAATATATTAGAGAAGTTGCAATACAAATCAAAAGTCACCATGAATCCCACTGCCAAACCCATGAATAGTTCGAGATTCACCATTTCAAAAACATCACTTTTAACAAACACAATGTAAAAACAAAACTCCTTCATGCAAACATTATCATTAAAACATTAAACTCCCTTATGGCTGACATGTTAGCAAAAATTACATCTCCAACTTTTGTTAATCCATTTTACGGCAAAAAGAGCAAAATAATTCATTGATATAGATTACCATTGTAGTCATCTTCCAAGCCGTAATTTCACCCTTAAGATGAGCACTCCTGATGTAGTTCTCTTTGAAAAGGACTATTCAGAAAAAAGACACCGTGTTGCATAATAAAGCTTTGCTTCATCATCTTCATCTGTGTAGTAGATACTTTGTCTATGCTCTGAGGTCTCTGCGCTTCGGACCAAATTCCAATTATTAATTGTAAGTAAATAAAGTTCCACCCAACTCTTTGATTTTTACTCCAATGACATATTATGATTTTTTCATACATGTATAAATCTGCATTTGAAATGAAATTCTCTTACAATTATTTCATTTCCATCAACATTTCTTTCAAACTCCCACTATATTTCAATCAACTACACATGTTCCCCACCACCCTGCAACTACAGACTTTGACAGCTTCTCGACTATTACGTTAAACGTTCAACTATATTTTATTATTTCCATTTGAACGCCCCCTTTCCTTTTTAAAGGAATTTGTATTACATCCTGGTTTAGGTTGCTCATTTTTCATTGTCATTTTACAGAGAAAAAAATAATGTTCCTTTTATTTTTCTATTCTATTCATCTGTCAACAGATGTCTCTAAAAAGTGTAGTCAATTAGAAAATACGTTTTAACTAGCTATTTTGAAGCACTTTAACATTATTAAACAGATGAATGTTTTCACATCCTGCTTTAGGTTTTTCCGGGTTTTTTTTCATTACCTAGTTTTAATACCTGATATAAGCTCATGAAAACATCTATATTGATATTCTGATTTTTTTAAATCTCAAAAATTGTCAAAATTGATAAAAAATACATATGTATAGGCGTGTCATTCGGGTAAGGTGCGGTTCTCGGGTCATGTACCCTATATAAACATGGTCGAGGGCGTCGATCACTAATGAATTGATTTGATTTTGTAATTGAAAACTCGTTTTAAGAGACCTGTTATTCTGGGAAGGTGCGGTTCTCAGGTCATGTACCCTATATAAACATGCTCGAGTTGGTCAGTTACTAATAAATTGATTTGATTTAGTAATTGATAACTCTTTTTAAAAGACCTGTGAAGGTGCGCTTCTCGGGTTAGGTGGTGAACTTGATAGGCTCCTTAACCTGTTACAAATATGTAAAATATAGACTGAAATGTTGCACATTTAATGTGCAATAAGGTTTCACCCAACAGTTAACCTTCGCCTTGAAATGCTGCCATTTATTAAATTTGATGACCAATAAAAAATGACACTTTTTTGCATAGGGATTGGACAAATTGATGACATTTATGGACCTGAAGTTTACTCCAAGGGATTATATAGTACACTTTCAATTGATGTTATTCATTCAACCATGAACAAGTCCTTCACATTTTTATCCAAACAGGTGACAACCATGTGTTTCATTTTTCATGGGTTTAAAATTTCATCAATTTGTCCAATCCCGATGCAATAAAGTGTCATTTTTATTGGTCATCAAATTTAATAAATGGCAGCATTTCAAGGCGAAGGTTAACTGTTGAGTGAAACCTTATTGCACATTAAATGTGTAACATTTCAGTCTATATTTTACATATTTGTAACAGGTTAAGGAACTGTTTTCCAGAAAAATTCACATTTCCCAGGAGGGACTTATTTCTTTTGACCTGTTTATGTATAGGCATGTAATTCGGGGAAGGTGCGGTTCTCGGGTCATTTCCCCACATAAACAGGCTCGAGTGCGTCAGTCATCAATGGATTGACTTGTTTAGTAATTGAAAACTCTTTTTAAGAGACCCGTTAGTCTAGAGAGGTGCGGTTCTCGGGTCGAGTGGTAGTACAGTCATTTCATTAAATTGAAAACACTTGTTTTTAAATACATAAATATGTAAAGGCGTTTCATTCGGGGAAGGTGCGGTTCTCGAGTCATGTATCCTATATAAACATGCTCGAGTCAATATGAATTTTTTTTGATTTAGTGATTAAAAACCTCTATCTAAGAATATAGGCCTGTTATTCTCGGGTTGTCATGTTCACTAAGGTGCGATTCTCAGGTCATGTACGCAATACAAACATGCTCGAGTGGGTCAGTCACTAACGAATTGATTTGATTTAGTAATTGAAAACTCTTTTTAAAAAAACCTGTTATTCTGGGAAGGTGTTGTTCTCGGGTCATTTACTCTATACAAACATGCTCGAATGGGTCGTCCACTAATGGATTGATTTGATTCAGAAATTGCAAACCTCTTTTTAAGAGACCTATAAGTGGTAGGGTCGTCATTTAATGTAAAAAACACACCCCATTTGCGTCGCCTTTGCTCCTTGCCCTTCCTCCTCCTCTTCTTTTTGTACTCGTCCTTCTTCTTCTTTTCCTATTCCTCCTTTTTTAAACTCTCTTTTGTCAAAGTCATGATGGTATTGGTAAAATAAATCATTTTCAGCTTTAGGACCAAGAATGTGGAATGACCTACCCAGGTCTGTGCGTGCCGCCCCAAATGTGAAACGTTTTAAAAAAGCTTTTAAAAACTCATCTGTTCCCTGTTGAATAATTCAGCCTTATTTTTTTACACAATTATTGTATTATATATATTGGTCTTTTAGTGGTTTTTATCACTTTTTTAAATCCATATCTTTTATATAATGTATACATTGTATACAGCGCATTGGTCTTTTTGGAAATGCGCTATATGAATCCTTATAATAATAATAATAATAAAGGCAAGGCTTCAGTCAGGCGCGTACGCAGGATTTTGTGAAGGGGGGTGTTTTAGAAATATTTATATAATTATTTCACTATCCATGCCTGCGCGAAGCGCTGGCCGGAACTCACGGGACGCGAATTTATCCCGGGAATGGCGTAAACAACTTTTGGCCAAACACTGCATACGTCTGTACGTATTATCAGTCTCATCATCATGATCATGTATAGGCCTACTATACGCTTTATTCCGTCAATGTATCAAATGTTGTTTACGGTAAATAATATCGCGGCCGGGACACGGTTGCGTGTTCGAGGGGGGAGTTCGAGGTGGGTATCCCCCCTCGACGCTAGAAGTTTTTTGAAATTCAAGGTTGCAAAGAACGCATTTCCTTGCATATTTTTGAACACTTATTGCAGGTTTATTCTTAGTCTTGCAGAGCGTGCGAACATTTTTCCGTTCGTGTACTTTTGACCAGTCATAATTCCATGATTCCTCTTGTCAAATGAACCGACAGTGCTAATCTCAAGCGACATACAGTCAATATTGGAGGGGCGATCGCCCCCACCCCCTCCCCCCTCAGGGGCGTCCATCCACATTTAAATGATATGTGGGGGGGGGGGGACATCATAAGTTGCCCGTCCCAAACTAAAACTAAATTGTAACTGAATTGCTGTCAATAAACTTGTTTTAACGTGACCCACATAATATTTTGAATATTCCGTGTGGTTCACAGTGCCGTAACTATTTTTTTAATATGTGGGGGATGTAAGTTAAGCGACAATATATTGACGAGAAAAAAAATGCGCGCGTAGCGTGCGACATTTTTTGAGTTCACACTTATTTGTGCTATGATTGAGGTACATTTTTGCTTCAAACAAGCTTCTATCCCCAACATATTACATCTTTGGGACACATGCGCGCGTACCGCGAGAATTTTTTTACGTCTGTGTACTTTTGACCATCATAATTCCATGATTCCTCTTGTCAAACTAACGGACTATTAGGTGTTTCTAAAATGTTCTATTTCGATCACATGCAAACTCAAAACATGGGGGGGGGGGTGTTTTGGGTGTGAAACACCCCCCTTGGGTCTGTCCTAAAAAAAATAAAAAAGGGGAAAAGGAGAGGAAAAAGAGAAGGGAAAGGAGAGGAAAAAGAGAAGGGAAAGGAGAGGAAAAGAGAAGGGAAAGGAGAAGGAAAAAGAGAAGGGGAGACTAGGGGACAACGGAGACAGGGCCAGGGAGAAGCAGTGGCGTAACCAGAGAGGGGTCGGGGTGTAGGGGCGTCAATCCTGTATGGACGAGGGGGACATGTCCCCCATGTTTTGAGGTTGGGTGGACATAATATCAAATGCCCCCCCCCCCCCCTGCGTACGCGCCTGGCTTCAGTACACAAAGGGCAGAGGGAAGATGAGGGCAGTCTGCTCCACCCACCGTACCCTATGCAGAGGATAGGGGGGGGGGGGGGGGGCTGGGGTACCGCGCCATTTTGCAATATTTTGCGAAATCGATCGTGGTTATCACGTGATACGTATCGTGGAAAAATAATGTACGCTGTTTTAACGAAATGCACTGTGGGATTGTGTTACCAGCCTAAAATTATAGAGGTCGCAAACCCGGTCGCAAACCCGGTCGCAAACTTGCTTATAATTGAGCCTAGCTATAACAAGCTAAAAGTGACATCTCTGAATGTATTACCAAAGTGTGCAAAGGAGAAATTGTTGGACACACTGGTAAAATGGTTTTACAACAAGTTTTGCGGCTATCATATTATCAAACTGAACTCAAGTTAAATCACTCTATTTATCGAGCAATAATATAATTGTTTACGCATTTTAATTGTTTAGATACAAAGTTAAATAAATCAAGGATACATTTATGATAGATAAATAAATAAAAAGAAAACTATAAACGCATGGGCGGCATTTATAATTGATAAAAATTGACATAACAATGATGTTACATTAATATACCATCAAGTTTAAAAAATAGAAAAACAATGGGAATATTCGAACCCGTGATTTCCGATTGCCAACGACATGGCCAACCTACGCACGCCACAGAGATTTACGGCTGTAATTGTGATAGTTTTATTATTTAACCATGTCCATTTATTTATAACGAACGGATTTTTATTGTGCCATTTTTGCCAAATGTGTGTGTTGCTCTCGCACAAAATGTGTTTGTAATTTGATTATAATTCTTTGCGCTCCATAATCAAATGCTATTCATGATAGTGTGGCTTTATGAATAGGGCTGATCATGTAGCTTTACAATCACGACAATCAAAAACTTAATCCAGCAGCTTCAAATGTGTTATCCCTTTGGAAGCGGTTACCACAATAATAACAAATCGACCATCATCGACCGTATACAGGTTTCGAAAAGAAAATAGTATGTATGTCATTTTACCTATTCATAATATAGTGGATACTTTTTTATCATTTTCCGTTTTTATTATGCACGTGGAATAAAGGAATCATTAAAATGAAAATAACAGTTCTACGTATTTATTTGCGAGAAAAAGCCCGAAAATAATTCAATAATCATTTTTTTATATACCTATAGGTACAAACCCATTTGCCCTAATTAAATGGAAAAACAGTTATATCAACCAAGATACAGATTATAAACGTTACTTTAAGTATTTCTGGCTATGAGACCACCTGAATACCTTTATCAATTTATCTGAATAACAATACATTTCTTTATCGAAAATACGCGGGCAATTGACAGCAACTGTTTGCAGCCAAAGTTATGCCGATATACCAGCCACAAGTTCCCTGTCACTAGGTACATAGTGGTGACTACATCACAGTAGTACATGCACATGAAGACACGGTATTAACCTTGCAAATTACGATTACAGTCGAGTGCCTCCTCCTCTTTTGCTTCTGTTACCTCTGACTGAAAATGGTAAATCGGCCAAATCGGCCAATGTCTGCGAATCGACTATAATTCTTCGCCTTGACGCGATCTATCCTTCCCGTATTGATTCAGCTCGTGAATTTTCAGTAACCAACTGAATAATCAATTAATCATAACAGAAGTGCGTAAAAGCTTAAATTGTACGGTGTAATCCCCGCGTCCAGACATCGTGATAAAATACGCATTCCAGAAAAATAACGCGGAAAGACTGCGTTTGTGCGTAATATTTTTCACAAGTACGCACGGCTGCGTGAGATGTTAACAAAATCGTTTGGCCAAAAATAGAACCGTTCACCATGGCGATATTAGGGAGCTTTCGATTTGCACGACGGACGCTTTTACGACGGTAAAACACAAAACGTTGCCGTCGTCACCACGACGATTGTTAGGCCCTTTACGTGTTGTAGCATTTAGTGGACTGACGGATGACAAAGTTGACGCATGCGCACATGACTCAAAGTGTCATTCAACCGTCCTAGATTCATCCGTCGTGCAAATCGAAAGCTCCCTAGTGTCGGATTGTCGGAGGCGTACTATGGCGCTGTGAATTTCTAGCGCAGCTTGTGCGATTGACGTAAATCAATACCACGCAACCATGAATACACGCACACGATGCCGGAGAATGGAAGCGCAGCCTGAAGAGGCTGCAAAACCGTGACCCACTACCCGACACGCAAGAAAGCGAGATGATTTTTTTGGAATCGCGCATTTGTTGTTGTCATGGTGCGACTGTCCGTTCTTTAGCTTCAAATGTTAATCGTTGTGAGCAGGCTGTGCATCTCGCGCCTTACGGCGCATACGATATCGCAATCGCTGGCCTGATCGCCGTAGGTGTGACAAGGGTCATTAGATGTGAGTTTATGTCTAGCGATGAATCCAAGGATTGGTATTTTTTTAGATAAAAATCCCAAAACATGGGAAGCAGATGGTGAAATAGCCCATAAATTTAATAGGGATTTAAGGATTCGAAGGCTCGAGCTCCACATCTTTGTCCAAACTAAATATACTCCCCGTCTCCGGACATGAGATTTTAGCCTAAAGGTTCTATTTTCCTAACTCACTTAGAGAGCCTGAGAAATCTCAGCAGCACACATGGAATTTGACAATTCCGTGAATTTCGCTTCCATATAAACTATGACGCTGCTAGCGTATTGTGAATATTACTGTTCCTTTATTGTCAAGTACATGTATGACGTGTTTCAAGCGTGTTTTAAGCTTGATACGGTAGCGTAACTTTAGGCTTATTTGACTAAATTACTTTGCGTTGCGGTCCTTTACTACAGAAATGTATTTTTCTTCAAGTAAATCGAGACGATATGAAGCTCCATTTAAACTTGCTTGGTCATATGGTATTCATAGTTTTATTTGTTCACAGCTCAATTACAAATCTGACATACAAAAGGAAGATTATAATGATTATTTCTACGCAAGTTTTCACAAAACGCCGTTTCAAAACAAGCGCTGCGAAAAAGAGGGCGAATTCTCCTCCAAATCGCCCAGGTGTTATCGCATGTACAAACTGTAACAAAAATAGTTATACAATCGCAATTTTATTTTTAATCCAATGTTAAAATCATGCAATGTCAAAATTGTTTACACTCTGTGTTAAATTCCGTTTTGGCTACCAGAATCATTTTATTTCGTCTTTTTAACTACTTGCGTTTAATATTTATGACTAATCTACTAAGTCGTCTAGAAATCGGGTTGGGCCACTTTCACAATATCATACAATCTTATATCATGTATAAATTAAATGGTTAGAGGATCATGCAAGGAACATTAAAGAGAACAATATAATTCTTTTTCAAATAGTTTTATTTAATTTGAATAAATAAATTCATAAAATAAATAAATAATATTTGTAAAGACATATCCTTCTTTGTTATACTTTTAACCACTTGAAATGAACCATTGTTGTCTAACAAGAGCGCTTTACTACTATGTTCCTGGTTCGATTCCATTCATATTCATCCCATTAGTTTTACCATTGATTAAACCAAAGTGGCCCAGGTGATTTCATGACTACTTTAGACAATTGATCATATCTCTGCTTACCGACCATCGATTGTCATGAAATAAAGCTTATTTGAAAGCTAAGAAAATTCCACTCGCACGCCATTAAATCTCGAAACAGAAATTCCACGGGAGATATTCTTAATTTTTTTTCTCGAAACTGTATAACTCTTTTTGTTACAGCCTGTAGTTTTAGCCTTAGAGTTAGAGTCGCATGCCACACACTTGTCGTATGCCGACGAATGTATAGTCGCGGGCAACACTAACATTTTCTTTTATCCGGCACCACTCTGTCAACCATTAGGGATGTACAATATACAAACACTTCCTCACATAAACGTACATGAAATTTCAGCTACGTTTCTTTCAGAAACTCTATAAATGACACCGCTAGTTCTTAGGTGCCTGCCATACCGCGCTTGCGCTATGTACGGTTCCAGCACCGAAACAGGTACTCATGAAGGGAGGGGACACACGCAATGTAGCATCCTAAAGCCGCAAAGGCATGAAAGGGAAGGGCAAAGAATACTTAAAATTGCAATTTTCTGCGCCGACGAAAAATAGTTGAACGATAAAACACGTCAATGAAATCAACCAATCAAATATCTAGTAGCCTATAGTAGGTTTTGTGTAAATTCTTGATTAACACGTCAATGAAATCAACCAATCAAATAACTACAATACTATTCTTTTGATTAACACTTAACACAATACTATATATTTGGCTGATTAATACAACAAGACCACAAAACCCTGGGTGTAGCACCAGAGATAAGCTAAGCTTAGGTCTTTCTGAAAGCCGGCGTATTTTCAGTGATTTGGTAAATGTGCGGAGGGAAGTCATACATAAGGTAAGATGCTTATTCAATCATGCAGCCTCGGTAGATCACTTTCATGTTTTGGATTGGCTGCCAACACAAAACTGTGCAACACGGTTCGGACCCATTACCACCTCATTCAAACAACATGATGAATGATTTTCAAATGTTAAGATTACTTGAAAAAATAACGTGAATTTTAAGCCACTTGAATTACTTTGAATAGAGTGTAACGTTCCCTCTAAGATAGCCGCTAATCCAAAACCCGAAAGGTATTGATAGCAATAGGCAGATTATTGGTTTTGACGCTCGATAGTGGCATGTGGATCGGGATGTTTCGATTTATCAATACTTCCTATACGCATACCTATCACTATATCCTGCGTGTTAAAAAAGCAACTACAAAAATGAAAATTACACTTTGTTGTTTTGGTTTGGGACACATAGCTCTGTTTATATTCAGTCATTTTCTATTCTTTTTGAGGACTGCATTTGTAGGTATATTTGACACATAGTAAGTGGAAAAAATGATGTATAAACTACCATGAGGACTGACGGCATGTCATCGCCCAAAATGCCCCCAAAACGATTTTACCAAAAGCAGTGTATGATTGTGTAGAACTACCAGTGTGCGAAATACTGTAGGCTGCGCTAAACCACTATATATTAATTATACTAGTAATACCATGTATTTTATCACTGTTTGGGAAGTTTTCACTAATTGACGAAATTACTAATGTACATTCAGCCGTCTGACCAGCAAAAATGCCTCAAAAGCGCTAACCCACTATACATATCACGTATGTTATCACCTTGATCACTGTCAGTGAAGTTTTCACTAATTGATGAAATTACTAATGTACATTCAGCTGTCTAATCAGCAAAAATGGTCATCGCTGAAATTGCTGAAATGAGCGCATACATGATCTACTTTTATATTTTGTTTCATTCTTTGAACCGTATGTATTTATATTTCATGAATACATACTGTTATAGGCCTGAGTCCTATAGATATTTCTGATGTCAATTTTCTTTTCCTTTTTAAACAGTTGATCGTCAAACCCGATATCACCATGTTAGGATGGAGGGTTGCGTTAATCTTAATGCAACTCGGCTTCTGTTGGAATCAATCCGAGGTGGCGCTGGAGTACCTGCGAAGTGGTGATCCCCAACTACAGAAGCTCACTAACTTACGGAAACCTCAGAATTGCAACGGTGAGTAACCGTTGCCAGAGGGCATTGATATTATATTTTCAGTTTTTAATTAAAACCTTCTGTCGTTAAACACACCTTTTTGGAGTAAACGCGCCAGAATTTCCCATTTCCCCGGGTGCTTTACTAATTTTGGTTATTCTTGATTCATATTCGCTTACATTGATATCAAGTCGTTGCAATTATTACTATTTATTTGACACACATCATGGACACGTAGCGTAACTACAAATAGAATCATACTCCACATTCATTTTGTTCATTATGTTAGTTGAATGTTGACCAGTTCTCATATTCGTAGAAAATATTAGATAAATGCTCTTCTTGAATTTCAAAATGAATACGGTATTAGGCCAATTCTTTTATTTGACTCCAGTCATAATGAGATCTTTAATGATACCTCCTGTTCTAGCGCAAGTTTCGTGCACATCGGTGAACCCCGAGCGAAACGATGAGGCCTTTAGTTGGAACTATAACCCAGTAGGGCTCCAATCGCTTACTATGCGATTTCGTACATTTAGACGAATTCGCATCCTTACACTAACTGCTTTTTGTGTGGATATTCTGGTTCAGAACACGTGGAGCTCGAGGTCTGGGTAATACAAGTAATTTGTAGCATAGATGGGGAATTTAATTAATAAAATAGTATCAATAAATTACTTTTTTGTATAACTCAAATCGTCAACTGTAAAGGTGTTTTTGCTATCGGTAAATTGAGAGATACACTGTGAATAACCCATTTCGGGTGATTAGGCTTATTTAGGCCCCGATTATACTCGTTTAACACAGATGTCAAGTTTGAAAATTACAGTGCGTATCATTTCGTGAATTTCGTTTATTGACACGAATTCAAGTTCGTCTCCTTTACGTGAATATCTCTTAGTTCGCGTCGTCAAAGGAAAATTGCGTGTTAAGCGATTGGCGCCCTATTCTTACTCATGGAATTACTCGTACAAGTTTCATGCTCAATTGTATTTCACTTCAGTAAACCTCACCATTGGCTGGTTGGACAAAATCTGTACTAGAGGTTTCTTCATCATTTATACGATGACAAAGATTCCTAATTGGGTCACATTATTATTAAACTCTACCACATACCTCTATGTCATTCCAGATACGTGTGTAGCATCTGGTGATCCACATTTCAACACATTTGATTGCGTGAAATATGAGTATCATGGACAGTGCAACTACACTTTGGTGAAGGATTGCGATGGTTCAAGCCAAGACACACAGTTTGAGATCATCGGAGAATTTCAAAGGATGAGATACCACAAAGATGTTTCCATCATAACATCACTTCTTGTCATTTGTCAAAATCAGGTTAATAATCATTCTTTTTATCAAAAATTAAATCAAACAAATTTACATGAAAACCAAAAAAGAAACAAAACAAGACAAAAACAAATAACACAATAAATGTATAAATCAATAAAGAAACAAAAAATCACAAAACGTTTGACCTCACATCAAGCAACAACAAAAAACGGGGAGGGGGTGGGGGCGTACACCTCATAACCAGAGAATTTGATAATTAAAAGCATTCACACGTAATATAACAAAACACAATATTTACTGCAACATTTCTCATACAATTGCTGGTTGGATAATTTCATTTGCAATTTTAATATGAACGGTTATTTTTTTCCAGAAAATCGAATTTGATAAGCACTTTAATGTTTTCATCAATGGACAAGAAATGGTATCATTGGAACAGACGACATCATGTGGTTATATTCAGCGATACACTAACGAAGCGGTGAGTCTTTCAAGTTTTACTACAGCTTTAACACACGCCGTTATCTTACTATATAACTCTGGAAATGGTGGTGGGTGGGTGGGGGTGGGGGGGGGGGGGTGGGTGTTTGTTAACCAATAGTACTTCGTTAGTTCTTTTTATCAAAGTGACGCCTAATTTGCATGAAAGACAGAGTAAAATACGGAAAGTGTTAAATATATTCGAGCGAAATTGGTTAACAATTGGGTCCAAAACAGCAAATAAATCCTGTCAAATGTGGCTCAAAAACGTCACTAGACTTGCACGATAGTGTGCGTTGCGAGTAATACCGTGGTAACGCGTCGTGTTCATGCAGTGGCAGCACCAGCATCAACATGTGGGGGGGGGGGGGGGGGCAAGAAAAAATCTGGGGGCAAGACATACATTGGGGGAATCGGGCAAATGGCGAAAATTTTAACTTTTAATGTAAAATTGGCTGAAATCCTTTAGTGGGAGCCATCTTGTTGATCTTAAATATCTTGTTTTTATTCTTTACATTTTACATTTTCAAGATATCTTCTTGTATCAGAAATCCGATCCTTGGTGTGTTTCATTCCTGGTTCCGTTAGATTCATTTTGTTACGTTTTTATAGGTCAAAATGCTATTTTCAGTATATTCCATTCAAAATAGAAATGTTGTAAGATTTAAATCTAGGCCTGTATTTTTATCGCTAATTTTTTCTCGGTTTCAGATACTAACTATGCCCAACGGTCTCACCGTTAATTGGCGCAGTCCATACCGTGCAATTATTTTCGTTGAAGCCAATGCAAAAGATCAACTGTCTGGGAACCTTTGTGGTCTTTGTGGTAATAACAACAACGTTAAGTATGACGATATCACAACAAGAACGGGTCAATTGGTGAGTGTTTACCTTCATTATCACAGCGGACAAATCAATCACTCTAAACAATAGTACTACTGAACTAATAAAGCAAATGTCGTCATGCCAATAAGGAACTCCTTAAGAGCAAAATCCAATGTTTTTGTCTTGCACTATTATATGTCTTTTGACATGTTTGATAGCATGCATTATGCTTTTTATGACCCCGGTTATGACTTTCATCTGGAGTGCCTTTATCAAATGCACTTGTCTGTAACCGTTGATTTTGGTATTATGTAAATAAATAGATAAATAAAATAAATAAATAGTAAACATTATAATATAGTGCGCTAATCCGCAAGACGCTCATGGCGCATGAAGAGCAACAAATCCAGCAGGAAACAAGATAAGAATCAAGAGAGCAAAATATTAAACACTCACCGTTGATCTTATTAACGGCTTTGTTTTGAGTGGATCCATCCATATCTCATATGGGTTTTTCTGTAGTGTAAGTCTCTCATTCACTCGAGTAGCCTTTGGACGATTTGTGAATAAACATGGAATTATTTACCCGTGTTCTTCTTTTGTGTGTGTAGGCCTATATGACCCCATTGATATTAACTTATCTTTTTACTATTTACTATATTGCTGTTAAGAATTATTTAGCGGTACGTGTGCATCATACATCATACATACGTGATTATTTCGGGCTTCTGTCAATTAAAAATTGATATTGAAAATGTGTTACGATGTATGATTATATAACAACATTTATGTATACAAATCCACAGGTGGTCATAGAACATGTTCTAATCTCAACACAATTATGACAATTGCTTAGTTTTGTGATTTCACTCAGAATTTGCCCTGAAATTTTAAATAACAGGTGTCAGATGTTGTAGAATTTGGCGATAGCTGGAGAACAGACAGTGAATGTCAACGCTGTACGGATTGTAGCAACACAATTTGCAAAAATAACCAAGCTAATATATTACATGCACAGGAACTCTGTTCTATTTTTATTGACGGTGAGTAGATAATTCATATATAACTTCATGAATAAACGAGTAGAACGCAATCCAATCAAATATCGTCGTTTTATGAACTAAAACCCCGTCACACCTACGGATCAGGACTTGCACTTGCATTGTGCTAAAAATTGTCAAAGCGCCAAGCCAAATGCATAGTAACGTCTCCCGGAACTGATTGGTGACGCAGTTGACACTGGCTACGGAAGGGGAGAGAGCGTCCCATGGTCGCCCTTGAATAACACGCAAGAAGAGCGCGCTCTCACAGCGCTTGTCCCCTATCTTGTAAACCACAACCTGCTCACGACAACAACAAATACACGATTCCAAAAAACAACGCACTTAAACTCGTTCTCTCTGCGTAAGGTTCGGTGGGGTGGAGCACACTGTCTTTCCCTCCCTTTGTGCCCTTTGGTGGTTTCCATGTTGTTGTTCAATGTTGTTTACTAGTCAAGCCCCGAAAACAAGAATGAGCACGCAGGAGGCTCTGTTTATTCGCTCTTTGCGAGGAGAGCCTCCTAACTGGAATCAGCTTGCATCATTGCACACTTGTGCTGCGTGCATGGTGTTCGTTCAATTTTTAATCATACTATAGTACCAGTTCGAGACTGTCCTCGCAATGGCGGACCGTGTAAATGGCGAATAGGGCGATTGCATTTAGATCATTTCAAATAATGATATCCTCCAGAAGAAGACGTGCATAGATGGAGTACAATACCAATCTCCTGTTACACTGATATATATCAAAGTGAGACTTGAAATGGGTCGTACTTAGAGCGCAATGTTAATATTTCATTCTTACTGATCAATTTTTGACGGGAAAGCATTTTCAAGTTTCTTTATCTTTCTGTCGTGGTATACAGTATAGTGGTATTTGCTTGGCGAAGGATTTTGCGAATATTACGCGGGTTTACGCGTCAACCATACATCTTTAAACCGATAGTTTTCTCACTTATTTCTGTACGAGATATCAATTATCTTATGTCTTATCATAGTGAATGGCTATGGCTTCTAGCCCGGACCCCTGTCCCACGAGCGTATGTCAGGGCGTGACAAAGAGTTTAAAAAAAAATAAACTGTTTGTATATGTAAACCGTATTAGTTTCAAATACAGTCTATCCCAACAAATTCCATCCCCTAACTCCCGAGATATGATCAATTCAGTAACATGAGTGCGAATCCCATTTTGGCCACTTTTGAAATAGAATTGCATTTTCAACTGAATAAACTGCATTTGAGATTCCAATGATTATTTATAGGATACATCAATGTATTGTTTAAAATACATCTAATATTCACATATTCTGTGGTTTTTCATGGATAATATGGATGAAAATGGTTTTTTTGTTGCTGAAATACTATCAACATTTAGTAGGTAGATTTTTATTGATTTGATTGATTATGTTCAATTACACATTGAATGACGATTGTAATAAAAGAGGTCTTTGCACATGAAAAGTGGTCAAAGCTGAATTTGACATGCATGAGTAGATTTGCCATGATTTGATAACGGACAAATCCGTATGACACATTAAAGATTGGTGAACATGAATATAACTATTTCACATCCACTCTTTATATTTTCAAGGCCAAAAGAAATCATGTTTCACATGGGACACTTTTATGACACGCCCTGTGGTCTGGTTAACAGGACCATATTCCCTAGCGGACTATAGTGTGACTTTACAAGTAGTCTACGGACTATAACTACAGCTAGGGACTAACTCTTCTGCCACACCTGTTTACACTAACCGACCATATTTTTACAGGTTCTTTACCATTTTGTGGTGATTCACAAAAACAGTATGAACAATGCGTGAATACCTTATGTGCCTCGCTTCCTGAGATGGACCGATTTTGTCCGATAATTAAAGGCTACATCAATCTGTGTATCGGTGAGGGTATTCCTGTGCAGTTACCGCTCAATGGAATTTGTGATGAAGGTAGGCACCATAATTTGTAGTTAAAAATATTTCTTCACTGAGAATGAGGGGAACATCCTATATATGATGAATAACTCTGTACAGGCCTATGTTTTAGTCGTATATCTATAAAGGATAGATAGTCACTGATGCAATTAACAGTGCCCCCATTTTCAATTGTTTATGCACTTTAAATTATGCTAATGTAATGATCTCCAAGTTTATTCACGTTAAAGCATATTTCAGATGTTTTTATTTGAATATATTTAGTGCTTAAGCTTAATACATTATATATAAACATCATTTCAGCGGTTTAATTTGGGTACCACGCCTTGATTCAAAGGAGAAAATGTTTCAAAGAATGGCAGATATGTATGAGATGATCAGACTATTTCGAAACCATCTATGACCATGACATTGAATCCGAAGCTATCAAACAACTATTTAGCAAACCATTTGATAGAAATGAAATAAGAATATATTAATCATTGCTAGTAATATCGACAAAAAGGTGGTTAATCAAATAATGATACACTGCTGATTATGCAGTGGCTCAACATTTGCTCAATGTGGCTACCACGCCTTTATTAACAATGTGTACATAATAATGTAATATGTTATTAACACGCTATCTGTACCCATACATGTGTCCACACAGACATACCGGGTAAATAAACAAGTAAAAACCGTGTTAAATAGTTAATTACGCTTTCTGTCTAGGAAATGAATGTTTAAATTGTTCATAGTGTGTTTTCTTAATACGTAATTTTATTGCAATGTGCCTATGTCTTTTACAGCAATCTGTATCCCAGAATGCGTGCAAGGAACATGCTCTGCACCAACAAACACTTGTACTTGCAATGAAGGATACACCGGATCAACATGTAACACGCGTATGTATTATAACACATTTTAGATCTTAACTTCGTCCCTTTAGAACTGTTCTATACTGTTGTCAGACACTTAATGAATTTTAATTCTTCATCCGTATCTATATACTGTTTGACCTGTAAATTGTTAAATGTCCCTTACTTTACAATGAAATGTATGTCCTTTACAGCAATCTGTGCTCAAGACCTGCGTGCAAGGAACATGTTCTGCACCGAACGCTTGTACTTGTAATCGTGGTAATGAAGGATACGCCGGATCAACATGGCATTTGACATGGTTTCCGTTTCTTGATGCTATGTGGAAAAATCTTTTGTCTTAAATGTCGTTGAGGCGAAAAATACAACATAGGACTTTTGACTGGAGGTGGGAATTAGCGTGATTATTATTATTATCATTATGATTATTATCGATATCATTATTCTCATCTTCTACAGCTGCGGAAATTGGGTTAGTCGGAAGAAGGGCAACACAAAGTAGTATTGGTAGTGGCGGAAAACCCGACAGGGCTATTGATGGGACGACAAACCCTAAATACAATGGTCGGTCATGTTCCCATACAAGTAAGTTTCCTTCCAACCGTTTCACTTGTTTTGAATAGTAACAGGCCACATTGATCTTTCTGACAAATCCCGTTACCGTATCGTATAGGATTGCCCAGTTTACATAGTGCATTTCCGTATAGTTAGAATATATATATAAAAACCAAAATTTAAGAATGACTATAACTATAAAGCCTAGAATATAAACCAAAGACATAACTATAAAGCCTAGAATATAAACCAAAGTCCCCTAATTCGGTTGTAATGTAAGTCTTTGCTTGTCAAGTCACGTAATGCATTTTCGAAATATATTGTTCAGTGTGGTGGCTATAGTCATTCTTAGCGTAAAGATACTATCCATTTTAATTTACTCCGTCGGCTTTCGTCATAATACATCAAGAGAAATGGGGGCTTGTATGTCAGTTGTCAGATATTTGTTTAATGATTATTAATGATTTCCAATTTGGTTATTGTTATCCGATAGACAACGATCAAGGAGCATGGTGGGAAGTTGATATTGGTAATGAAGTTTGTGTTGGTAAAGTGGTGATTTACAACAGACAAGATTGCTGCAGTAAGTATACGGTAGAAATTGAGTTCATTTTTTCTGTTAAGTTTATCCTGATATTTTTAACACTTTAAGTGACCAAGCCGGGTATTGTCCTTTTGAACCCACCTTGAATGTTCGCATATTTTAATACTATGCCATGCTTTTTACCGGTATTTTTGTATTTGGTCACAATACGCTTCTAAACATCCTAAGGTAAATATATTAATTAACGCAAAAAGGAAAATCACGAAGCGTGCAACTGTGCTTATGTGTATTTGCATTCAAAGAAACAGTATATATATATATATATATATATGACAAATTCACCAGGAAAAATGAATTTAGCAATCGCGCTATTTACATATCATGTACATTTTAACAGAAAGCACACGACTAATACCAACTAATATACATGTATACGCGAATGCTCCTGTATTTTAAACCAGGGAATCTTATCTGCCTAAATTAAAACAGAACCAAGCAAACAAGATAAAACCAACAACACACGCGTTTTGTCTGTTTATCTTGTTTATGGGAACAGTTTAATGAACAATATCTGAAGTGAGCTAAAAACATCTTGATTCAAAATGTCATTGTCTCTCATCATTTCATCCTACAATAATAATGACCAACAATGTGGTATATCTGGAGTTCATTAAAGCTATTGAATGCAAGTTTGATTTACCAGTACATCCTCTTATCTCACCTTATAATAGAGGAGAGGCTTAACGGAGCTATCGTCCGTGTGGGGTCCGACGAAAACAGAAACAACAAAGAATGCGGCCGTATATCAATGAGTGAGATCAACAAAAATAACGCTATAGAATTAACATGTAATATTGAAGGACAATATCTTAGCGTAGAATTACCAGGCACTGGATATTTGACGCTGTGTGAAGTGAAGGTATTTGGTGGCATTTGTAATGATGGTAAGTGTGGTGAGATATTATATACGTTACTTTATTTGGTGCTTAAGTTTAATACGTTAGATATAAATCCAAACACTTTCATACCACCACAAACCATGATAAAATGGTTTGCACCCATTAATTGCTCAGTTTGAGGAAATACGACGAGATATTGTTCACTTATCGTATAGAAAAAGTGGCTGGGTCAAAATACACGAAACATCAATTCAGCGATTTAATTTGTTACCCCGCCTTGATACAAAGGTGAAAATGTTTCAAGAATGGCAGATATGTATGAGATGATCAGATTATTTGAAAACCATCTATGACCTTGAATCCGAGGCTATCAAACAACTATTTAGCAAACCATTTGACAGAAATGAAATAAGAACTTATTAATCGAGGCTAGTCTATCGACAAGAAGGTGGTTAATCAAATATAAACGATACACTGCTGATTAGGCAGTGGCTCAATGTGGCTACCACGCCTTTATTAACAATGTGTACACAATATGTTATTAACACGCTATTTTATACCCATACATGTGTCCACCCCGACATACCGTGTAAATAAACAAGTAAAAACCTGAAGTATATGATTAATAGTTAATTTCGCTTTCTGTCTAGGAAATGAATGTTTAAATTTTTCATACTGTCTTGTCTTAATACGTAATTTTATTGCAATGAGCGTATGTCTTTTACAGCAATCTGTGTCCCAGAATGCGTGCAAGGAACATGTTCTGCACCAAACACTTGTACTTGCAATGAAGGATACACCGGATCAACATGTGACACGCGTATGTATTATTACACATTTTAGATCTTAACTTTATCCCTTTAGAACTGTTCTATACTGTTATCAGACATTTAATGAATTATAATTCTTCATCTGTATCTATACTGTTTGACTTGTAAATTGTTAAATGTCCCTTACTTTACAATGATATTTATGTCCTTTCCAGCAATCTGTGCTCAAGCCTGCGTGCAAGGAACATGTTCTGCACCGAACGCCTGTACTTGTAATGAAGGATACACCGGATCAACATGTGATACGCGTATGTATTTACATTATACAATATTTTCAATGTTTTTTCTTTGTTCATTGACTATTTATTCTTCTTTCAAACAGATTGATTTTTAAGTTTAATACGTTAGATATAAATCCAAACACTTTCATACCACCACAAACCATGATAAAATGATTTGCATGCACCCATTGATCAGTTTGAGGAAATACGACGAGATATTGTTCACTTATCGTATAGAAAAAGTGGCTGGGTAAAACTACACGAAACATCAATTCAGCGAATTATTTTGGTTATCACGCCTTGATACAAAGGTGAAAATGTTTCAAAGAATGGCAGATATGTATGAGATGATCAGACTATTTGAAAACCATCTATGACCTTGAATCCAAGGCTATCAAACAACTATTTAGCAAACCCTTTGATGAAATAAGAATATATTAATCGAGGCTAGTAATATCGACAAGAAGGTGTTTAATCAAATAACGATACACTGCTAATTATATGCAGTGGCTCAGTGTTGCTACCACGCCTTTATTAACAATGTTTACATAATATGTTATTAACAGGCTAACTATACTCATACATCTGTCAACACACACATACCGGGTAAATAAACAAGTAAAAAACTTAAGTATATTATGATTAATAGTTAATTACGCTTTCTCTCTAGGAAATGAATGTTAAATTGTTCATAGTGTGTTTTCTTAATACGTAATTTTATTGCAATGTGCGTATGTCTTTTACAGCAATCTGTGTCCCAGAATGCGTGCAAGGAACATGCTCTGCACCAACAAACACTTGTACTTGCAATGAAGGATACACCGGATCAACATGTGACACGCGTATGTATTATAACATATTTTAGATCTTAACTTTATCCCTTTAAAACTGTTCTTTACTGTTGTCAGACACTTAATGAATTTTAATTCTTCATCCGTATCTTTATACTGTTTGACATGTAAATTGTTAAATATCCCTTACTTTACAATGAAATGTATGTCCTTTACAGCAATCTGTGCTCAAGCCTGCGTGCAAGGAACATGTTCTGCACCGAACGCTTGTACTTGTAATGACGGATACACCGGATCAACATGTGATACGCGTATGTATTATTATACAAAATGTTCAATGTTTTTTCTTTGTTCATTGACTATTTATTCTTCTTTCAAACAGATAAATAGTAATAAATGATCCATTGCTATATTCTTTTTGAATCAAGAATGGTTAAATGTAGATTAACTTGTTCATGACATTATTCCTAATGAAATATGTAATCCTTTTGTACAGCAATGATCTTCATAAAACTTTAACCTAGTTGAAAAACTGGATTTATTTAGCAAAACCCTCTTGTGCTACAATTTTGTTCAATTCTTGTCAGGAAGTCGATTTGGAAAGAGAAGCATGCAAACTCTTAAATAAGGGTGTAATTAGGCTGCATGTTGACTACTTGTTTAAGGTAATGTCTTAAAAACAAGGGGATAGAGAACGATAACATGGTTTCCGTTTCTTGATGCTATGTGGAAAAACCTTTTTGTCTTAAATGACGTTGAGGCGAAAAATACAACATAGGACTTTTGACTGAAGGTGGGAATTAGCTTGATTATTATTATTATTATTATTGTTGTTATTATTATTATTATTATTATTATTATTATTATTATTATTATTATTATTATTATTATTATTATTATTATTATTATTATTATTATTATTATTATTATTATTATTATTATTATTATTATTATTATTATTATTATTATTATTATTATTATTATAATTATAATAATTAGTATTATTATTCTCATCTTCTACAGCTGCGGAAATTGGGTTAGTCGGAAAAAGGGCAACACAAAGTAGTATTGGTAGTGGCGGAAAACCCGACAGGGCTATTGATGGGAGGACAAACCCTAAATACAATGGTCGGTCATGTTCCCATACAAGTAAGTTTCCTTCCAACCGTTTCACTTGTTTTGAATAGTAACAAGCCACATTGATCTTTCTGACAAATTCCGTTACCGTATCGTATAGGATTGCCCAGTTTACATAGTGCATTTCCGTATAGTTAGAATATATATATAAAAACCAAAATTTAAGACTGACTATAACTATAAAGCCTAGAATATAAACCAAAGTCATAACTATAAAGCCTAGAATATAAACCAAAGTCCCATAATTCGGTTGTAATGTAAGTCTTTGCTTGTCGCGTAATTCATTTTCAAAATATAATGTTCAGTGTGGTGGCTATTTTCATTCTTAGCGTAAAGATACTATCCATTTGAATTTGCTCCGTCGGCTTTCGTCATAAGACATCAAGAGAAATGGGGGCTTGTATGTCATTTGTCAGAATTGAAAAGATTCATAGCGTTTTATAGCCCAAAAAAGAATGTAAATTGAAAAACAGGCTCCACCAATGATGTAAAACAGTTGTTCATCATGAAAGCAATTATAATAGTTCTTATGCAAAATAATGAATGATATTTTTCAATGATTATTAATGATTTTCAATTTTGTTATTGTTATCCGATAGATACCGATCAAGGAGCATGGTGGCAAGTTGATATTGGTAATGAAGTTTGTGTTGGTAGAGTGATCATTTACAACAGACAAGATTGCTGCAGTAAGTATACGGTAGAAATTGAGTTCATTTTTTTCTGTTAAGTTTATCCTGTTATTTTTGACACTTTAAGTGACCAAGCCGGGTAGAGTTCTGATGAACCCACCTTGAATTTTCGCATATTTTACTACTATGCCATGTTTTTTTTACCGGTATTTTTGTGTTTGTCACAATACGCTTCTAAACACGCCAAGGTAAATATATTAACGCAAAAAAAATTCACGAAGCGTGCAACTGCGCTTATGTGTATTTGCAATAAAAGAAACAGAAAGAATAGATATATGACAAATTCAACAGGAAAAATGAATTTAACAATCGCACTATGTACATATCATGTACACTTAACAGAAATGTTACGACCAGTACCAACTAATATACATGTATACGCGAATGCCCCTGTCCTTTAAACCAGGGATCTTATCTGCCTAACAGAATCCTAGCAAACAAGATAAAACCAACGACACACGCGTTTTGTCTGTTTATCTTGTTTTATGGGAACAGTTAAATAAACAATATCTAAAGTGAGCTTAAAACATCTTGATTCAAAATGTCGTTGTCTCTCATCATTTCATCCTACAATAATAATGATCAACAATGTGGTATATCTGGAGTTCATGAAGCTATTGAACATGTTGAATGCAAGTTTGATTTACCAGTACATCCTCTTATCTCACCTTATAATAGAGGAGAGGCTAAACGGAGCTATCGTCCGTGTGGGGTCCAACGAAGACAGAAACAACAAAGAATGCGGCCGTATATCAATGAGTGAGATCAACAAAAATAACGCTATAGAATTAACATGTAATATTGAAGGACAATATCTTAGCGTAGAATTACCAGGCACTGGACATTTGACGCTGTGTGAAGTCAAGGCATTTGGTGGCATTTGTAATGATGGTAAGTGTGGTGAGATATACGGTGCTTTATTTGGTGTTTAAGTTTAATACGTTAGATATAAATCCAAACACTTTCATACCACCACAAACCATGATAAAATTATTTGCATGCACCCATTGATCAGTTTGAGGAAATACGACGAGATATTGTTCACTTATCGTATAGAAAAAGTCGCTAGGTAAAACTACACGAAACATCAATTCAACGGATTATTTTGGTTATCAAGCCTTGATACAAAGGTGAAAATGTTTCAAAGAATGGCAGATATGTATGAGATGATCAGACTATTTGAAAACCATCTATGACCTTGAATCCGAGGCTATCAAACAACTATTTAGCAAACCATTTGATGAAATAAGAATATATTTATCGAGGCTAGTAATATCGACAAGAAGGTGTTTAATCAAATAACGATACACTGCTGATTATATGTAGTGGCTACCACGCCTTTATTAACAATGTTTACATAATATGTTATTAACACGCTAACTATACTCATACATGTGTCAACACACACATACCGGGTAAATAAACAAGTAAAAAACTTAAGTATATTATGATTAATAGTTAATTACGCTTTCTCTCTAGGAAATGAATGTTAAATTGTTCATAGTGTGTTTTCTTAATACGTAATTTTATTGCAATATGCGTATGTCTTTTACAGCAATCTGTGTCCCAGAATGCGTGCAAGGAACATGCTCTGCACCAACAAACACTTGTACTTGCAATGAAGGATACACCGGATCAACATGTGACACGCGTATGTATTATAACATATTTTAGATCTTAACTTTATCCCTTTAAAACTGTTCTTTACTGTTGTCAGACACTTAATGAATTTTAATTCTTCATCCGTATCTATATACTGTTTGACATGTAAATGGTTAAATATCCCTTACTTTACAATGAAATGTATGTCCTTTACAGCAATCTGTGCTCAAGCCTGCGTGCAAGGAACATGTTCTGCACCGAACGCTTGTACTTGTAATGACGGATACACCGGATCAACATGTGATACGCGTATGTATTATTATACAAAATGTTCAATGTTTTTTCTTTGTTCATTGACTATTTATTCTTCTTTCAAACAGATAAATAGTAATAAATGATCCATTGCTATATTCTTTTTTAATCAAGAATGGTTAAATGTAGATTAAGTTGTTCATAATGTTATTCCTAATGAAATATGTAATCCTTTTGTACAGCAATGATCTTCATAAAACTTTAACCTAGTTGAAAAACTGGATTTATTTAGCAAAACCCTCTTGTGCTACAATTTTGTTCAATTCTTGTCAGGAAGTCGATTTGGAAAGAGAAGCATGCAAACTCTTAAATAAGGGTGTAATTAGGCTGCATGTTGACTACTTGTTTAAGGTAATGTCTTAAAAACAAGGGGATAGAGAACGATAACATGGTTTCCGTTTCTTGATGCTATGTGGAAAAACCTTTTGTCTTAAATGACGTTGAGGCGAAAAATACAACATAGGACTTTTGACTGAAGGTGGGAATTAGCTTGATTATTATTATTATTATTATTATTATTATTATTATTATTATTATTATTATTATTATTATTATTATTATTATTATTATCATTCTTCTACAGCTGCGGAAATTGGGTTAGTCGGAAAAAGGGCAACACAAAGTAGTATTGGTAGTGGCGGAAAACCCGACAGGGCTATTGATGGGAGGACAAACCCTAAATACAATGGTCGGTCATGTTCCCATACAAGTAAGTTTCCTTCCAACCGTTTCACTTGTTTTGAATAGTAACAAGCCACATTGATCTTTCTGACAAATTCCGTTACCGTATCGTATAGGATTGCCCAGTTTACATAGTGCATTTCCGTATAGTTAGAATATATATATAAAAACCAAAATTTAAGACTGACTATAACTATAAAGCCTAGAATATAAACCAAAGTCATAACTATAAAGCCTAGAATATAAACCAAAGTCCCATAATTCGGTTGTAATGTAAGTCTTTGTTTGTCGCGTAATTCATTTTCAAAATATAATGTTCAGTGTGGTGGCTATTTTCATTCTTAGCGTAAAGATACTATCCATTTGAATTTGCTCCGTCGGCTTTCGTCATAAGACATCAAGAGAAATGGGGGCTTGTATGTCATTTGTCAGAATTGAACAGATTCATAGCGTTTTATAGCCCAAAAAAGAATGTAAATTGAAAAACAGGCTCCACCAATGATGTAAAACAGTTGTTCATCATGAAAGCAATTATAATAGTTCTTATGCAAAATAATGAATGATATTTTTCAATGATTATTAATGATTTTCAATTTTGTTATTGTTATCCGATAGATACCGATCAAGGAGCATGGTGGCTAGTTGATATTGGTAATGAAGTTTGTGTTGGTAGAGTGGTCATTTACAACAGACAAGATTGCTGCAGTAAGTATACGGTAGAAATTGAGTTCATTTTTTTCTGTTAAGTTTTTAATATCCTGTTATTTTTGACACTTTAAGTGACCAAGCCGGGTAGAGTTCTGATGAACCCACCTTGAATTGTCGCATATTTTACTACTATGCCATGTTTTTTTACCGGTATTTTTGTGTTTGTCACAATACGCTTCTAAACACGCCAAGGTAAATATATTAACGCAAAAAAAATTCACGAAGCGTGCAACTGCGCTTATGTGTATTTGCAATAAAAGAAACAGAAAGAATAGATATATGACAAATTCAACAGGAAAAATGAATTTAACAATCGCACTATGTACATATCATGTACACTTAACAGAAATGTTACGACCAGTACCAACTATTAAATATACATGTATACGCGAATGTCCTGTCCTTTAAACCAGGGATCTTATCTGCCTAACAGAACCTAGCAAACAAGATAAAACCAACGACACACGCGTTTTGTCTGTTTATCTTGTTTTATGGGAACAGTTAAATAAACAATATCTAAAGTGAGCTTAAAACATCTTGATTCAAAATGTCGTTGTCTCTCATCATTTCATCCTACAATTATAATGATCAACAATGTGGTATATCTGGAGTTCATGAAGCTATTGAATGCAAGTTTGATTTACCAGTACATCCTCTTATCTCACCTTATAATAGAGGAGAGGCTAAACGGAGCTATCGTCCGTGTGGGGTCCAACGAAGACAGAAACAACAAAGAATGCGGCCGTATATCAATGAGTGAGATCAACAAAAATAACGCTATAGAATTAACATGTAATATTGGAGGACAATATCTTAGCGTAGAATTACCAGGCACTGGACATTTGACGCTGTGTGAAGTCAAGGCATTTGGTGGCATTTGTAATGATGGTAAGTGTGGTGAGATATACGGTGCTTTATTTGGTGTTTAAGTTTAATACGTTAGATATAAATCCAAACACTTTCATACCACCACAAACCATGATAAAATTATTTGCATGCACCCATTGATCAGTTTGAGGAAATACGACGAGATATTGTTCACTTATCGTATAGAAAAAGTCGCTAGGTAAAACTACACGAAACATCAATTCAACGGATTATTTTGGTTATCAAGCCTTGATACAAAGGTGAAAATGTTTCAAAGAATGGCAGATATGTATGAGATGATCAGACTATTTGAAAACCATCTATGACCTTGAATCCGAGGCTATCAAACAACTATTTAGCAAACCATTTGATGAAATAAGAATATATTTATCGAGGCTAGTAATATCGACAAGAAGGTGTTTAATCAAATAACGATACACTGCTGCTGATTATATGCAGTGGCTACCACGCCTTTATTAACAATGTTTACATAATATGTTATTAACACGCTAAATATACTCATACATGTGTCAACACACACATACCGGGTAAATAAACAAGTAAAAAACTTAAGTGTATTATGATTAATAGTTAATTACGCTTTCTCTCTAGGAAATGAATGTTAAATTGTTCATAGTGTGTTTTCTTAATACGTAATTTTATTGCAATGTGCGTATGTCTTTTACAGCAATCTGTGTCCCAGAATGCGTGCAAGGAACATGCTCTGCACCAACAAACACTTGTACTTGCAATGAAGGATACACCGGATCAACATGTGACACGCGTATGTATTATAACATATTTTAGATCTTAACTTTATCCCTTTAAAACTGTTCTTTACTGTTGTCAGACACTTAATGAATTTTAATTCTTCATCCGTATCTATATACTGTTTGACATGTAAATTGTTAAATGTCCCTTACTTTACAATGAAATGTATGTCCTTTACAGCAATCTGTGCTCAAGCCTGCGTGCAAGGAACATGTTCTGCACCGAACGCTTGTACTTGTAATGACGGATACACCGGATCAACATGTGATACGCGTATGTATTATTATACAAAATGTTCAATGTTTTTTCTTTGTTCATTGACTATCTATTCTTCTTTCAAACAGATAAATAGTAATAAATGATCCATTGCTATATTCTTCTTGAATCAAGAATGGTTAAATGTAGATTAACTTGTTCATAATGTTATTCCTAATGAAATATGTAATCCTTTTGTACAGCAATGATCCTCATAAAACTTTAACCTAGTTGAAAAACTGGATTTATTTAGCAAAACCCTCTTGTGCTACAATTTTGTTCAATTCTTGTCAGGAAGTCGACTTGGAAAGAGAAGCATGCAAACTCTTAAATAAGGGTGTAATTAGGCTGCATGTTGACTACTTGTTTAAGGTAATGTCTTAAAAACAAGGGGATAGAGAACGATAACATGGTTTCCGTTTCTTGATGCTATGTGGAAAAACCTTTTGTCTTAAATGACGTTGAGGCGAAAAATACAACATAGGACTTTTGACTGAAGGTGGGAATTAGCTTGATTATTATTATTATTATTATTATTATTATTATTATTATACGCCTAAAACCGTCATTAAGGCGACAGAGAACAATGCGTTTTATTCCGTCTTTTGTTCGTTAGGGCGATGTGAATGGTTTAAAATGACGTTAAGGCGAATTTTCGTCAAAAGAAATTCGCCTTATTCCACTATTAGGATGATTATTATTATTATTATTATTATTATTATTATTATTATTATGTATATAAATTGGACTTAGGGAGACATTTCGGTGTTTCAAACCGTCATTAGGGAGACATTTTCGTTAGGGAGACATTTTCGTGTCTCCCTAACGTTTTGGGTATTCACTACAGGTAGACAAAATAATTCGTGAGGCCGGAAATCATACATATGGTGTAGTCTAGATGTATGATAATACATTTAAGAAGTTTTTTTAAAGAATTGATTTATACTTTTATAATGGCAGGTTTGGGAAAAAAGGACCATTATTAATTGTATTATTATCCATCGTTTCAAAACGTCATTAGGGAGACACTCGGTTTTTGTTGGATTATTCCAGTTCTACTGATTATATCTTCATTTAATTTTAGGACGGTGTTTGGAAACCCATTTGCAAATAAATTGTGAATGTTTTATCAACAATTATTCCCTGTCTTTAATTTTGATACTTATTTTTGGTCAAAATTTAACAATTTCCCTCGTTTTATAGTTCGTGGTGTTTCCTTGGCTTATCGTAGAAAAGAATTTTGAAACCAACCAGAATACGCTAAATAGTCGCCGAAATATTGAATGAAGTATTGAAGTCGGTTAATTACGCGTGTGTAAACCGGGCGATTTGTCGGGTATTCTGATGGGCTGAATGAGTTATAAAACGCATCAACATCATGATTTCTGAATGTGGTAATCATCTAGATCACATCTGGGTTATTTATCTTATAATCATCTCACTATGGCAGTGTGTATCGCTGAGAATTTTTCACTTTACTGCCGTGCAAACACCACACAGAGAGTAGTCCCAGGTACCGTAGTGCAAGTGTTCATGTATCTACGATGAGGCATGAATCATAGTAAAGCCACCATTGGGTCTACACAGAGAGGCTGTCGAATTCGCAGCATTCCAGTACTGTAGTAAAACAAGAACTACTTGATGTACTCAGTACAAAGATATACCGTAAGGTGAGCAGTAAGTATCAAGGCTATTTGTAAACAATATTTTAGTACAAATAAAATTCCTTCACTTCCCATTTAACATGTTGAATACTAAATTAGCCATACGTGATGATGAAGCAAGGCTTCCACTTCCAGCTTCTGTTCTGGATTTCATGGATTTATAATTAGAGGTAGAGGTGGCCGAGCTGTCTATACTCTGTTTGGCCATCTCGAGACAGTGACGTAACTGCGTATTCTACTCATTGCATCACATAACGCGCGCGCATACCCCGGGGATTTGGATTTGGTTTGGTCGGGGATGTGCCGCTGGAGATTCAAACCCCCTACCCATTTCTAAGGGTGATTTTTAGGGGTTTTGCTAAGGATGTCTCATGAAAAAACGAACCACTGGAGCGGCACGTCCCCGTATGCCTTACATACGTGAGTGACCCCCCCCCCCCTGGGGGCGCATACTCTCGGCGCTGGCGTACAAACACGAGCGTTGAAAGACGGAAGATACACACGCGTGCGTAAAAAAGCTGCGCCTGTCCAGTTACGTCACTGTCTCGAGATGGCCAAACAGAGTATAGCGCGCTGATAGTCGGTCGGGAATATTCTTTCAATCACAGGATCGTGGGTTCAAGTCGCCTTGAGACCAGGATGCTTTGTACATATCCCAATAAGTTCCTATCTACAGGTAGGTCGGAAATTCTACAATCAAGTCTTAATTCAGTTAGGTTAGTTTAATATCGGATCTTCTTTCCGTGGTTAGCTGATGATCTATATAATTATAGAATTTCTCCTCTATCCTTCACTGTGTACAACGTGCAGGTCTATACGGTGAGTGTCAGTCAGTTCGCCGTGATTCGGAGATTCACGTATGCCGTTGGTCCCGTGTATTCAGACGCTCACCCTGAACACGTTAACAGGGCTGTCAACTCTCCCGCATTAGGCGGGAGTCTCCCGCATAGACACTCTTTCTCCCGCACTCCCGCATAGCATATAAAATCTCCCGCCTCAACAAAATTACCTCAATTCAAATGTGTATCAACACCCTTATACTAGCTTCCGTCGGTACATTTACGATTTTGACCATGCAAAAACATCACCGCTACCACCCCCCCCCCCCCCCCCCACCCACCACTTATCAGGATTTCAGCTGCTGACGGGGAAAAAATTGTGCATGTTTTACGATTTTTTTTTTTGAGTCTGTATCTCTCCCTCCCAGCAAATCCCAAAAGTTGACAGCCCTGACGTTAAATAGTTGCAGACCTCATCGTAAAGAGTAGGGGATCATCCCGGGTCTGTTACCTACAGTTACAAGTTTGTATTCCTAGGTTCCAGGGATACATTGTGCGAGTATACTCAATAAGAGGTATGCACAGTATAGGTAGATGATGATGATGAATTGAACCATGGACTTAATCAGAATGATTGAACGAACGAACACATGAAGCAGCGTATTGCATAATTATATTGCGTGAAGCGCACACATCCATAAGTGTGACAATTTTGGACGCGATCATCATCTTTATGCTGCCTGCGTGTTTGTTCAATCATTATTTGACAGGCCTAGTTTAGCTAGGCCTATTTTTTAAAATAATTATTTGTGTTAAAGGGACACATTAAGTGGTGTTGAAAATTGTAATATGTTTAAAAATTTACTCCAGAATTCAAGATGAACATCAACAATTGCTATTTCTAACAAAAACACAGCAAATTAAAACTTGATTAAAACAATATCATCGCTATTTATTGAAAAACACCCACTATGCAAATATGGTTCGCGTTATGTATCACACGTACTGCAGTGGGATACTGTTGGACTTAAAATGCTCGTCCCGGATGTACGAGCATTTTTCATGTGTTTCAAATACATGTAATACAATTAACTAATCCCAGTTTTTATCATAATTGAGGGCGCAGCCTCCATCCAACACATCTCTTAGTGCCCCATAAATAATCACAACATAATTTAAACTAGCTAACTAACAAACGGTTATGGCGCAACGACCAGAATCGTGTACGATCAGCACGACAAATATACCGTAAGCCCAAAATCCAAAATGGCCGCCATACAGGGGTACAAAAATTCAAATGCCTTCAATTACACTAAAAGGCATACCAAATTGTTTGGCTGAGCACAAGGATTCCAAAAAGGTATGGTTTGCCATACTTCCGATGTTTGGTTAACGAGTTATAGGGTAAAACGTAAAAAGGTCGTGTTGACGCATTAATGCGTCTATGTCAGGTAAAGAGTTAAGTTAAAGACTAGGTTTAATTTAAATGGATATTTCTACGGTGCACTGGGTAGCACGCTATACTAGACAACTTCAAAATAAATGAAACAAGACATTTACGGTTAATTCATTTTTTTCATAAATATAGGCCTAATAAATTTAATTTATGATAAAATGGTTTATTTGTTAAATTCTTGTGTACGGTAATTATTTTGTTCTGTACACATGTGACCCCTGCACTGCTATGAAGCGACCAAACACCACAACGTATACGTTCCTCAAACACCACAACGTATATGTTCCTCAAACAACGTGCGTAGGTCTTTTTTCCCCATTGTCATCTGTAAGTTGAGATTACCTTTTTGTGAAGATGGATCAATTAACACACTCACACCTACATGTATTGCTTGACAGTCTTCAGAATCAAAAGTTTGAAATCAACAGCAGGTCGTTGCTAGAAAATTTGGTTGGGTGCGACCCAGTCAATTTTTTACTCCTAATTATATCTGGCCCATTCATTCAAAAAGGTATGCCTGTAATGCCCACCTGCTTTTTATGTGATGAGGCTACCTAATCAATGTCGATGGGCACAATAATAGGAATTAGGCCTTATTGTCGATCAGAGCATTCAGAGTGTTACGATCCGAGTATGTGTCCGCCTTCTGTATTCGTATACAGGGGCAATCCTGTCATTTAGGTGGATATTTGATATACCGTAGAATAAAACCATAGGCTACATGTATAAATAGCATGAATCAACTGTATTTTTACGTAGCTGCTAGGCCTATAAATGACAATTTTGACAGGCTCAAAAAACATGGGGCTGAGCAAATGTTTGTGTATGGTAAAATATACGGTACATTACTAAAGGGACAATTTTTGGCCTTGCTCAAAATAGCCCTCATAGCCCCAAAAGTATTTTAAACCCTGCAATGCACAGTTGTTTTGGGGTACTTTTCTTTCGTTTGAACCAGTTAAGGTTTGGCCTATTTATTTGATGATGATCGCGGATTATTAAACTCTGTGATGTCATTTCATCAAAAGTACAACCAGGGGTATGTGAGTTCCTCTTTTAAGCTGATTTCCTCTTTTTTTAAATTTGTCTTATGTCAAAATGTCAGCCTTTTCTTTCCTTTTCAGTATTTCAGAATTTCAATATTTGGCATTTTCGCCCAATTTTACGCTGTTTTTCCTCGTTTTTGTCTGTTTTCCACTTTTTTTTATTTGTGGCCTCTCACAGCCCTGTACAACTGAGCGTGCGACAGATGGGCGGAGTTTGAAGTGTGATCACATCAACATTGTTTTTTTTGGGAGGGGGGGTGCTTGCATCTATTGAAATTGCAGTATCATTTTCATTTTGGACCTTACAAAACATGAAAGCAATCCAATGAAAAAAATCTTGTCATTGAGTTTCACGATAAGGTTCGCTGGTACTTTCAAATTTCCATGGGTTATGTGGTCGCGGACTTTGGGATGTCTGTTTACTGGTCGTTAAATTGTGTCCCGCCTTCGGGGAACTTGGTTGGATTACGATAATGCTTTTTGGTCAAAATTTCAAAAAATATTAGATTAGGTTAAAAAAAAAAAATCGTCCCTAAGTTAGTGTCTTATCCTAACTCCCACGGCTATGTTTTTGCATGTATCGGGGGGAGGGGGAAAAAGTACAATTTTTTAAACCCGAAAAATCACCGAGCACCCCCCCCCCCCACCGGGATTCGATCCCGGGACCATTCGCACCCCAGTCTGTGCCCCTATCAGCTGAACTAACTCCCCAGCGCATATGCGGCCACAAACTTTGTGGCCACATATGCCTGCGGTAGGTGACGTAATCGAGCCAATGCAGCAGCACACGTGTGGAGTTTTATTTTGGATGATTTTGTATGGTCTGATCAGGTTAGGTTTATGGAACATTGAAAAATTGTGTGTTTTAACCCTAACTCCCACGGCTATGTTTTTGCATGTATCGGGGGGAGGGAGAAAAAGTACAATTTTGTTAATCCGAAAAATCACCGAGCACCCCACGGGATTCGATCCCGGGACCATTCGCACCCCAGTCTGTGCCCCTATCAACTGAGCTAACTCCCCAGCGCACATGCAGCCACAAACTTCGTGGCCACATATGGGCGATTCCATGAAAATGTGACGGAGCAAAAAAACTGAAAATTGCTCCAAAAGATTTATTTTTACCTCTTTGTTGTTCAAAGCTCATGCAAAGGTTCAGGAAAAAATTGTTACAACATTTGGCTAATGTTTACTATGATTTTTTTTTTCTTACCCCAAAAATGGTAACACGTGTTACCGGAGCAACACCTCTTTGAAAATATTTACTTTATTGATTTGGTTTTAATTTACGCCACTTATAATTTTAATTCTACTAGTTAGGCCCTATTTAAAAATAGTAAACAATTAGATAAATTCATAACCACCACTCTACAATAGGCCATCAAAATGTCGTAACGCGTGTTACCAAACTCATATTCAGGAAAACGTGCTATAACCTCAATTTTTCAAGTGTAATTTATTACTATTTATGGTTAATATGTTAGTTCAATTGCCTAAGTCAAAATTAATTTTAATTTAGAAATGTAATAAAGAATCTAAGGTTAGTAAATTATGGCTGGACAAAGTTTAACGCGTGTTACCGACTATTTTGCATTTTACAAAAAAATGAGAACTTTAATTCTTGTACCGGTATCCTAGTTTTATAAACCTTATAAAGGTACATGGGTATGTCCATGAAGTTGGGCAATTTAAGAAATTGTGCTGATTTGTGTAGGATAAATGCATTTTCTGACAGTTTGCCTGAAGTTTATTTTCACAAGTAATATAATTTAGAAAGACCTCATACTAACATGTCTTTTAAAAGTCAAATGAAAGTTATAGCTCCCCTGTAATTTTTTTTATGCTTCATTAATAGTTGGTGTCCGGCCCTTTTTTAGTCAAAAAAGTGTGACATGAAAATAGAAAAAATGCAAAGCATAATTTTGTAAATATAAATGTCATAAAATCATAAAATTACTACATAATCTATGAATATATGTTCCAATTCACCTTTAAGTAGATTATGAAAGAACAGAAATCGGCCAATTTGATATGACGTCTTCGGGAAATTGCCATACCTATGCTACAGAAAGGAGTCCACCCCAAAAAAGCATGTAGCATCGGTATTTAAGCTCACCAACAATACAGATGACATTTGAACCCACTGATTTGGGTCCTAAATTACCGTATCACATTCATAAGAAAGTATGAACATCAACTGTACCCATAGATGATGTTATTTTAAAATTATTTGAGGAAACGTCACTGATTTTTGACAAGGTGTCCGGTGTAGCATAGGTACATTTACAATGATTGCCCCTCTCAAGTAAAAAGATCCTTTCACATACTGAAATGAATGGCTCCCTGCAATTAAGTGTTTTACTAGAGGTTCTCATTGGGACCAGTTTTGGGGTAATTGGTTTTATTAAAGACAGCAAAAAAACTGAAAACAAGCGAGGTGTCCACCTGTAGTGCCGGTATTACCATGTAGCTTAGGGACAAGGTAAGTAGTTTATAATGATGGCACCCATAATTCTTTTTCAAATATTTCAATTCTACTTGAAAATATATGGGAAATAACATAACATGACAGTTTTTAGTGAGATAACTCACAATATTTGATACCATTTTTACCAAAACAATGTACCTGATGCTACATGGACACTGTGTCCATGTAGTGCCGGTAATCAAGTACATGTAGATATTGGGTATCAAATTAAAAAAATTCTATACATCACTCTTATTTTTAGTAGTAATTGTAGTGGCTATTGATATAAAGAGGAAGTGAAATGTGTCTTACTTTATTTTATGTTAGGTATCTGTAAAACAATAGAATTTATACCTATGCTACAGGACATGGTGTCCATGTAGCATCAGGTAAATTTCTTGTATGTTTAGCCGTATGGACAGAAGCTTTTACTTTTTATTTAATTGTAATGTTACTAAATCAGTTAAACAGTTATCAGTGATGATAAAATTATACAAAATATGTGTGTCAGAAGCAATCCTTATTGATTACAGACATAAATACTACATCAAAAAGGCTTGAACCAAATTACCCCACAACCCTCAATTTGCAAAGCATCATATCACTTTTTGTGATGTAGAGTAGTATCAATTGTGTGCTTTTATGAATCTGACCATGAAAGTGCAATATAAATCTATAAGAATGGTGAGTAACCTGAACTATTTAAATTTAATAAAAGGGAGAAGTGTCAGAATGGTGTCCATGTAGCATAGGTATTTTTACCATAATAACCTGAAACTAACCTGCAATCAATGATTATTTTCATACTTGAGAGGAAAAAGTTCACTATTTTTCAAAAGTATGGATATTGTCGGACCTAAAAATAATATCAGATTAACAATTGAACAATTTTGAAATTTTGACCTCATGTCACACTTTTTGGCTCAACTTCATGGACATACCCACTTGCTTAATACAGTAGTGACCAATTGATTGTAGGTTGGTTAGTTGAAATACACAAGCAAAACAAAGTTGGGATTTTTTTAGTGCATCTTTTTTTCGTAACGCGTGTTACCGATATTCGGAGCGGTCTCCCAGCAAACACAGAACGTTTCCGCAACGTTGCACCTAGGTTGCAGTTAGGTTGCGTCATTTAAAACGTTTTAACAACGTTTTTATAACGTTACGGTTTGGTTGTGATTTGGTTGTTTTAAGTTGGTCCGTTGAAACGTGAGCAAAACGTTCTCTGAACGTTAAAGTTTAGTTCTAGTTTGGTTGCACTTAGGTTGTGGTTAGGTTGTCATTATAAACGTTCTTACAACGTTATTATGACGTTGCGGTTTGTTTGTTATAGGTTGGTTCTTGGAAACGTGATTAAAACGTTCTCTGAACGTTGCATGTTGATCATCGGAAACGTTTACATAATGTTTTAACAACGTTGTAACACTCAAATAGTTGGTTGTTTTAGTTTAATCCTTTAAACGTGAAAAAGATGTTCCCTGAACGTTGTAGTTTAAGTTCTAGTTTGGTTGCACTAAGGTTCTGGTTAGGTTGTCATTAAATACGTTCTTACAGCGTTATTATAACGTTGCGGGTTGTTTGTTTTAAGTACCAAATCACACCCAAACCGCAACGTTATATATAACGTTGTAGAAACGTTTTAATGACAACCTAACCACAACCTAAGTGCAACCAAACTAGAACTTAACTGCAACGTTCAGAGAACGTTTTGCTCACGTTTCAACGGACCAACCTAAAACAACCAAATCACACCCAAACCGCAACGTTATAATAACGTTGTAGAAACGTTTTAATGACAACCTAACCACAACCTAAGTGCAACCAAACTAGAACTTAACTGCAACGTTCAGAGAACGTTTTGCTCACGTTTCCATTGACCAACCTAAAACAACCAAATCACACCCAAACCGCAACGTTATAATAACGTTGTAGAAACGTTTTAATGACAACCTAACCACAACCTAAGCGCAACCAAACTAGAACTTAACTGCAACGTTCAGAGAACTTTTTACTCACGTTTCCATTGACCAACCTAAAACAACCAAATCACACCCAAACCGCAACGTTATAATAACGTTGTAGAAACGTTTTAATGACAACCTAACCACAACCTAAGTGCAACCAAACTAGAACTTAACTGCAACCAGGAAAGGTGAACGTTCAGAAAACATTTTGCTCACGTTTCCATGGACTAATTAAATAATGAATTACATTTTATTTAAAAAGGTTTATTACGAATCAAAATTTTAATACAAAACAATTTGGCATTACAAATTTGATGTACTAATCTAGGCGTATACAGGGTGACCCAAAAAATGATAACACTCTGGGCACATAAGATATCTTAAAAGGACAGGAACACACGGGTCTAATCTTGATGTATTATGAAAGCTGAGTAAATAAGCTTTCATTTGCATTTTATTGCGTTCCAATTGGTTATTTAGAACGGGAGATATGCTTCAGCAAACATGAGGAAGCAAAATCGGCTTGGTCCAATTTGCATTAATTACAACTATGATTACGAACTTGTAAGAAGCGCAATATGCTCTTTTCTAAGCGTGTAAATCCGTTAAAGTTTGAATCGAATTCGTTCCTCGTGGGTATTGCACATGGAAAAAGAGTATAGAACTTGAACTCATGACAAAATACCTGTATAATTTATGTGGAATATATTTATTTATGTCTTTTAAGCTTGAAAAGAATCTGGCTTCATCACGACGTTCATATAACGTTCATATAACGTTTACACAACCAAATTATGTTACCTGGGCTGTAATCGCTAATTTGCATATTTTACCTGGCCTTACATGAGTCGAGTAAATTGTGGAAATAGCTCATTAGCATAATTTCAATGGTACAAAAATTAGCACCGGTGCTCGTTTGTAACCTTTAAATTATGGTAATGAGCTAATTTGCAACTTTTATTTATTTAAACCTATTTTCTTTTTAAATTTAAGTCGATACATACATTTAACAGCTTTTAACACCATAGAAAGCATTTTGATCTGTATACGTAAGTTCTCATATGTATAGCTAAAGGCAAGTCATTGTTCACTAATGCTATATACATTGAGCAAGAACATAGTACACATGAAAAGGTCAATGCCCGCCCATCCCTCTATAATACCACTACCATTCCCTGGTTGCCATGGTGTAACTAACCGAATTTGATGAAAGTTTTTTACACGTTTGGGATAACGTTGTGAAAACGTTCAAGACTAACGTTCATACAACATAAAAATGTGTCGACAAATAAACGTTCTTTGAACGTTTAATCATAACGTTCCAAGAACGAAAGTGAAACGTTGTCACGACGTTCCAACAACGTAATAAATAGGTTATAAAAACGTCATTTGGACGTAATGGTATAACTAACAGAAGTTTTTTAAACGTTTGGGACGTTGTTATAACGTTGTGAAAACGTTCATTACTAACGTTCAAACAACGTAAAAATGTGTCGACAAATAAACGTTCTTCTAACGTTGGATCGCAACGTTCCATGAACGTTGTCACGACGTTCCAATAACGTAATAAAGACAGTATAAAAACGTCATTTGGACGTAATGGTATAACTAACAGAATTTCAAGAAAGTGTTTTAAACGTTTAGGACGTTGTGATAACGTTGTGAAAACGTTCATGACTAACGTTCATACAACGTAAAAATGTGTCGACAAATAAACGTTCTCCTAACGTTGGATCACGTTCACAACGTTCTTTGAACTTTTAATCATAACGTTCCAAGAACGAAAGTGAAACCTTGCCACGACGTTCCAACAACGTAATATGGTTAGCTGGGCTTACATTAACATGAGCTAATATTTCATATTGGTGTTAGCATGAGGATCTAGCCTTAAGTCTTGGGTATTACAATACAAAATATATATAGCGCTCTTACACAATGAGGTACCACAGCGCTTTACAGAATAAAATACATTCATAATTTAATACATACACGGTAAAAGGTAAAAAATGCATACACGGTAAAAGGTAGAATTACATGTACGGTATGGTAAAAGGTAAAAATACATACACGGTAAAAGGTAGAAATACATACATGGTAAAAGGTAAAAATACATACACAATGTAGTTTTTAAAATTACAAACACATTTAAAACAAGTTATTGAGAAGATCTATTTTCTTTCCAAAAATGTATACTTTATGCATTTGATAATTTGATTAATATTTCAATAATTACAACAATGACAAAAATTCAAAAAAATCAGGTCAAAAACTTCCTTGAGTCCCCCCTTAAACCCCTGCTATCTAACAACGTTTCAATGGAGGAGAATCCATAGGATTCTTTCAACCTTGTGACAAACTTCTGATCCTGTCCTTATACACTTACAGCAGCGAATGGATTCAGAAGAGCGTGGGCCCGCAAAAATCTTGCACGGCTCAACACGATGCATTGTGAATCGTACGCGTGATGCTTGGGTATGCTAAAATAGCGCTTGTACGCTCGGATTACTTTTACCCGATAACTCGTTAACCAACATAAGTTAGGCAAACTGTACTTTTCGGGATCCTTGTGCTCAGTCGAACAATTTGCTATTTTTTATAACTTAATTAAAGCAATTTGAATTTTTTGGGCCCCTGTATGGTGGCCAATTTGGATTTTGCTGTCTCCTGGGAGTTCCCAACACTTTTGCGAGGGATGGAGGCTATTTTTTTCTAAAAGGTCTATAGAAATGAAATAAAATGGTCAAACCGTACTAGCCGAGAATGGTCATGATTTGAGGTTTTTGACCTACCGTACAGGTAACTATTATCAACCATAACACTTTTTTCCAAATTTATCCTGTATGAGGACACTTTGTGAATAGAGGCTTGTTGCCATTGTATGACGTCAACAAAAATGAAACGTGAGTAACGAAAGTTTTTTCCTTCTTAGGAACCGTTCATTATTTCTCCAGGTTGAGTGGGAATGGGGGGGGGGGGGGGGGGTGAAGGGACGAAACAGGGGTGGGTCATACATTTTTAGGAAATTAAACGAAGGTTATAACTTTTTTTTGTAAATATTTCAAACCATATATAAATTGTTTTTTTGATCAATTTTGTTATACGCCCATGGTCCCCTTCAGGGCAGTGTCAACCCAGCACTTTCAAAAATTGAATTTCATATTTCTCTATTATTTTATACTTTTATATGTATTCTATTACCATCATAAGTTACTAAGGCCAAATTAAATTAATTGTTTGTCTCAAAGCTCCCGCGCACGTTAGTTTATTGATGCGCATTAGAAGAAGAATTTTTTTTTTTTTTAAATCCCAAAATTTCACAGATTTTTCAGATTTTCATTGATCACATCATCTTTATACAAAAGTTCACTTTTACAAGGATTTCAATATTTTATATTTAAAAAAAAAAAATGAAAAATGAAAAACCCCCCATTCCGCATTAGTTTTACAACAGGAGAGGAGCTTTAAGATAAACAATTAATTTAATGTGGCCAAATCGGAAGCGATTATTTACCGTTCTTTTGGGTGATTTAAAGTTGTTGTCTTGGTAAGTTTGAGGCGCATGGTTATTTGGCGGGAAATAAAGCGGAGTTCCGCACTTTTCAAATGCTGCGACAGTTGTTCGATCATTGCGTCGCGCGCTGAATCTTCCCGTGCGTAATACTAGACGCGCGGCTTAATTTCCGCGACGAAGACGCGAAAAACAATACCTAAAAATGTAAACAAAAGGCCAATCTTACGATCATTTAAATTTCAGTTTTCTTCCAATTTCTGATAGTTTAATTTGATTGTTCATAATAGTATCTCGCATTTTAGGTCACACGCCCGTGTATTATTCTTAGAACATTAGGTTTAAATGGTGGAAAATGTCAATATTTTTACTAAATCGATGTTTTGTAGAAGTTCAAATTTGAAGGAATTTTTACGAATTTTCAGACAACCTAACAAAATCAGTTTTTGATTCAAAATTTCAAAATTTCACCAAAATCATCTAAAGTCAATTATCTAGGAAGCACTTTTTTTCTTTGGCTTACATTTTTTTAGTTTCGAAAATATTGACCAAAAAGTGCCAAAAATGTTTGAGATAAAAAAAAAAAATTGGGCACTTTTTGTCAATATTTTCAAAACTAATTTTTTTTAAGCCCACCCCCCCCCCCAAAAAAAAGGTGCTTCCTAGATAATTGACACTATATTCAACAAAAAACAAAAGTGTGTTAATAATTGATGTTGTATATTTTTATAGTATTCTCAAAAAATCGTAATTGACGGGGTGGATGCAATAAAGTTAAATTTATTGCACCCACCCCTTCATTTGTGTATATGCTTATTAGGGTGCATCGTCTCCCCCTTTTGTCAACCAAATTTAATGTAGCTACAATAGTCTTAAAATGTGCCAAATGTTGAAATGATAAGATTCCCAAAATTTAAATTCATTCGGTGTTGGTCTTCTGGGTCCTCCTTGGCCCTAAAGTTTGAATGAATAACCTACAGGAACATTGCGCAATAGCCATATGGCAGCTATTCATTTTCTTAAGTGATCAGTGGTACATACAATGGCTGCCATGGATTTTAGAATCATGATTACAATGATATGTAACTGGAGTCTGTTTTCAATCAAACTTGAAGATAAAAATCAAATGAATATGACATTAACATCACAAAAATAAATAGCTGCCATGTGATATGACATGCTTATTTAGCATAGAACTGCCATTTATGAATAATGGCTGTATTTTAACTATATTTCAAAGCACACTGGGTCTAAGTGTCTTGAGGAAGGTAGTTAGGTTGTCCTCTGCAGCTTGTGCATCTGAAGCAGGAAGACCTTCCACAGTCTGGTCACCAGCCAGAAGGTGAGGGTCAAGCCCAGAAGTAGAAGGACTGCTTCCAGGAGGGTGGTGGGCTGGTTGGCCAGCCTCACAAGCTCGTAATCATCTCAAAGGCGGCTCATGATTGCAGGTGGACAACTTTCGGTCACCTCAGGAAGACTCATGGTCAACGATGGACTTCTCGTCCCACAAGGGCCGGATGAGACAGGCCCGGTGGAGAATCCTGAGGGCCAGTCTGAGCCAGTAACAGACAGCACCTGAGAGAGGCTCTGCATCTCCCTCATGGCCTGAGGGCCAGAGTGGTGTACCACAGATCACTATTTTTTTCTTTTGTTGCTAATAAGCCCACCAAAAAGAAAATTTAGTTTGGATCTTCTGTGGAGCACCACTCTAGCTGGCCCTCAGGTTGTTAGAGCCTCTCTCAGGTGCTTCCTGTTACTGGCTGGCCCTCAGGAGTCTCGTCCAGGTCTGGTATTTTCCAGCCCCTGGGACGAGCTGTCCCTTAATCGACCATGAATCGTCCTGCGGCAATCGCAAGTTGTCCTCCTGGAATCGGGAGTTGTCTTTAAGATGCCTCCTAGCATGTGGCAGCCCCTGGATGCAGTCCTTCCCTACTGGCAAGGGTAGTGGCCCCAGCTTACTACTGTGCTTGACCCTCGCCATCTCACCTCTGTCTGGCAACCAGATTGTGGAAGGTCTAGATCCTGCTTCTGATTATAGTCGACTTTGTTGACCATTTTTTAAAATCTATTTTCCTTCTATTCACATCTTATGAGAACCGCTGCCATCCGAAAACCACGACGCCTGAGAAAAATGTTTCTCTCACTGGGATCATGGGATCAGATTGTGGTGCCAAGCATTGGTTGGCTGAAGTAATGATTTGATGAGAAAGGGCTACAAAGTTGACTAGCTTCAGATGCACAAGCTGCAGAGGACTACCCAACTACCCTCCTCAAGACACTTACATTATAGAGCCAGTGTGCTTTAAAATATAGTTAAAATACAGCCATTATTTGTAAATGGCAGTACATTACGCTTTTGTAAAAAGCCTGTCATATCACATGGCAGCTATTCATTATTGTGGCGAATATGCTATATTCATTTGAATTTAAAATTTAAATGTGATTAAAAACAGACTCCGGGTACATACCATTGTAATCATGAGCCTAAAATTCATGGCAGCCATTGTATGTACCATTAATTACTTGAGAAAATGTATAGCTGCCATATGGCTATTGCGCAATGTTCCCATAGGTTATTCATTCAAACTTTAGGGCCACGGAGGACCCAGAAGACGAACTCGGAATGAATTTAAATTTTGTGAATCTTATTATTTTAACATTTAGCACATTTTAAGACTAGCTACATTAAATTTGGTTGACAAAAGGGGGAGACGATGCACAGCCTATGTGTTGTAAAAAAAAGGGGGGGGGGGGGGATCATAACTTTTTTCTACATTCCAGAGGGGAGGGGTCATAACATTTTAGTATCCAGGGAAGGGGGTCATGTTTTTTTTTGCTGTTGCTTTCTTTCAGCTACACCCCCCCCCCCCCCCCCACACCCCCCTTTCCCGGTCTCTGGTAAAAATAATGAACGGTCCCTTACTCGCAAGTCATGTCCTGTATTGCACTTTTGATTGCATACATTTTTAGTGCTGGGTCTTGTGTAACTACTGCAGAAAAAACTTTTTGTCAAGCATGATCTACATGTATAGCAAATTATAGCACTTCCAAAAAAGAACTGTAGCAAAAAAGTGTAATGTGAGTAACATGGAATTGCCCATCAGCTATGATGATGTATCAAATATAGAACATGATTGCAATATTACTTAATTCAACACGCACACAATTCCGGTAACCAAGTCAACATGAAGCACAGTGTAAACATATTAAGAAGTTGATATCACAGCGGTGAACACAGTTACGGTAGTTCCAATTGTCAGCATCACCTTTTGCTTGTCTGCGTCAGTCTAATTTGCACAGGCTGTAGTTCCAATTAAATTTGAGGTACTTGATCAGCTTCAGTTTCAGCTTTTTACGAGGAATTAGAGCGAGTCCATTGTTATGAAACACAGCTTGGATTAAGTTTAAAACATTTAATTTTAAACGCCAACTTAGTCCAGACGAGCGTTGTCCCGGCCTATCAAGAATTTGGACCATACCATTAGGCCTATGTATTGCAGGCACAAAAGTGTTGTACAAAATGCTCTGCGTGTCCTGCTCAAATTTATATCCATGTTTTTAATCCAAAGAAGCTTTTAAATTTTGAGTTACTTTATGCATTAAATGAAAAGATACATAATAAAAGTGCTGTTAATTTGAGAGCAATTTGTGATGTGATTTGTAGACTATATAACCTCAATATTTAACCAAATAATCAAGTTTTCTCTGATCAATTACTTTAAGATTTCACACAACTTTTCTTTTTCTAGAACAAATGCACCAACAATAGCTGACAAGAGGAGTGATTTGGATGTATCACCCAACACTAGTGGATGACTGATTGACTTTATCGTCGCTTTGAATCTCACTTCCAAGACTAGCGAAGGCTGATTTCACTCAAGTATTTTCTGCTTCTTTGTCTGAGGGCAACTTTAAGGTGATTTTATTGCTTAAATTCACTCAAAAATGAACCAACAAATGTAAGAATTGATATGTGTGGAAAGGCAATGTTTGTTGTCTAATACACCTATCAGTTGTAAGACGCACTATACGACCCCCGGGAGAGGTGCGTCGTGGGCGCGTCATTTACCAATAATTCTTGACGGAGGGTACGTCAGTGGCAGCCTTTGGTCCGTCAAAAAATGACGGAGGGTGCGTAAAGGTCCGTCACGTTTACATGGGTGCGAATGGCTGATAGTTGACTGAGGGTGCCTATTTGGATGGCAACATGGTCCGTCGTTTTTTTTGACACAGGGTGCGTCATGGTACATGAGAAGTTGACGCACCTCGGTAAAGTGACGCACCACTCCCGGGGGTCGTATAGTGCGTCTAACAACTGATAGGTGTATAAGGCCTCATTAGAATGCCAGGGTTCACAATATGGCAGTTTTTATCAAATTACATCTAGTAAATATATTGCAAAACCATGTACATGTAGCTGGTATTTTTAGGTCCCTGCTCAACAATATGCTATGAAAATCATCCCGCAAATCGCCTCAGCGCGTGAGGACAAATGTTGGCTTAAATTAGACGTCCTAGGCAGTGGCGTAACAGCCGGGGGGGGGGGGGGGGGGGGGGGGGGGCAGGGGGGCACAGTGCCCCCCCTGAAGGTGCTCAGCAGGGAAATTAAAACCTACCCACCAGGAAAAATGTGGGGAAGGGAAAAGAGGAAAAGAAGGGGGAAATGGAAAGAAAAGAGAGATAGAAAGGAAAAAGGGAGGAAAAAGATAAAGGAAAAGGAAAAAAAGGGGAAAGAAAGAAAAGAAGAAAGGGAAAGAAAGAAAAGAAAGAAAATGTCGCAGTATAAAGAAATTTGTGACCGTGCGAATTTTTTTGACCTTGCGTAATTTTGTGACCGTGGGAAATTTTGTGACCGTGCAAAAAATTTTGAGCCTATTCTGACACTTTAAAATACTTTAAACATTTAAATAGACCAGCAATTTGTTCACTGGGACAATTCTATGCCAAAAAACCGAGTCCATTGTTGTACTATGGATGAAGATGCACAAGCCTGCAAAATATGTTTATTTCCTGGCAAGCAAACCAGAATCCCCCCCCCCCCCCCCCCCCCCCAATTTGACCAAATTTTCCTATAGCATGGGATATTTCCCTTTATCTTTATTTTTTCTCTCAAAATCACAAAATTTCCCTGCAAGGATCTTCCGGATTTGCCTATTTTTCCAGGCCTGAATGCAGTACTTTTAGGAATGTAAGTACGCCACCAATACCTGTAAGACTGTTTCCAAACTAACCTTGCAATTTGTTAATTTGTCAAAATAAATACTATTTTTACTGTAGAATTTCTCTCAGAGATTTAGAAACTCTTACGGGTGCACTACACTAAATGATGTATCCCCTACCCTAAAGGGCGGTGTTTAAAGCTAGAATCGGAAAATATACATGGGAAAATCCTAAATTTAAAAGACTTGATAGTAATACAATTGCGTAAATGCCTGGGATTTTTGATTAATTATGATTAATGGGACATCACCTACATGCACCCTGACTATAAACTGTGAATATCATCTAGGTAAATTTTGAGAGATCTTTAAAATTTGTACTTTTTACAGGAAACATTGGCGATTACGGCGACATTTCCAAGTTCGACAGAGATGCAGTCGGCTCCATGGGCATATTTTGGAAAATCGAGCAGGTTCACCTACCTATTTTTTGGACTTTTTGGTGAGAAAATGTGATCATCTTTAAGAAAAAATCACTCTACAATGTCCAATTTTGCAATTTAGTGGTCTAAAACAGAGTTTTATATCAGTGTTTTTGTACATATCCCTATTATGGAGATCTATTTAGTAGTGTGACCCCTTAAGCAATTTGGCGAAATTTGACACTTGAGGGCCTTGACTCTGTTATTGAATCAGATATCAGCTGTTTTGAAAGTGTTTATCAGACGAATATTGGAAACTAGTATTTTTCCAGTGTTTTCAGCCAGATTGAGATTGTTTACATCCAATTTCGACATAATTTGACCAACATTGACATGGTTTGTAAGAATATGCCTATTGAAAACTGTGTAATTCTATGCTCTAGGCATGGGAAGAAAACTTGATTTTTAAAATTCAAGAAACCGCACACAGACAACATCTCGATAGGCGATTGGAATCAAATTCGGCAGTGTTGCGTAGTATTGTTGTTGTACACGTCATAATAATATAAAGAAGTTAAAATAATAGCAGCATGGAAGCAATCTGTTTAGGTGAAATGGGCGGTAATGCTGAGCATAAGAGTAACTTACAATGAAGCTTATAATAAGTAAAAATTGGCCTATTATGAAGTAAGCTTAGGGACCGTTCATTATTTATGGT